>OZ024859.1:53509003-53629003 GCA_964017155.1 Oasisia sp. SBJ-2009
CTCGCCATTCCCATGTATATGGTGATTTATATGTGATTTATATGTGTATGAGTTTTTACATGAAATTAATGTATTCTTATCGTTTTATTTGAACAGTTTTGGAACCTCATATGTTTATGAAGTATGTGTAAATGCAGCCATAATACACAGAGGGCCACTTTGACATAATTATCATCTACCCATACCGTATTGAGAGCGCGGGTGGTGTAGTGGTTACCACACCCGCCTGCCACGCCGGAGTCACGGGTTCGATCCCCGGTATCGGCAGTTGTGATATAAAAACCTGGCTCTCAACATTGGGGACTGTGTATCCCTCGTGAATCGGAGAATCACGTTGATGTCGGTCCCGTCTCAATTTGGGACGTAACAGAACCACTGAGGACGACAAGCACCCTGGCAGTGACCATCCTCAGTGACTCCTGCGTTAGCCCAAGATTGGGCTGTTTGGAGTTAATAACCTAAGAACTAAGAACTAAGAACTGTCTGTGACGTGTCAAGCCTAAAGCAGTGAAGGTTGTCCATATAATGACAGTTTCTGCATATAGCGATTCAATGACACACTGTCAAGATGGTTTATTTGGTCAGCCCAGTGTGCCAGTACTCACATGTGTCCATCTACAAATATAACTAATTAATAACACACACAAAACGAACGTCTAACCAACATAACACAGCACGCCCCGGCTTAGCGCGGTTTGTTTACGTCTGTATGCCCTAAGTACTCTTGCACCGGAACTGACGGACGATTAGCGCTGAGAAGTAGTCGTCCGGCTGCCGGACGTTTATCTACCTCGATATAAATAATTGAAATGTCTGTGTTACACGTACTACCTATGATGTACGTCGATTCCATCATGTTTCAGTAATCTGGACGACCATTTTTACTCTCGTATCCGGTTAAGTGCGTAACTATCGCTTAGCTGTTATGCCCTTCTTTGATTATATATAAAAAAAACTAAGTGTTGGTGTGTTACGCTTACATTTTTCCGGTTGTTATAAACATTCCGATTGACATTTCTGCGCCTGCGCGATAAATGTAAAATCATCAATATGCAGCGAAACCACCTTCTCTGGCGAAACTACAAAGAATGTGTTTAATAAATGTCACGAGCTATTCGTTAACACTCCTGTGATGATTACTGTGAAGAGTTGCTTAATTAACATGTTTTTCAAAACAATAAAATATTACGTTTGTTTAAAATAAATTAATCATTGTCATAGAGTTTGGCGCACTACACTCACGTGATTTACACTTGCTATCAAAACATGTCTCAAAACTGTTTTGCCTCGTGTTAATTAGCGGCAAATAAATTTGCTGAGATGCTAAATACATCCTAACGAACAACCCGTAGTGTGTAGGCTATTAATAATTTTACATTTATCGCGCTTGCGCAGAAACTGCAATCGGAACGTTTATAACGCCGGAAAAATGTAAGCCTGCAACGCTTTCAAAGGTCATCTTTCTGTGTTTGTGTTGCCGTTGTACGAACTGTAGTCGTCTAAGACCTCTGACTTTCATAATAAAGGCAGAATGTGAAGTGATGAAACAGCAGTAAGCGTTAGGACTGCAATTTGACATTCTAATGAACCTTCAAGGGGTGTATTGGATGAGTTTCGGTTATTCTGAAATTATCCCGGATGTTGAAATACAAATGTTGACAGGCATATTTATGCCTGCGCCTGCGCCTGCGCCTGCGCCTGCGCCTGCGCCTGCGCCTGCGCCTGCGCCTGCGCCTGCGCCTGCGCCTGCGCCTGCGCCTGCGCCTGCGCCTGCGCCTGCGCCTGCGCCTGCGCCTGCGCCTGCGCCTGCGCCTGCGCCTGCGCCTGCGCCTGCGCCTGCGCCTGCGCCTGCGCCTGCGCCTGCGCCTGCGCCTGCGCCTGCGCCTGCGCCTGCGCCTGCGCCTGCGCCTGCGCCTGCGCCTGCGCCTGTCCGGTAACAATGTGTGGTCGTTTCGGAGGCTCACAAGAAGACTGCACAATTAAATATCTTTTTCGCTCTGCCGGTCTTTTACGGCTACTTGTGACTCTTGTAAGTCGTGGCCTCTCCTGTCTTTCACGTTGTCCTGTCAGTTATTTGTTTCTGTCAGTGTATCCTTCTTACTATGCTTTGGAGGATGGTTTCGACCAAAACATTAGATCGCGTGACATGTCAGTGTCGTCTCCGTTGATGTCTTCTGAGTGTTGGTATTCGAGCCGACATTCGTGTTGACCGAGGTGTCCAGTGATTATTTGTTTACCTCCAGTAGAAGATGTGAACGTTGTTTAATTTGTTCACCCTTCCAGTAATACCCATCCAAGATGTGACAAATATGTAGACATATATATATATATATATATATATATATATATATATATATATATATATATATATATATATATATATATATATATATATATATATATATATATATATATAATAAAGTGCCTATGTTGCTTTCAGGTTTGTTGCACATTCCAAATACATCACCCTGCGGCTTAATATAATTAATATAGTTCAATTTACCAATTACTCCTCTGATCTGTTACAATAACATTCTCCCATGGCATAGTATTTTCATTCACAGTATGTTAAAAGCTTTAAGCAACCAGTTTCACAAATGTACATTTACAAGTGATGACACTTATCTTCGACATTAGTAAATTCATAGTAACGATAACATATCGTGATAAAGCGCCAAGTCTTTACACACTACTGCGAACACAAAACTGATATACGATGTGAGTGGTGTTCTCTTTGGCCAATATTCCATTTTAGACAAGTGGGTGTTCTCTCTGACCTACATTCCTTATTAGACGTTTATTCATTTCGCGTCATCCATTTGTTGCGAAATACAAAGCATTAATAAAATACGACAGGCTATTCGATAACTCAGCTCTGGTGATTATTGTGAAGAGTTGCTTGAAATGTCGTTCAATACATTAAAATACTACGTTTGTCTAAATCACTCTCACGGATTATGGCGCACCGTAGTCACGTGATGCTATCACAGTATGCCCCACAACCTATTTGCCTCGAGTGCATGTGCTACAAATAATTTGGCTAAAAAGATGATTTACGTCCTTTTGCTCGTAGTGGCCGACATATATCACACTTGGGATGCATTTAATATGATATTCATAAAATGGTAACTAATGGCAACGACTCATTCGCGTATGCGCTGAAACGTCACCCGGATAATTGTTAACGCCCGAAAAAAATATTAACGCTGCAACGTCACGGCTTGGCGACAACAGCATCGGTTGTCTTGTATTTAAGTCGGTCGCAGCGCCGCACAATGAAGTAGGACACCATCAGGAAGTTCATCTGGAATATCCACAGCTGGACGACGAAGAGGATTAACCCGGAGAATCACGTTACTGTCGGTCCCGTCTCAATTGGAGACGTCAAAGAACCACGGCGTACGACAAGCACCTTACCAGTGACTCCTGTGTTAGCCCAAGATTGGGCTGTTTGAAGTAAATAACCTAAGAACTAAGAACCTGAAGGCTGAAGGGACTGACGGGCTCCACGCCACGACTGCGAGCGGAGATGTCGTCCTTCGTGTCGAATCGGTGGAACTTTCGCGGCGGACAAATCCACAGATCGCCAACCTGGACACGCGACAAGATTTAACAAGATTTAACAAGATTGCCACCTAGAGAATCAACTCTAGATAGCAGGTGGACAAGGAAGTCATTTGGCTTATCGAGAGTCCAACCTATCTGTCTAAATGTACCCCGCCCTTCTTAGGTACATGTCAATTTTATTTTTAAACATATTAACACTACTAGCACCTACACAATCAGCCGGTAATCTGTTCCATTCATTTACTGTTCTTTGGGAAAATGAAAATGTTCTAATATCTAGTCTACACTGCTTCTTTGCTAATGTAATTCCATGTCCTCTAGTCCTTCTCTCTTCCTTAACCGAGAACAAAATATTTCTGTCAATATTTTCATACACATTCAATATTTTAAAAACTTCTATCTGATCTCCTCTCAATCTCCTGTTTTCTAGTGTTGTTAATCCACATTCTTTTAGACGCATTTCATAACTAATATTCCTGAGTTTTTGTAACATTTTGGTTGCTCTTCTTTGTACTCTTTCTAGTATATCAATATCCTTCTTGCGATATGGCCTCCATGCCTGTATGCAATATTCTAAATGAGGCCTAACTATTGTTTTGTACAGCGGTAGTATTAGTTCTTTTTCCGTGTACACTATATTTCGCCTAATTAATCCAATAATTTGGTTTCCCTTTGCTGCTGCAATTGCACACTGTTCTGATACCTTCATATCAGCACTAATAGTTAACCCTAAGTCCTTTTCCTTTACGGTAGTATTTAGTACAGTATCACCCATTGTATATTGTGCATCTTCATTTCCATGTCCTGTGTGGATGCCCTTACACTTCCCATAATTAAACAGCATTTGCCACTTCTCACACCATTCGTTCAACTTATTTAGACCATCCTTTGGCGGGAACATTGGCGGGAGCAGATGTTTGAAATTGGTGGTGCATAAAAGTTGAAAAACAAGAGGAAATAGTGACTGATAAGTATTATTCTTATGTGAAGAGTATTCACAAAGCAGTACTAGACATATATTGGGTAATAGTTTGGTTAAAGGTTTGTCAGTTAACAGTATTTTTGAGCAGATTAGAATATAGTGGGTGATAATAGGGTAATTTAGCCTTCGACAAGTTTGTAAACAAGATTTGGCAAACTTATTATTTGATAGAATATTTATCAGATATAGTATTCAGCATAACAGCTACAGTATTATTCTTATGTGAAGATTATTCATAAAGTTTTAGTAAAAGTTTGTTAGTTAAAAGTATTTATGAGCAGATTAGCATAGTGGGTGAAAATAGGGTAATCTAGCTTTCGACAAGGTTGTTTACAAGAGTTAGCAAATCTGATTATTTGATAGAATATGTAACATATAAAGTAGCAAACATAACAGCTACATAAATAAGATAATACTTTGATCAGGTAGCATTGTTATTAAACAAATAAGCAAGCTTTTTAGTAGAAACCTTAGTTTGTTTATGTTGGTAGTGTCCAACGTGTCCGCTAGGGAACGGTACCAGTAAAGACTAAATTTGTCAGTTGTGTATAACATAAAGTCAGATGCAGTTACTGTCCACATTAAACAGTCTTTCTAAAGACTAATTGGTATACAGACTGAGTAAATTTAGAGTTCCTGTGATATCATAATATGGCCCCTTGCAAGCGGCAAGTGAAGGCAAGGAGGCACTTAGTATGTGACTATTGTCACAGCTTTGTCGATTTTGCTCTATCCGGATGCACAAAGTCATGGGCAGAAACAATGGAGGAAGACTTTACTTTCCAGTGCACAGGATGTTGTAAAGTGGAATGTCTTACAGTAGAGTTAGCTAGGCTAACCGATATTGTGAAGGGGCTGGAGATGAAAATAACCAAAGAGACGGATGGAAGAGGACGGAATGAGCAATGCAGTCACAAGAAGGATGAGGACAGGAGATTGAGAGGAGGGAGGGTGAGTGCAAGGAAAACAAATGGAGAAAGAACAAGAGAAAGCATGGCATGCAGGAAGGTGACAGGGGAGAAAGTGACAGTAGATGAGGGGGGGGGGACAATGGGACAGGAGAGGAGAGAAGTTCATGTGACCGGAGGAAAGGTGAATGGAAGAAAGGAAGTGAGAGTAAATGTGCCGAAAGGGAAGTCAATAACAGGGATGATGACAAGACGAAAAGACGCAGGGAAAAAAGGAACAACAGAGAAGGCGGGAGGAAGAAAAGTCAACGGCCAGCTAGATGCAACACGGAGGAGCTACTCTGAGGCAGTGATTGGGGAAGCATCGATAACAGAAAGGGTGTTTATGGGCGACTCAATTTTGAGAAAGACAGACAAGAGTTTAAACAAAGGCGAAGATGTTGTTGTTTGTCTTCCCGGCTCTCGGATAGAGAATGTGACACAAAGGGTAGGGAACGTGTTGGGGCATGGCCAGGGAGGATCTATATTAGTACATGTAGGGACGAACAATGCAGACAAGGAGGGGACAACTAGAATAGTGCAAAGATACATACATTTGGTAGGGAAGCTGAAGAAGACAAGAGTTGAGCAGATTATTCTCTCAGGAATTTTGCCAGTGATGGGAGGAAGGGGTGTAGCCTATAGAAACTGCAAGAGGATGGCAATCAACGTTCTAGTAGAGCAGATGTGCGAAGAAGAAGGAGTTGGATTTGTAGATTTGTGGGGATACTTTGTGGGGAAAGAAGAAAAAAAACATAAGATATTTGTTAAGCATTACCTCGCTTTTAGAAACCCATGTTGAGATGGGTTAATCAAGTTATTTTTAACAAGAAAATCAACCAAGTGATCTTTAATTAGACTTTCTAATAGTTTGCAAATCACCGATGTTAAACTAAGTGGTCTATTGTTCTCTGACTTGCTTCTTGATCCTTTTTTAAATAATGGTATGATGTTTGCTTCTTTCCATTCTAATGGAACTACTCCTTCCTCTATTGACAAATTGAACACTGTTGCAAGTGGTATGCTGATTTGTTCTACAATTTCCTGTAGTAATTTAGGAGGAATCCCATCCACTCCAGGTGACTTATTATCCTTCATATCCCTTATTTTCTTAGCTACCATTTTTGGTGTTACAATTAGTTGTCCTAAATAGTCTGACGCTCCTCCTTCGAATTTAGTCTCTGGTACTGGTAATGCACTAGTATCTTCCCTGGTGAACACCGAACTCAAGTATTCATTTAAGTTTTCTGCCATTAAGAATCCCTATGTTATTATGTTTCCATCACTACCTTCTAGAGGTCCTACCTTATCCTGAACTTTCTGTTTACTTCGAACATACGCATAAAAACTCTTGCTGTCATGTTTTATATTAAAAGCTAATTTTTGTTAATAGCTTCTCTTTGAATTTCTAATTTCAGCTGTAGTTTGGTTAAGTGCTTCTTTATAAATGGCATAGTCTTCTTCACTTCCATTTTGTCTATATGTCTTCCACATCATTTGCTTGTATTTGATTTTTCTAATGGCTTCTTTTGATAAGTGTTTCTTTTTTGACCGTTTCCCCTGTTTTTTCAAGGGGACACATTGTTCGACAATGCAGTCAATTTCACTCTTTAATATATTACAGGCAATTCATCGTTAAACATCATCCGTGTTAAATTTAATGTCTATATCCGCCTTATTGACGTCACTATTTCAGTGACACACCAGTGACAATGTCCCACTGGTGCGTAGTGGTGTTGACAGTTTTCAGGTATTCAACCGTACCATTGAGATTCAGAGTTCAATTTAAACAGCAACATTAGGTATAAGAGCTCGTAACAACGTTACTGATATGGGCCCCAGGAGTAGCTAAGCAATACGTATTATGTTTTTGTTTTCCAAGAATATCTTAGAGTCTCATCAGCTGTTCTGTTGCTGTTCCACGGTCTCTTTGAGTGTTGTCATTTCTTTCTGTTGCTGTTCTGTGACATTTGCCAGTTACGTGTATTGCTCGTGGTTCTGCTGCTCTTGCTGTTTCAATGAGTCTTGTTGTCGTTCGACAATGTCCTGGAATTGGCCCAATAAAGCCGCCAACGCACCCACGTCCATATCGCCGTCGTGACTGTGTTTCGATGTACACTGTGATATGACTGGTGCTAGGTGAATGACACACGCCACGACGTACATCGCCATCAGACACCACACAATTGTAGACATGACTGTCTTCACCATTAATGGAAATAAAAACAAAGTCTGACAGACAACACTTCCCAGTTGTCGGACGTGAGGAGGATATTTCGGCAACTTTCGAAATTGTTTTTTAACATCTTTTAAACTTGTAAATATTTGGTGAGAAAGAAAACTAGAAAATGTACGTAACGCGTCAATTTTCAGTCGACAAACGAGGGTTCGTCTCTATAAATAATGACGAACCCGATTGCCAAAGGAAAACACTGGATGCACTGCCAACAATTATACCGTACGACAACCGACTGCGGTATTCCCTACTAATATTTATTTTTTAAACGCCGCACATGAATGAAACCTTACGTTATGAAAACTGACAGACAGACAGACAGACACACATACAAACAGACAAACAAATAAACAGACAAACGGACAAAAAAAACATACAAGCATACACATAAACCAACATACCAACATACCAACAGACAAACGCACAAACGCACAACCGCACAAACGCACAAACGCACAAACAGATAAACAGCAATACACAAACAAACAGAGAGGGATATTGAGTGAGTGGGTGAGTGGTTGACTGAGTGAGTAAGAGAGAGTAGAGCAGAGAGAGATATAGAAAGATATATAGAGAGACAAATAGAAAGACAAATAGGCAGGCAGGCAGGCAGGCAGGCAGGCAGGCAGGCAGGCATGCGGGCAGGCAGGCAGGCAGGCAGGCAGGCAGGCAGGCAGGCAGGCAGGCAGGCAGGCAGGCAGGCAGGCAGGCAGGCAGGCAGGCAGGCAGGCAGGCAGGCAGGCAGGCAGGCAGGCAGGCAGGCAGGCAGGCAGGCGTATGTACATTCATACATACATACATACATACATACATACATACATACATACATACATACATACATACATACATACATACATACATACAGATAGACAGGGATACTCACATACAGACAAATGGATGTATACATTTATTAGACAGTGATAAGTGATATTGAGTGAGTGAGTGAGTGAGTGAGTGAGTGAGTGAGTGAGCAAGAGAAAGAAGAGCGGATAAACATAAATCGCACATACTGTTTTAACATCCAGGGTTTATATTACCCAGACCGCCAAAACAAGCACGTATGTTCATCGACAATTGTTTTTGGAAAAAATGTTTTCGTACGCTACGATCACGGTTGACGCTATTTCTCCAGGTGAAATGCCAACTCCGTATGTTGGAGCTTCTTTTGGCTTTTATTGTGGATAATATTAAATCAATGACTCTGATTATCATGCCGATTTGTTCATGTTATACGTATAGTTATGCAACGTATTGTTGTTCCCAGTACAGTGTCAAGTTATGCGCGCGGAATCCAGTGCACGAGCTTATGCGTGTGTTTGTTTCCTTGTGTTGTTTCTCAGTGTTTATTCTTGCGAGCACGTGGTTGTATTGTGTGTATGTGTGTGTGTGTGTGTGTGTGTGTGTGTGTGTGTGTGTGTATGTGTGTGTGTGTATGTGTGTGTGTGTGTGTTTGTCTGCATGTGGGCGAGCCTGTTTCTTTCCCTCTATATCTACTGTGCTCTCCAAGAGTATGTCACAGGTTTGAGTATTTTTTAAATATCTATGTACGAAATTCACAAGTGTTAAATCATCCTGTAATCTTAACCCATAATGGATATTCTAGGAATCAACATTTCAGATATGTTCTGTGGTCTGGCAACCAGTGAAGTGACTTCAGTGTTGAAGTGATGTGGTCATACTTGCCGATTCTACACAACACAGGTTGCGGTGTTTTGAACCATTTGCAATTTCTGTATAAGATATTTGGGTAAGCCGATCAGGAGAGCATTACAGAATCAATATGGCTGTGGCATGTATCATTTTTTTGCACTCTGATGATCAAGATATTTTCTCACTATTCAGATGTTATAAAGTTAAGCATAAGTAGCCAGACATTTGAATTTGACATGTTGTTCCATAGTCATATTTTTGTGTTAATAAGCGTCTAAGTTTCGCACATAGTTCTATACATGTATCTCATTGCCCCCAATGTTTATAGTCATGTTGGCGCATGTTGCTAATTGCTGCGGAGCTCCACTTAATATGTATTCCATCTTGGAATTATTCAATTTTACTTTCATGCCTTCGATCCAGGTACTGCTATCACTAATGCATCTTTCCATGGATTTACAATTAATGTCCATTTAATCGGGATGGAAACTACAGTAGACCTGGTGATCATCGGCATGGTAATGTCCTAACTTCCCGTACTGAATAGTTATGGAGAAAAAAGGACTACAGTACTCAGTGAATTCAACGGGGCCAAGGCATGACCCTTGCGGCACACCATAAACAAGTTTAAACTGCTCTGACACAATGCCATTGATACAAATTCGTTGCGATCTTGATGGGTGATAAGAGATCAACTAACTTAGAGCTGTGCCCGTTACTCAAAAAGTGCATTTCATTATATTTAATCAAATGTCATGGTCCACTGTATCAATGGCCGACGACAAATCATTTAAAACCAGTTGTGAAACCTTCTGTCGGTCCATGTTTAGAAGAATGTGAGATTGAACCTTAACCAGAACAGTTTCTGTATGGAGGCTGATATGGTGGTAATGGACGACAATCCGAATGAAGACAAAGTTGGTTAACAACAGCTTGCACGGTTAGCTTAGATACATATTGGAGAATCGATTCCAGACGATAGTTTTTAATTGGAGTCCAATCCTGCTTTTTTAAGCAATGTCACAAAAATGTGGTCTTCCATTTCTCATGGAATTCCCCTGTGGCTATAGAGAGGTTGAGTGTGTGCGTAAGGGGTGGGAGTAATTCAGCAATATATTGTTTAACCAATTTGGTTGGCATGGAGTCAAAAGCACAGCTGGTTGTTTTTTATTTAATGACAAACTTGCGCACATTGGTAACATCCAACAAATAATAGCTATATATAATAGCTAACTATAACAAAAAAATGGCGATAACTGTATATATTCTTCACTTTGAAATGTCATCGCTACAAAACCAACTTATGTTGTTCAATTAATATGCACAAATAACTCTAAGCATTGTGCTGTGACCGGGCAGATTTCGTCTTAGGCGTGTGTGACTGCCCATGCCGCTTGTGATGCTAGACGCCGCCGTCTACGGGATCTGGTGTATCTGAAAGAAAGATTTCACTCATCAGTGGAAAACAAACAATGTACTGTATATATCGTACGCTTTTGTTATCCCTTCTAACATAATTTCACTAGTGTTTGCAATAGAACACCTTTGACCAGGGGCATGAGACATGCGTTCATTGTGGCTGAACCAGTGATTGTGTGTGAGTGTGTTGTGGAAGATCTGACACTTCACAGCCATCTGTGAATCCGTAGACAACATCCTTATCACGTTGACAATACCTGACATGCAGCTGTTAATCCATTCCTCCATGTCATGCACTAAAGACAATGCATCATTCTGTATACTCGATTGCGCTGTCCCCGCCGCTACAACATTAGGAACAAGAGTTTGAAAGATAGTTGTCATCTCACGCACCTCGCGAACGTAACAAATATATGCGTTATTCAAAACATGCTGTAGTGAACAGAAGATGGCGTATTTGTCAGGATAGCCAAAGACAGTTGGGTGCCCATGGCATTGGCATTGACAGTAATTGGATCCCGTGTTAATATAGCTCTGTATCAGGTGATATCATGTTGAAATCATCCTGTTACATATCGCTGTGTCTAAAGTCGGAATTACTATTATAAGCTTCACATCAGCGAAGGAATAACGTAGTCTAGACAGCTTAATGATTTATCACATGTAATTACCATTTTGGCAATGGCGTTATACATACATGTAAAACTGGTAAAACAGCTATACTAAAACGTACAAATTGCATCATACTGACAGGCTCCTATGTTACCCTCATGAAAAGTTCGAACTGAAGACTTGAGTTGACACCGGTCATTCAACTATATCACCAACTGTATCACTATCATCTATTGAAGAGGATTGGCAATCACGTCTTCGTTACCCATTTTCCACATAATCATAAATGACTAGTCTTGAAATTGGAATAGCTGGCCTAACCAACCATCTTACAACCTGTATAAATCATTACATAAATACGTACATTAATGCGGCATTCACTAAACTTCAGGAATAGCACAAACTTCCACTTCCTGTATTTGTCGCCCATTCTTCCTGCACAAATCGCCTATTTATCGCCTATTCCACTTTCGATGTGATCCCATTTTAATACAGATATTATCGCATGACATTTCCTTAGTTCATATTTATGCCGTGCTACAAACATTCCTCTAAACATGAACATTTTAATGTTACTAAGAAAGGGCCAAGTGACTCTGAAGCAGAGTTGTAATGTAACGAAGAACTTTTACTTTGTTACTTTACTTAAGTAGAACAGTTTACTTTTCTTGAGTAACGAAGTCCGTTTTTGGAAGTACTTTTACTTGTAGCGATGTACAAATATGTGTACTTTTTATAAATGTAGTTAATTACTCATAATGTCTTAGTTAAATTGGCAAATGTCCTAAAGGTTCCGTGAATGATCTGCGTTGGAAGCAAGGCAATGCTTGCAGTTAGCATATATTTATTTAACATATCAGACGTAACGTACAGCAAACAGACATGTTAAGTGTCCTAGACTGGCCAGATTTATAAATCAGTTGAACAAACCATTTGCTTTGTTACCTGATGAAGCCAGAGAGATAATTGCAATCTGGGGTCTGGCGCTGGTGTTGCTGAGCCTGAACTTGGTGTCATAACTGCAGTGCAAGTCTTCCTGACTGGGCCCCTAAGATAGCAAGTCCCATGGATGGCACTGGTCCTGAGGTTTTTTAAAGCCTTGCATTGAGTAGATATGAAAATCAGCTGCTTGACTTGTCTTCTTGTGTCTTGCATATTATTGACAGTTTATTAGCTTTAGATGTTCACTGTGAACTGCACATGTTGTAGATATCGAAGGTTCCCCGTTATCGCCCACCGCGAACCAGCCAGTTTTGTGGAACCACATCTTTATAATCTATATATATTTGTAGTGTAGATCAGTGTGTGTACCTGTTTAAGTTAACTGAAGTATTTTATAAATGTTACAATTAGTAATTATTACAAATGAAGACGTGTTTTAAAAGACACGTTAGTATAACCATTCATACAGACCGAAAGCCTCCTTCAAGTAACACAAGAAAAAACTCACATATCTATATATACCCACGACAGAGCCGTAATGTAACGAAGTACATTTACTTCGTTACTTTACTTAAGTAGAAAAGTTTACTTTTCTTGAGTAACGAAGTACATTTTTTGGGAAGTACTTTTACTTGTAACGAAGTACAAATGTGTGTACTTTTTCTAAATGTAACGAAGTACTTATAATTTCCTTGTTAAATTTGCGAAGCTCCGAAAACGTTCCGCGAATGATATGTGTCAGAAGCACGTGCGACACTGTTTGCCGTCAGCACAGATTTATTTACAAATATCAGAGGAAACAACAAATAGAAATAACAGATAAGAAGAGGACAGGCATGTTAAATGTCCAGGACTGGCCGAATTTATCTTGTTACTTGATGAAGCCAGTGAGATAATTGCAATCTGGGATCTGGCGCTGAGCCTGAATTAGGTGTCAGTATGATCACAGCCGGCTGCCCTCGGCTGCGACTGGGCCGCTCGACAACAATGGCCAAGAGTTATTTTAATCCTTGCTTTGACCAGACAAGAACAAATAGCTGCCTTACTATCTTCTTGTGTCTTGCTTGTTGTTGGCACAGTTTGATAACTTTAGATGATCGTTGTGAATAGCACATGCTCGATATCGAGGGTCCCCATTATCGCCCACCGCAAACCTGCCGATCTTTATTATCAGTAGGCCTATTTGTCAGTAATATAGATCAGTGTGTATAACTGAGTGAAATCAGTTTCTATATATATTTACATTAAGGTCTGTTTAAAATAAATGTTGCAATCATACATGAAGGTATAATTATTATGAAAGGAATGTTGTATAACCACTGGTCTAGAACTCGTTCGTCAAGTATCACAAATGACAATAATATTCTTCATCCGTCCAAGATGGACAAAAATTAAGAACTCTATTATAATCTGTATATCTTCTTCTCCTTGTGAATATGATGGTTGTTGAAGTAGCCCTGTTAGTAATCAAACATGATGGAAGCTATTTACAGCGTGTATGCAATGCTATTTGACTGTCATACTTATATATATTTCACACTGTTAAAACATTCTAAACAAATTATATCTGCGTGATATATACACTAAATTATATTATGAATATTTTTTTAATTCATAACAGTTGGCTGCATCGGCCATTTTTTTTATTAAGACATTTATTGAAAAGTACTTTTGTGTTTACTTCAAGTACAAGTTTTTACTTTTTACTTGTACTTCAAGTACATATTTCTAGAAGTACCTTTACTTTTACTTGAGTAGCTTTTTCTAGAGTTACTTTTACTTTTACTCAAGTACAAAATAAATGTACTTGTTACACGATGATAAGAACAATTTAAGAAAGATATAATACCCTGTGACAACGTGAATTACTACTAATTCAACTCATGAATATGATGTGGTTGTGTGGGCCTATTATTTATAAAGCATGGCGTATTTACAGCTTGTAGGCCTAGTTGGCCTATGCAGTGTTGTTTGCATCATTATAATACATAGTATTACATCAATTTGTATGCATAGAACAAAAATATTATATTTGTTTGGTGTAACACTAAATTATAATTGTGCATTTTCTTTCCACAACAGTTGGCTGCATCGCCCATTGAGAACTAGTTTAATCAGAAAAGTACTTTTGTATTTACTTAAAGTACATATTTTTACTTTTTACTTGTACTTCAAGTACTTTTACTTTTACTTAAGTAGCTTATTCTAGGATTACCTTTACATAAACTCAAGCACAAAATAAATGTACTTGTTACAGCTCTGCTCTGAAGTTATATGGACTATATAGTAAGTTGGCAATTATGAATGAAATGAGTTTTGTTGAATGAAATTAGCATTTCCTATGGTTATCCATATGAGATAACCAGAAACACAGGACAAAATTGTATAAACAGTAGATAACATCAATAAAGTGTGTGATTATTCACTCTGAAGTTGTATAGAATATTACTGTTCTATTTTTGTCAATTATCACTTACAGGTGACAATATATGTTTAACCAGTAGGCACCACAGTTAGACCAATTTAAAGATACGTATTTATCTGGTTATCCATATGGAATGACCAGAAACAAATCGAAATTACGTGATTTGTCATTAGTGAGTTTTAGTCAAGATGGAGTTATCTACTTCCAATCCACTCAGCCAGTGATCAGAGTGCAGTTGATATCAATAAAGTATATACTATATTTCATTATAACAATAGTTATCAAAAAATTAAATTTTATGTTTATCACCAATAGGTGACAACACACCACAGTCACCCCATGGTAAAGATAATTAAATATGCACCAAGATAAACTCAACATGCATAAACGTGACAGCTTAATTGATTCCAATTAACTTTCCAAGCCGGCCACCTAGCCTTCATTTCATGGCAGAGGGGAGCAACGAATACCCAGTAACCAATTGTGCTTGGTTCCTTGCTGCCTCGCTTCCAGAGTATTGTTTACAGCCTGTTCAGGCAGACACTGACAAAAATATGGACATGTAGCTTTTGGCGAGGCCCTGGTGTGCCCCTGGAAATATTCAATCAAATACAAGCATTAGTATATTCACTGTAATGACCTAATTGGAATTTTCTTTTGATATTATTATTATTATATTCATATGAGATTATGTGAACGCTGCAGGCAATATCAGCGAAGTGTATGAATTTTAACTCAATAGTTGTATGGAAAATAAATGTTCTATCTTTGTCAATTATATATATATATATATATATATATATATATATATATATATATACCTGTAACCAGCAGATACCAAAATCACAATTGTTAAATATACTTAAACATAAAAAACCACAACTTGCATTTAAAATCGGTAGTTTAAATGAAGATATAACTTGAAACATATACGTAGTAATTGTCCTGTTTGCAAGGGATCTGCAGAACAATTAATATACGCTATGGACCAGCAATGAGCTATACAGTCACCCGTATACATTATACAGCCCTAGTGGTATGTACGTTGGAAAGCGTCTCCAGAAGTAATTGGCACCATCTGGCGGTAGTGGTAGGGTTACTTATTATAAAATACATATACAGTTTATATCGTCGATATCAATGCAACTAATGCATTCCAATCAACGGGTAAATCATGTGTATATGTTAAAACACACTGATAAAAGAAATCGTTGACCCAACATCAAAACCGTTTGCGCCAGATGTCTGATACCATTTATCAGCGACCGCTTGCAGTGAAAAGTTGTTCTATCGCTGATCCGTCGCGAACTGTCATCGAGTTTAATTTATTGTGCACCGTGTCTGCAAGATAAATATTAGTCACATGACAGACAGTCTAGACCACGTGTTATCGCATTCCTGAGGACTGGAGCTCTAATTATGAGGAACTTTATTAGAATGAAAAGCCAGTCTTCCGGCGGTACAAATTATTGATTAATTATGCCGTTGTTATTCTCGCTATATTATAGCAAACCTGTGTATTCATAGAGTTAATATTTTAGTAGACCCCTGTGTGTAATTTCAAGTAATAGCTAACGGATGCAATCGTTATAACCGGACATAACCTGTATGACAGCCAACATGGTAAATACTTCACAATTTAGTTGGATAGTAGATTATCATTGAACTTCGGTTAATTATTAACTATAATAATTATATTAGTAAAAAATAAACGAGTCACTCAAGGACTACATTGGGAACAGGCTATAAATACTGTACAATGAACCTGTATGGTGAATGTGTTGACAGTAGTAATATAACTCTGGGTATTCATTATGTTCACTGTATCTATATTAATGTCACCCTCACGCACTCACGCAAGCTCGCACGCACGCACGCACGCACACACGCACACACACACACACACACACACACACACACACACACACACACATTCAGTCGCCTTGACGCCTTTTAACATCTGGACATTAACTGTGGTCGGTCCTGCTCAATGCACTTTTCTGGTAGTTATCGGAGACAAAATATCATATCTATGGTGCTCCGGTTACCTCTGAAGCCATTACCTCTGGTGTTATCTGGGTAGATAGTCTGTTGAGGAGGATCCTGGCGAAGGTCTTGCCTGCTGTGGAAAGACATTCCTCAGTAGTTTCCACAGTCTGTTCGATCACCTTTCTTGTAGATGGTTATAATGCTGGCATCCTTTCATGCTTGTGGTAGAGAACCCATCTCCCAGGCATTGGTAATTAGTTAATGCAGTCGGCTGAACAGATTATCTCCTCCATGCTTCCATACTTTGGAAGCATGGACGCTGTGTCGGTTCGTGGCACCCGTGCGTTGTGTATTAAATTGTGTAAATGGTCAGTAACTTAAACATTTATACAATACACGGTGATATCGTTTTGACCGCCACAATACGTATACAAGACAAGAGTTAAGTCCACATAATATAGATATAGTGAACATAATTGAGATACGGTGTCCTAATTTTACTGTCAGCAAATTCACCATATAGGACTATCGTACTATAATGAGAGCCTGTTTCCAATCTAGTCCTGGGTGACTCAGTTATATTTACTAATATACTTATTAATTTACTGATGTTCAATGATGATCTATTATCCAACTAAATTGTGAAGTGTTTACTAAGTTGAATGACATATACGTTATGTCCGATTATTAAGATTACATCCGTTAACTATTACTTGAATTTACACACTTATTATATAGTAACACCCTAAATACACAAGCCCGCTTTACGACAATGACAACTAAATAATTACTGAAAGTACCGCCGGGAGACTGCCTTTTCATTCTAACCAAGCTCAATGCGATAACATGTGGACTACACTGTCTACCATGTGACTAGGCGTTATCTTGCAGCCACGGTGCGCGCATTACTGGATTGACATTAATTATAGTTCGCGACGTATCAGCGATACAACGACTTGTTATTGCACGCGGTCGCTGATGAATGATATCAGACGTCTGGCGCAAAACGGATTTGATATTGGGTCAACAATTTCGAATACTATAGTTGCATTGCATATCGACGACATAGACCTCAGAACAGGGCTTTATGCAGGATACAATTATTGCCAGTCACACGTTTTGGTGGACACATGGATATGGAATGTTAAGCCAGTTTACAAGGAGGTTTATTTAACGTTGGTTTACATGATAATTTTATAACATTAGCTCATCTGAGCTATTTTCCGAATGTAGTTGATGACCTGAAATGGACTACAAACACACATGTGACACCATTTACACTCACTTTCAAGGCATAGCAAACAATATGTATGGCTTTGGATTTCGGAAGACCTTTTTTCTCTCCTTTTTTGTTCCTTCATTTTTATTACCTGTCCACCACCCGTCCACCCATAGTTCTACCCGTCCACATTGGTTTTTACCCGTCCAAATGACGGGTGGACAGGTCTGTGCATTAAACTATGTGAGGCGAGCAGAGTTAGCCACAATACCCTGTCTTGGTTACCTTTCCCACGTTGTAGACATCAGACCTGCCATGACAAGACACTACTCGGCCAAGTCTGGACTGAACCTGTCTCCCTCCCTTTAATGACAAACACTGTCTGTTTCAGTCGATCCGACCGTCTTCTGTAGAGGGTCCAATTGCCCCGGCACCAAACCCCACATCAACCCCGCTCTCAGTTCCACTGGCTGTGCGCCCCACCACTAGTGTCACTGGGGCAGTCGGGCAGCCCAACTTTCCTGCCAAAACTACAGCAGGTGAGTGTCAGCCAACATTGGGGCAGCCCAACAGGATCAGTTGTATGTGTCTCCATGTCTTACGGACGTTCGAGGCAGCCCAACGTCTTGACAGTGAATTCCTGCCAAATTGACGTGTAAGAATCTGTGATAAAGATGACTGGGACACAGCATTGAGAGTGAGAATGTTCAGTCAGATGGCATCTATGTGACAGTGTGTATTCACAGGGGTACAGTGTGTCCCCTCCTATATCTATGTGACTCACTGTTTTTCAAAAATTGCCATCTCCGCTATTTCCCGTGTCTCTGCTGACTGTCTCTGCTGACTGTTTACAAGCTACAAACATGTTTACCTGCCAACTCAGGGGTAGAACTTCGGCATTTATTTTACTAGACAGGAATAGTAAAGTCAGAAGTTTACTAGTCCACCAAAACGTTTAGTAGTCCGGCAAAATATAAAAACAACACAAATTTAAGTCGTTACAATTTCATTTAAAACTCAAAAACAGTATCACCCCGGTAAGCTAACAAAGCACTTTTCATAAAGGTAACAAATAAATAATACAGAAATATAAAAAGTAATTAATGACGTAATAAAGATTATGGTCTGTATTAAAAAACTATGTGATTGAAAAAGAATGTCAATTGCACTCATTGCCCCATAGTACCACCCTACCATTATGAATTTTCCATAATCATTCTGGAAATTTACCTCACATTACGGTGTTATGAAAACTGCTCTACTGGACTGTAAGACAATATTGCAATAGAAAATTATATACATCAAAGAACTGTTAATCTGACAAATAATGCCCAGACAAGTTCACAGCTGGTGTCCACTGGCCATGCCTAAGAAAATGTCATTGGTAACTAAATGAAGCTGCTGTAACCAGTTGCTCACTGGCACTGGATTCAGTTACATTCCCCCAGCCTGTGGATGGGATAGGGTTAGGGTCAATGTGACTACAAACACTTGATTGCCTACTGTAGGATGGGGTGGATGACACACTGACCTTTACTAGACACCCGGACTAGTTATTAGGCAGGTTTACTAGTCTGCACTTATGTTTACTAGTGTACATACTAGTGGACTAGTAGGTAGTTCTACCCCTGCAACTTGTAATTTCTTTCTCCAGTGTGTGCCACGGAATAGGTTGAAACACTTTGAAGCTAATTTAAAAATAGTTCCAGGGGCATGCCCCCCCCCAGACACCCATTCCATCTCAATCACATCTTCAGCAATTGCTCAGCTTACCCACACTTTTCCACACTTCACCCACTATATGTGTTATAAAATACAATTTAAATATAGTGGTTTATTTTAGGTCACATCTGAGACCCACCAGCTTTGTGGATCTCAAAAGGAGAGATGACTCGTTTGTTAAATTGCATTAAAATTATGGCTGCTATATTTCATAACAAATTATTTGTAAAAGTTTTCTTCCCTATGTTTGGTCATATTATGATATTTTAGTAGAGAACTTTTTTAGCACATTGTCTTACTAATACCATTTATTTATCCAGGGTTCGAATTTAGCGGGGGCCCGCTGGCCCCCACATTTACTGTCGGGCCCCCAGATGTTGAACTCTGACGGCCCGACTGGCCCCCGGCTCAGAAGTATTTAATAATAAGTAACCCTACCACTACCGCCAGATGGCTTTGCTTGGCTAGGCATAGTGTTTCAGGATTTTGACCATTCGTAACAGCGGCAAACATTATTTTGGAAAAACTATACAAGATAAAAAAAAATATTCACCAGTTTAACTATGGAATGTACCAGGTGCAATAAGCTATTTTGGATGTCATAGCTTTATTTTAAGGGTTTGTTAGCAAAGGTAAGCTAATAAGGGAATTTGAGAAAACATATTCGCTGGAACGGTGCAGTTCACTTCAGTTATAAAACACTAGAAAATACAGACCAAAACTACTTTATTGCGCAAAGTAACATTCCAGCAAGCAATGTATTGCCATTGTATGATGGTATTTGCTATCAATTTACTCTGAATAATTTTTGCCATGCGGGTATATGCCTGTAAACATATAAATAGCTGTTGCCATGGCAACAATTTTGCAAATTAGCTGATTTTGGTAAATTATAATAACCTTCATATCAGAAATATAATCCTCAATTGTTATGATGATTAGTTATCACCAAGATATGGCCCAAAGTTACATTAGGACCAGTGGCTCTCCTTAAGAAGCGAAACCAGGTACACATTCATACATAATCATGCGCTAAGCGGTCACCTGATACATTATGCTCTGGCTAGGTGGGTGGGGAGGGTAATTGACATCCTACCACTACCAACAGATGGCGCCAGCTACTCCTGGATATGCCGAATATCTCAGTACAACCAAATAGACGTCTTTTCTCTCACCATGCCACCGCAGCCGCCGTTACTCCGTCGATACCCCCGACATATTTCAAGTCCTTACCCGAGAAATAAGTTGCGCATCCGCACATGTACACAAATAACCACAGGAGACCCATGCCCTGAAAGGATCTAAACGTTTAGGCAAAATGTTAACATTTTGCTTTTGGCGGAGGGGGTCCTGGAATGCCATTACCAAAGTGTAGGTAGCAGTGAACTACAAATGTCTTGTGTACAATACAAATATCGTCAGGTAAACAATATACACTCAGATAAAAAATTGATGAAAAGCTTCCGAAAAGTATTCCAAAAATTGAAAACTAGAACATGGAAAATGTTAATAGAAATCATAAAACAAAGTTACTCTTCTTGGGCATAGTGACATTAGCCTAAGAAACGGATATGCGAAGTTTAAAAAACAGATCTTCAACGGTTTCTGAGATAAAAGAGCTAATGACGGACGGCTCAAGGTGCATACAAAGTGATGCCATAAGTGCACTGGGCCTTTGTCACAAAATACTAAAAACAAATGAAACGGCTAATCTTGTGTACTTCTGAAACGCTCGAGATCACCGGCTGAACGAATTGTTTCGTCTTGGGTGATATACACTGCTGGGTTACCATCATCACACATACCCACATCGGCAATACCTGGCATAGAGCTGTCGATGCCATGTACTGACGTCGACAGGGGTGCAACTGTAGTAGCATTCTCTTCACTCGACGGCTCCGTCGTGTCACCTACAACATTACGAACAATAATTTGTATGAGAGTTCTCATCGCACGTATCGAAGCGACGTTCTACGTCTGCCTATCATTGCCGGCACGCTATCAACGATGCAGCTGCCGTAGCGAAACGAGTAGCAGCTACTGCAGTTTCGGCTGCCGCGTTGACTGGAGAGAGAAGGAAACAACAAACACATCGCAGTGGAAACAACATGGCGACGTTTCGTTCCCTCGTGATCCGACGAAATTCGGTCCTCAAGTAATTAGAAATTAATGTATAAGCTGGAAAATCTACACAAACAAACAAATATATCATAAAATAAAATTAATGCATGTTCACTCTCGAAAATATCTTTGAAGTAATGAGTTCAAACCCGCTCCAGCTATCCCTTAATATAGCGGTGTCTATGCATTCATTGTAGTATGTGATTGTTGGGAGGGAAATCATTTGAGACGGAGGGAAAGAAGAGTGGTGGATAAAGGGACAGCAGGGAGGCAATGAGAGAGGTATCATTAGACTGGTGCAGACAGACCCAGAAGGGAATGTTAACATTTATAACAAACTGAACGAATAAGACACAGACGTGACCTTGGAAAGAGACAAGTAGCACGAACACTAGTGCACATTGCACTGTGTCTGCGCACCGTATACCAATAGTGGGGCACTGCGTATTAAGGGGAAGGCACCAAGACTCAACTTTACACCCAAACAGACAGAGCAGCAGTGGTATGTCACAAGCCCTCAAAGCGACATGTAAGATAATATAGGCAATAACCGTGACCCGGAACACTGCAGTAATAAACAAACTGGTGTGTCAGCTACAAAGACGGTAGCTAAAACATCAGTGACAGTTGTATCATGACTTCAATGTCAACTGTAGTTTACGTGAATAGATCCAATGAAACATACGCCAGACTGTGGAGTCCTGTCTAATTTATGCTTTGCCACCCAATACACGACAAATCACTGTTCATTAAAAATGCATCTAGTCTAGAAGTAATCATTGCGTAAGTAATTAGTTAGAGTACGTTAACCCCATAGGACAGAAAGGTAAACATTACAACAAACTACCAGTCATCCTAGTGACACCAACTGTTTTACTGCTACGACAACAGAACAAACATCCTTACCTTGTCTCTTGCGTTTGCGGCAGATGAGGAATATTAATATACAGAATAAGAAGCTCAATAAGGTTGCGATTCCCAGAAGGATGCACAGGATTGAGTCGGGTTCACGTCCACCTTTCGAGCGACAAACAAATTATATATAAATATATATATATATTATATTATATATATATATATATATATATATATATATATATATATATATATATATATATAAATACGTATACGTCATCAACCATGTCGTATGTCGCACACAACACCAATTTGTAGACATTTAAATTCCTTAAGTCAATTGACTCAAGTATGAATACTACGTTAACCTAACTAGCGTATTACACTACAGGTGCTCCTTTAATGCAGGCGGTCTGCTCTTTGCTTTTTATTTATCATTTACTCAATACGACATACGTGCAGTGCATGAGTCCAAGTGTTTAAGTGGACATATACTAATGTTTTTACCATAGGCTGCCATAACCAGCAGAAGTACTGTACTGTACACAATAAGATACTATAATTTTCAAGTGTACAGCTCAAACGTCTTGAAACTAATCCATCATGTGTTAATTTTATTAAAACCACTAATATTAAAACTAACGTTGCACAAACATCACGCCAAATGTATGTTCTCACAATGATGTATATACTGCTATATAGTAAATGGATACCCTGTGTCCCCTGGTATGTAGGAATCTATATGTCTTTTTAATTTTGAGAGAAACCCTGGGACACGCAGACGACAGTTTCCTTGTGGAGAATGCACATCAGCAGTGAGAAGAAAACCCCATCCAGTCGCGGGTGGTATTTGATATACAACAGATGTATTCACATGTATGACTAAGTACATTTTGTACCAGACGTTATCTCCTGGACTTACTTCACCGGCGACGTACTACAGTGACGTCATTAGCACTATTCCTATCGAATCGCATGAATGGTTTAGAAACCACATTTTCTTGGATGATATATTACACGCCTCATCACTGATAATAACCTGATACCGCAGGCAGCCATGCTAACAACGTAGCCCAGCAAGTCACGGCTTGGGCCATGGGGGTCTCCACTTAAACTAATACGGGAAATTTGTCCCCGGTTCCAACTAATCACTACCAACAAACCAGAGTCGAACTCGTTGAACACCAGTCATACATTTTCAAAATCGAATTGTGGAACTTGATGAAAATAGCAAATCCAAATGTGAAGATACATGTTTCTGGAATACATTCATACCAGTCACACCATGTACCCCTTTACTGACCAGTAGCATTAGCAAACTAATGCTATCATCCACACCACACACTATTTCAAGGAAATAAAATCGAAAATGAAATTATGTTAACTGTATATAACACAATATGTGTGTGTTTCTATATATATATATATATATATATATATATATATATATATATATATATATATATATATATATATACCTCATCAATATATACAATGTTAACATTTCATTTTCGTAGCTATTAAATAATTAAAATAACAACAAAAACAGAAGCAGTAAATCATTCAATGATTTAAAATGATTAGGACTATAGTTATTATTGAATGAAAACGAATAAAAAGGATTAAACAACATATTAATGGTTTCGTGTGACGTTCGAACCGTTATCCTACCGATAAAAACAAATCGAAGGGCACCTAAAGAACGCGTTTACCAACTGTGTAATATATGTGTTCTTGCGTGGATTATCTTCCGTTGGCTGCTATCGATATAACTACTCAGAAAACGAGCCGACGCCGGCGTCGAAATCGACGTCACTCAGGCTTTCGCGAAACGTCTGGCTTCAATTTTGTAACACAATTTTATTCATGTGGAACCGTATATTAAATATTTGTTCCCTGTGGTTCTACAATTTTTTTTTGAATGTTGTCATATGTTGCATTCATACATATATTACTCTCTATGTATACATGAAACTTTGTAGTATTGCCTTGTTTCTATTCCCATTAAGGACAGTGAAATATTGTTTAGTCGTATCTGTATTCACCATTTGACATAGTAGTTAATGGAAAAATTAAACCTGTACCTGTTAGTCGGTGCAAATATATTAGCGAGAAAAACAAAACAAAGAAAGAGAGACATTATTCTTAATCCCTGCCCGTTAAATTCATCTTGTTTAATTTGAGTGAGAGACATCTATTGCAAAACAGGGCAACATACATTTTTCATACTCAACTTATATATTAAAATTAGAGTGTTAATAAATAAATGAAACCAAAATTGTCCGATATTGATATTGATCATTGCACCGTATAGAAGTAGGAGTAGCTAATATATCAGCCAGCGAATAAAGCACAAGTGGTAGTTGGACACTCGCCCCACCATCTAGTATGTGACTGAAAATAATACATGATCTGGGGAAATAATATATGCATTCATAGCAAATAATTTTAAAGTATTAATAAAATTAATAATAATGAAGAAGACTAAATATTATAATTTGTAAGTCATTAGTCAAAACAGATTAAATAATAACGTCTCATAAACGGTAGTTCAGTTCAGTTCCGACAAGGTATTATCAAGTAAAATTAAAAGTGCATTAGGAATGTTTGGGAAGTGGCGTTAACATACATATAATACATACATGCGCACTTTCTAATGCTAATATTTTTGCGCGACAGATGTCACCGTCCAAGTAGCGCCTACATTAAGCAGAAAGATGTTCAGATAGTTATGACACTGTAGCTGCAGCGGCCTTGGCCATCTACGTTACCTACGCCTACTTTACACGCGTGCCATAAAGGTAAACGAAACTCTTACCTTCGTCGTCAGCGGCCGCTGAAAGAACGAAACCAATGCGACACTATCAATATATAAATACTTCCGAACACCGAGTGCATCTATATGTACTATAACGGCGTCCAGTTGCTTAAGCTAGTGTAGCGAGGAAACTAAGCATTAGTAATGCAGATAATGAAGAACAACAAAGCTCCTGGAGCGATGCCTACGATAGCGCCAGTTCGAAGGCCATCTTTTTGGCTGTCAAACAACCTGATGTCACCTGTCATATACTACACCAACACATAACACACAACACCAACTTAAAGACATTTGAATTTGTTTAGTCAATGTGACTCAAGTATGAATTATGCGTAAACCAAACTGAAGTTTTACAGTACAGTTTCTGCTTCGAAGTATGTGAGCTGTTCTTAGGTTGTATATGTTATTTACCGTGTAATCCCCAACAGCTATGCAAATGATTAGGTGGGCAACTAAGTAAGTAAGACAGTTTATAACCAAGTAACATCAAACATGCACAAGGATGTTTTGTGTTGTGATATTAACATACATACCATGCATACATACGCATTTGTATACCTCCATCGTGCACCCAACATTATAAAACTAAGCTATGCAAAGTGTAAATTTAGCAGCCAACTGACAAAACATTGCAGAACATTCTATTTTTCTTTACATAAAAAGTCCAACTTCGTAATATCATATCAAAATAATTTATTCTGAACATTTTCTTAAGTTAAAATGCACATAAGCATGTATTTACACAATATCAGTGAAATAGTTAGTAGGCTATATAAAATGAAGATGACCGTTAAAGTTGTATGTCGCTCGCTAAATAAATAAGTCGTAGTGATAAATATGTATGGCGACGTAAAATTAAACTGAGTAAAAAAGTATAATGGGATATAACAATTTAATAAAAACATTAACTAGCAATGAAATAACCATCTAGTATGTGACTGAAAATAATACATGATCTGGGGAAATAATATATGCATTCATAGCAAATAATTTTAAAGTATTAATAAAATTAATAATAATGAAGAAGACTAAATATTATAATTTGTAAGTCATTAGTCAAAACAGATTAAATAATAACGTCTCATAAACGGTAGTTCAGTTCAGTTCCGACAAGGTATTATCAAGTAAAATTAAAAGTGCATTAGGAATGTTTGGGAAGTGGCGTTAACATACATATAATACATACATGCGCACTTTCTAATGCTAATATTTTTGCGCGACAGATGTCACCGTCCAAGTAGCGCCTACATTAAGCAGAAAGATGTTCAGATAGTTATGACACTGTAGCTGCAGCGGCCTTGGCCATCTACGTTACCTACGCCTACTTTACACGCGTGCCATAAAGGTAAACGAAACTCTTACCTTCGTCGTCAGCGGCCGCTGAAAGAACGAAACCAATGCGACACTATCAATATATAAATACTTCCGAACACCGAGTGCATCTATATGTACTATAACGGCGTCCAGTTGCTTAAGCTAGTGTAGCGAGGAAACTAAGCATTAGTAATGCAGATAATGAAGAACAACAAAGCTCCTGGAGCGATGCCTACGATAGCGCCAGTTCGAAGGCCATCTTTTTGGCTGTCAAACAACCTGATGTCACCTGTCATATACTACACCAACACATAACACACAACACCAACTTAAAGACATTTGAATTTGTTTAGTCAATGTGACTCAAGTATGAATTATGCGTAAACCAAACTGAAGTTTTACAGTACAGTTTCTGCTTCGAAGTATGTGAGCTGTTCTTAGGTTGTATATGTTATTTACCGTGTAATCCCCAACAGCTATGCAAATGATTAGGTGGGCAACTAAGTAAGTAAGACAGTTTATAACCAAGTAACATCAAACATGCACAAGGATGTTTTGTGTTGTGATATTAACATACATACCATGCATACATACGCATTTGTATACCTCCATCGTGCACCCAACATTATAAAACTAAGCTATGCAAAGTGTAAATTTAGCAGCCAACTGACAAAACATTGCAGAACATTCTATTTTTCTTTACATAAAAAGTCCAACTTCGTAATATCATATCAAAATAATTTATTCTGAACATTTTCTTAAGTTAAAATGCACATAAGCATGTATTTACACAATATCAGTGAAATAGTTAGTAGGCTATATAAAATGAAGATGACCGTTAAAGTTGTATGTCGCTCGCTAAATAAATAAGTCGTAGTGATAAATATGTATGGCGACGTAAAATTAAACTGAGTAAAAAAGTATAATGGGATATAACAATTTAATAAAAACATTAACTAGCAATGAAATAACCATCTAGTATGTGACTGAAAATAATACATGATCTGGGGAAATAATATATGCATTCATAGCAAATAATTTTAAAGTATTAATAAAATTAATAATAATGAAGAAGACTAAATATTATAATTTGTAAGTCATTAGTCAAAACAGATTAAATAATAACGTCTCATAAACGGTAGTTCAGTTCAGTTCCGACAAGGTATTATCAAGTAAAATTAAAAGTGCATTAGGAATGTTTGGGAAGTGGCGTTAACATACATATAATACATACATGCGCACTTTCTAATGCTAATATTTTTGCGCGACAGATGTCACCGTCCAAGTAGCGCCTACATTAAGCAGAAAGATGTTCAGATAGTTATGACACTGTAGCTGCAGCGGCCTTGGCCATCTACGTTACCTACGCCTACTTTACACGCGTGCCATAAAGGTAAACGAAACTCTTACCTTCGTCGTCAGCGGCCGCTGAAAGAACGAAACCAATGCGACACTATCAATATATAAATACTTCCGAACACCGAGTGCATCTATATGTACTATAACGGCGTCCAGTTGCTTAAGCTAGTGTAGCGAGGAAACTAAGCATTAGTAATGCAGATAATGAAGAACAACAAAGCTCCTGGAGCGATGCCTACGATAGCGCCAGTTCGAAGGCCATCTTTTTGGCTGTCAAACAACCTGATGTCACCTGTCATATACTACACCAACACATAACACACAACACCAACTTAAAGACATTTGAATTTGTTTAGTCAATGTGACTCAAGTATGAATTATGCGTAAACCAAACTGAAGTTTTACAGTACAGTTTCTGCTTCGAAGTATGTGAGCTGTTCTTAGGTTGTATATGTTATTTACCGTGTAATCCCCAACAGCTATGCAAATGATTAGGTGGGCAACTAAGTAAGTAAGACAGTTTATAACCAAGTAACATCAAACATGCACAAGGATGTTTTGTGTTGTGATATTAACATACATACCATGCATACATACGCATTTGTATACCTCCATCGTGCACCCAACATTATAAAACTAAGCTATGCAAAGTGTAAATTTAGCAGCCAACTGACAAAACATTGCAGAACATTCTATTTTTCTTTACATAAAAAGTCCAACTTCGTAATATCATATCAAAATAATTTATTCTGAACATTTTCTTAAGTTAAAATGCACATAAGCATGTATTTACACAATATCAGTGAAATAGTTAGTAGGCTATATAAAATGAAGATGACCGTTAAAGTTGTATGTCGCTCGCTAAATAAATAAGTCGTAGTGATAAATATGTATGGCGACGTAAAATTAAACTGAGTAAAAAAGTATAATGGGATATAACAATTTAATAAAAACATTAACTAGCAATGAAATAACCATCTAGTATGTGACTGAAAATAATACATGATCTGGGGAAATAATATATGCATTCATAGCAAATAATTTTAAAGTATTAATAAAATTAATAATAATGAAGAAGACTAAATATTATAATTTGTAAGTCATTAGTCAAAACAGATTAAATAATAACGTCTCATAAACGGTAGTTCAGTTCAGTTCCGACAAGGTATTATCAAGTAAAATTAAAAGTGCATTAGGAATGTTTGGGAAGTGGCGTTAACATACATATAATACATACATGCGCACTTTCTAATGCTAATATTTTTGCGCGACAGATGTCACCGTCCAAGTAGCGCCTACATTAAGCAGAAAGATGTTCAGATAGTTATGACACTGTAGCTGCAGCGGCCTTGGCCATCTACGTTACCTACGCCTACTTTACACGCGTGCCATAAAGGTAAACGAAACTCTTACCTTCGTCGTCAGCGGCCGCTGAAAGAACGAAACCAATGCGACACTATCAATATATAAATACTTCCGAACACCGAGTGCATCTATATGTACTATAACGGCGTCCAGTTGCTTAAGCTAGTGTAGCGAGGAAACTAAGCATTAGTAATGCAGATAATGAAGAACAACAAAGCTCCTGGAGCGATGCCTACGATAGCGCCAGTTCGAAGGCCATCTTTTTGGCTGTCAAACAACCTGATGTCACCTGTCATATACTACACCAACACATAACACACAACACCAACTTAAAGACATTTGAATTTGTTTAGTCAATGTGACTCAAGTATGAATTATGCGTAAACCAAACTGAAGTTTTACAGTACAGTTTCTGCTTCGAAGTATGTGAGCTGTTCTTAGGTTGTATATGTTATTTACCGTGTAATCCCCAACAGCTATGCAAATGATTAGGTGGGCAACTAAGTAAGTAAGACAGTTTATAACCAAGTAACATCAAACATGCACAAGGATGTTTTGTGTTGTGATATTAACATACATACCATGCATACATACGCATTTGTATACCTCCATCGTGCACCCAACATTATAAAACTAAGCTATGCAAAGTGTAAATTTAGCAGCCAACTGACAAAACATTGCAGAACATTCTATTTTTCTTTACATAAAAAGTCCAACTTCGTAATATCATATCAAAATAATTTATTCTGAACATTTTCTTAAGTTAAAATGCACATAAGCATGTATTTACACAATATCAGTGAAATAGTTAGTAGGCTATATAAAATGAAGATGACCGTTAAAGTTGTATGTCGCTCGCTAAATAAATAAGTCGTAGTGATAAATATGTATGGCGACGTAAAATTAAACTGAGTAAAAAAGTATAATGGGATATAACAATTTAATAAAAACATTAACTAGCAATGAAATAACCATCTAGTATGTGACTGAAAATAATACATGATCTGGGGAAATAATATATGCATTCATAGCAAATAATTTTAAAGTATTAATAAAATTAATAATAATGAAGAAGACTAAATATTATAATTTGTAAGTCATTAGTCAAAACAGATTAAATAATAACGTCTCATAAACGGTAGTTCAGTTCAGTTCCGACAAGGTATTATCAAGTAAAATTAAAAGTGCATTAGGAATGTTTGGGAAGTGGCGTTAACATACATATAATACATACATGCGCACTTTCTAATGCTAATATTTTTGCGCGACAGATGTCACCGTCCAAGTAGCGCCTACATTAAGCAGAAAGATGTTCAGATAGTTATGACACTGTAGCTGCAGCGGCCTTGGCCATCTACGTTACCTACGCCTACTTTACACGCGTGCCATAAAGGTAAACGAAACTCTTACCTTCGTCGTCAGCGGCCGCTGAAAGAACGAAACCAATGCGACACTATCAATATATAAATACTTCCGAACACCGAGTGCATCTATATGTACTATAACGGCGTCCAGTTGCTTAAGCTAGTGTAGTGAGGAAACTAAGCATTAGTAATGCAGATAATGAAGAACAACAAAGCTCCTGGAGCGATGCCTACGATAGCGCCAGTTCGAAGGCCATCTTTTTGGCTGTCAAACAACCTGATGTCACCTGTCATATACTACACCAACACATAACACACAACACCAACTTAAAGACATTTGAATTTGTTTAGTCAATGTGACTCAAGTATGAATTATGCGTAAACCAAACTGAAGTTTTACAGTACAGTTTCTGCTTCGAAGTATGTGAGCTGTTCTTAGGTTGTATATGTTATTTACCGTGTAATCCCCAACAGCTATGCAAATGATTAGGTGGGCAACTAAGTAAGTAAGACAGTTTATAACCAAGTAACATCAAACATGCACAAGGATGTTTTGTGTTGTGATATTAACATACATACCATGCATACATACGCATTTGTATACCTCCATCGTGCACCCAACATTATAAAACTAAGCTATGCAAAGTGTAAATTTAGCAGCCAACTGACAAAACATTGCAGAACATTCTATTTTTCTTTACATAAAAAGTCCAACTTCGTAATATCATATCAAAATAATTTATTCTGAACATTTTCTTAAGTTAAAATGCACATAAGCATGTATTTACACAATATCAGTGAAATAGTTAGTAGGCTATATAAAATGAAGATGACCGTTAAAGTTGTATGTCGCTCGCTAAATAAATAAGTCGTAGTGATAAATATGTATGGCGACGTAAAATTAAACTGAGTAAAAAAGTATAATGGGATATAACAATTTAATAAAAACATTAACTAGCAATGAAATAACCCTGACACGTTTGTGGTATACACGGAAGTAAACAAATAAGTAATAGATAAGCAAGTAATAAATAGCCATAACGACATAAAATAGCGCAACTAACAGTTCAAGTATCTCACAGCCTGTGAGTAAAATTTGTCTTAAACTTCGTTGTTCAGGACTTGATACTCCTGAAGCGTTTGACAGAGGGTAAATATGTATGGCGACGTAAAACTAAACTGAGTAAAGAAAGTATAATGGGATATAACAAGAAGTTCAAAGACACGGTTGGCTTGGTGTTTTGCACCCCGCACAATGCTCGTGAGTTTTCGGGAGCTGCGAACATGGTAAATGGACACAAGGGTTGGCAACTAACGCCCAATGATTTTCGATGCGCATTTCACAATGGCTTGCAGACGATATTTATCTTCGTGGCTGGCATTGCCAAGCCATACAGGAATATAACAGTCAGAATGTGTTCAATGAGAGCGCGGTAGAATCATATCAATGCCCAATGTCAAACCTCCTGATCCATCCAAGAAAAAACAGGCGTTGTTGTGCCTTTTTGTGCTGTCTAGTGTGTTAGCACCCCAACTTACATAGTTAGGAATTGTTGTTCACAGGAAAATAAAGGACTCTATTTGAGCCAGTATTACGCCATGTATTGAAAGGATGTCGATTGGTGTCTTGTACCTTCTACAACCAATGGTCATCTCTAATTGTCTTTAGGACATTCAATTCCAGGTTATTTATCAATGCAACCTCCTTTCACAGTGGTATCATCAGGAATGTGAATAAATAGACCGAAACACAATCATTTGTGAAACTAATAAAAGGAAGGTGATAGCTCACAACCGTGTGGAACACCGATATTCAGGAAAAGACATCTGGAAAAAGAGTTATTGACTTTGACAGATTGATGCCGGCAAAGAAGAACGCTAAGGATGCAATGACATGGACTGATGTACATTCAGCAGTGAACGTTTGTCAAACAGCTAGAAGGGGATGACGGTGTTGAATGCTGAGCTGAAGTTAATTAACAGGATCCTCGCATAAGTTCCTGGCCTCTCCACGTGCTTCTATATGTGATGAAGGCCTAACGTGGGGGCATTGTCTACTAATCTGTATCGCTTGTATGCAAACTGGTGCGAGTCCAGAAGCCCGTCGGCGGCAGTATTCAGGTACATAAGCAATAAGCGCGCAAATACTTTCATGGCGACTGAGATCAGTGCCTCAGGACGGTAGTCTTTCAGTTGGAATGTCTTGGGAATTGGTATGATGGTGGACATTTTGAAGCAGATAAAGCAGATGAAGCAGCTATAACGCTGCACTGCAGGAAAAACGAATAATAGATGTCTGTAAAAACCACAGCAAGTTGGTTGTCGCAGTTCTTCAGAGTAGATGTAGATATATTACGAAGGCCCGATGCATTCCGCGTGCATTGTCTGTAAAAAAAGTACTCACCTGCGTTTCCTGGGTTGTAAAGGGTTGAGACAGAGTCATGCCTGCTGGGAATGTACGCTGCTCTGGCGAATTATGCAGTTTTAAAATCAGCTGTAAAACGTGTTCAGCTGGTCAGGGAATATAGGATAAGTAGCACAATTAGGCATAAGTAGCACAGGATGTCAGTGTAGGAAAACTGTACAAATTGCAAACAAAACATCTTAGATTACACCTGAACAATTTATTTGGCGCATAGTTTCACCTCTACAAAAAGGGGGTCATGTATGTTAGGCAGCTAGCATTTATTACGGGTACTACGATAACATAAATGTCTCAAAACTATAATAAATATGTTGAAGGCTTGCCAAACTGTACTTATATGGGTATTATTTTATTAAATGATATTAGCAATTTGAAAGTATCCTTTGTGATCAATGTCAACTAGTAAACAAAATGTATTAGCAGTATTGCTGAAGCCGACCGACTTCAACAAAGCAGATTTCCCGTTACAAATTACTGTGCTGGTTAATTTCGATCGGAGGAACATACTCTCTTCCATTAATTAATATCATTTAGATATATACATTATGCCTATTTTTGATGAATATGTTAATCCATACACATAACTGATTGACTCATTGATCACCTTAACGGACGGCGGAAATGGCAGCGGTTAATAACAGTTACATGCGGATAAAATGAAGGCATTGTAACAGAGGGTGAGCAGTGGAACATATTATCTGGACACAATACGATTTATTAGTGACTAGACACTTTACAAAAACTAACAATAACATATTCATTCTGAATATGTTGGCATGTGTGCCATGAACTTAGGGATTACGTATGTACTTCTTCTATATTTCTATAAGTCATACAACATCACTAATTGACAAGATATATTAGTGTATACTGACTGTGCAACTGTGGTGTAGGTAACTTGACTAGTCTTCTCAATGTCCTCAGAAATAAATAAGCCAGATTACAGCATGACTCATAAATAATGCAAAACTCATTCCCATGTGTATGTTCTATTTTCAATAATTGGATCGCCGCTACTTAATTTGATACTGAAACGATTCCTGGAGTGAAAGTAACATCGTGAAAGTGTTCAGAGCTGTGTGTTTATCAATCAGAAATATTGGATTCTTTCGTAAGCATATCAATCAGCCGTTTGCGGAACTACTCACGCGCTCATTACTTCCAAATTTGACACGTGCAATTCACTGTTTCACAGCCTCAAAAAATGCTGCTAAAACCGCTATAGCGATTACAAAACACTGCTGCCAGACTTGTCACACTCTCCAGGAAATTTACTCACATCACACCAATCATCAAACAACTACACTGGCTACCAGTCGAACAGAGAAACATCTTCACAATGTCCATGTTTGTATTCAAGACATTCCATGGTGCCTCGCCTACTCACTTGTGTAGCCTTGTTAAACCGTACGAACGTTCCGTGAAAATATTCGCTCTGCAAAAAAGCTGCTATTAACAGAACACAAATCTAAAAACTCGTGGGGAGCGCGATGTTTCACCGTATCCGCAGCATATGCCTGGAATACACTTCCAAACAATATCAGAGCCAGTGCAACCATCAGTGTCTTCAAAACAGCACCGAAAACACATCTTTTGAAAGCTTACTTTGAGTAATACGTGTGGACCTTTTCCTAGACATGTTCTGGACGAATTGACTGTATACATTTTATTACAGGGAGATTTTAAAACAATTTTTCTATAATATAAGCAGCTGTTATTTTTATTGTATACACATTTAGAAATGTTACACTGATAATGATGTCACAGTTTTTTATTACTACTATCATGAATGGAAATTATATATTTTAGTCTAAAATGTCACTTTATTAACATTAACAGTATTGCTTTAGCATGATATTGTGTATGTGTCTGATGAACACAATCATGTAAAAGCGACATGAGCGCCACCACGTGGCGTATACCAGCGCTATATAAATTGCCATTATTATTATTATTGTGGATTCTGAAAGTTCATGTAGTATGTACTATATTAAAACATGACATTTGATCATTTATTATTAATTTAGTGTAGTATGTTATTGTTATTTTATCATAATAGAAACGAATATGAACTCAGATATTTCAATTACGCAATGAATCAAGTGATGTCGAAATTAAAATGTAGTGCAATAAACTGTCACTGAATGCATTTTTTTGTTTTGGTGAGTATGTGTGAATGTTAAATAGGGATTATATAATTATATATACACATCAATACCTAACATGCAGCATCAGCCCTAATATGCAAATTAAGTGTATAATTGTATAGCTAACTTTTTTTATGTGAAATGGAGCGTGAATTGGAATTGGCATAGAATGATCATAAATGGAATCGAAATTTTATAAATGTAACTGAAATAGTTTTAATTCAAATTGAATAAAAGCATTGCAATGATTTTGAGCGGGAATTGGAATATTGATTGAATGGAATTGACTCCAGCCCTGACTAGAGGGGGTGATTTTTGTGGCCAATAGAACAACTTTGTATTAGTCTACTAGGATGCACGAACTTGATGTGACAGTCCCCCATATAATCTGAAATGTCTCAAGAAGTTAACAATGTTGATGGTTCCATCAACAAGATGGCTGTAATGAAAACTGCAAAGTATATATCTAAGCACAATAGACCGAGTCACTCTTCGTTGTCACACGTTGTGACATTAATGAGCTGTTGATGGTGTGGTCGGATGAAAGCGACTTTGTATGTCTGTTTGATGGTAACCTTGCCTGTGATTGAACTGCTTCTAAAGTGTCCAGGTTCTAAGTCACACTTGTATATAACTATAGTTACGACACATAAAACTATCAATCATATGTACACTAGAATTCAGATTGTCCAAACAGCTTGAAGACACAAAACTGACAACTAGTAAACCCTACAACTATTGGCACAGAGTTTACAGGGCAAGGCAAGGAGGCAGTCTGCGCTGGTTTTGCAAGGAGTTAATGTCCCTGTGCACCTTGTACTGTACTTTCGAAACCGTATTACTGTAACCTTGATTAAAGTAGGTATTTATAACTGAATTAATTAAATCAAGTCAAATATCAAATATTTCTAAAGAACATAATTTACTGGAAGAAAAGGTAGGATGATAAGTGTAAAGTTAACATTTCAGGGTGGAAACTCACTGTCAAGTGAACATATGAGATTAGAAAAAAGATTGTTTGGAAACACACAATCAAAACCGAAATACCCATATATATATATATATATATATATATATATATATATATATATATATATATATATATATATATATATATATATATATATTTTTTTTTTTTTAATGCGCCAATATATAGTGAGTTTGTGTTTTGGTAGGCACATTTCTGTTATAGCGCAATAACAACTGAATGTATAATCTGGCTTCATGGTGTGAACTACTTACACAGGACTGTCAGTTTGACAGACGCTTTGCCGTGTCCCACGTTATTGCCCAGTTGACACGTGTACTCTCCAGCATCTGTCATCACGACTGACAAAATGGTCAGTGATGGTGTCTGGACAGTTCCTCCCCAATACTTGGAGTCATTTGTCACATTGATGACCTCTTCATCTTTCTTCCACGTGACACTTGTCACTGCTGATCTTCCTTGTGATTGACACTTGATGGTCACCGACTGTCCTTTAACCATTGGGTCTAGAGTCTCCATCGACACAGAAGGTTTAACTACAACATGTAAACAACTGAATTATTACAATGGCCAGTACAGTTAGAATGAGTGAATTTAATGGTGCAAAACCATACTAAACATTCTCAGTAACCTTAATACTAATCTGTACGTTTATACGAATTTTACACCAATCAATGCCGAACATTTCAAATCAAGTCATCCATTGTTCTAGATTTGCATGCAACTAATTCTGCAAAAGAAACGCATTACCTAATTAGCAAAACTTGTACAGTTACCGGATAATACTAGCTATATATGTTGTTGTTTGTTATAGTAAATACGAATACATTTATTTCAGGTAAAAACCCATATATAGTCGGTACATACATTAGAACATCTAAGTAGCTTACTTAAAGAGCCAATATGTTATTAAAAAAATGAATAGATAAAAATATAAATAAGGTTATAAGTTAGATAAATGTAAAATTGTAGAAAAACAGATAAAATAATGAGCAATATACAGGATGTGATTGTAAAATAAATATGAAATTAATTCATACAAATAAACACCATTTGAAAAATAAGTTATATAAACAACTTATTGAATTAATATATATATATATATATATATATATATATATAATAAATAATAATAAAGTTATATGCGAGACATGATGACTATCTTACAGATTTACTGTGTACAATGAATTGGCCCAGCTAATCCACATTGGGCCATTTACTATTTCAAAGCAATTGTACATAACCCTAATCAAGCCATTATTTATGATAAAAATGCGTCTTTTAAAACCATAAATGTTCTTACGCAATAGGGCGTCAAATGTATCAATGACATTACTAGCAAACATGCCACTCGCACTGTCCCGTCGGCTATGTCCCAAAATCCGTCTATGCATATTGTTGTAGGCAACTTTAGCTTTCAAATATGAGCCCTTATTAAAGTTAACCCATAACTGGCAACAATAAGTTGTACAACAATACGCATGAAACAGATGTAGTTTAACACCCACGGAACAGTGGTGAAATTTTCTGATAATGCTATTTGACCTAGCATAAAAATTACGTAGATGCCTTAGAATATCTCCGTCATCTTTCAGGTCATTGCATATTATCACACCTAAATATTTTGCTTATTTGACATATGCAAGCTTGTTTAGGTCCATATACATATCTGGACATTTCAGGTTAAAACCACGTGGTTTGAAGACCATACACAACGACTTGATAGGGTTATATTCAACATCATTTTCAAAACCAAACTTTGCACATATGTTCAGCAAACCCTGAAGCCCACTAGGACTGGGAGCAATAACACATATGTCAACGGCATAGAATACATGATTAGTGCAGCAGTTGTGTATGTGACAACCTATACCAGCACTATTTAGCATATTGCTCAGATCATCAATGTATACGATAAATAAATATGGTGACAAAGTCCCACCTTGTCGAACACCATTCGAAACATAAAAAACTCTGATGTTGTTGAACCCCATTTGACACAGAATGTTTGGGTTCTGTACCAGTACAAAATGATACGTATAAGTACAACAGGCACACCTCGATTAAGCAATTTTTTTTAAAGCGTCTAATGGTTGACCCTGTCAAATGCTTTTGACGCGTCTAAAAAGCATGAATACACCGCACTATTGTTACTTTTATAGTATTGAATAACATTTTTTAAAGCAAATATACAGTGGTCAGTAGAGTGCCCTTCTTAAACCCAAACTGATTGTCAGTTGTATTAAGATATGGTGTCAACATTTCCAGCAATGTAATTTCAAATATCTTAGAGGCTACAGTGACAAGTGCTATTGGTCTGTAGTTATTTACGTTGCTCGTATCTCCAGACTTATTTTTTATCAGTGGAATTACAATAGTTTTCATAAAGTCATCAGGTAGATAACCATGACAAATCACTCTATTATAAAAAAAAATGGACAACAGTTATGCGCCTATCTGAATGAATAAAGTGTTCGGCAGATAGCCCATCGTTACCACATGCTTTTCCACATTTCAACTTATCGATAGCATTTTGTACCATGCAAGGAGTTATGACTAAGTTGTTTGCATAACACAAATATTCATGGTTATTTACATCTGTGGTTACATTGTTTAATAAGGATTCAAAATGTGTTTTCCACATGGCGGATATGGCTGTAGGTTCATTAGCGCCATTGACATTTGTAGCATTTGGTATACCTTTTTTATATGTTTTGGATAAATGTTTCCAAAACTTGACTGCATCTTTAGCTTGCATGGACTTAGCCATGGCATCTGCTCGCGCCATATCTTCGCGTTGTTGACACAGTTTAAGCAGACATTTAAAATGTAACCTAGTTTTCCGCATTAGTTCACAGACTGGGCCATGCTTAGGTTTTCCCATATCACGCCATAAAATATAATAGTATCTAGCTTCAGTGTGCGCTTCCTTAACATAATCATTCCATCCAGGTACAATGTAGTCTTGGCACAATGTTTTTTTGCATGTAGTAATGGTTTCAAGACTAGATACCCTAAGCGCATTACATATATCATCAAATAAATTGTCAATATCAGTTATATGTTGTCTGTTTGAACAGTTAGGATTAGTGCACGTACACGAGTCTGAAGTGTGTATTCTGTCTAGATGAACAGCACTACACTTTCCATATTCTTTGATATTACAATCTTTTGCATTAGATCATCTGAAGATAGGAGGCATTTTGTCAGCGTGTTTCTCATTATTAACACATCTTTCTGCAGTTAGAGCAGTAGAAACCTCTAGTCCTACAGGTGATACGAACTAGGACATTTATCTAATATATATATATAAATCCGTGATCATCGAGTTTACACTGTGAGAGCAGATAAAGTGATCTAACCACGAGTTAGAGTTGTGAGAATCACTTACATACGTATGCGTATTGCTAGCTCGACCAAAAGTCTCATAATCTGAGATAACCAAACCAGTATTCTCACACATAGCAATTAATTCAGATTCAAAAGGAGTGTTAACAGCAACATTAAAATCACCAGTGATGACAACATTGGTCGTGTCCTTTTCTTCAATTATACATGCAATTTTATCCAAGTAGTTACAAAATTCCTCAAAGTTGTCAGATGACTGGTAAGGCAGGTATACATTTAAAATAAACAACTTGCCATCATTTGTATCAATGGCAATTCCAAGTAATCTGTTATCTTGTAAATCACAAATAGTACAAGGTATTTGGGGTTGGTCGATCTTGCGAGTCGCGTGATGAAAACACCGACTTGTTTTCTGGCTTTTGATGCGCTCGCACGTCTCTTTGGGTTAGCGGAGCGAATATTGGACGACGTGCCATTCCCGCGAATCATGGCCGAGTCGGTCTGAGTGGTGGTCAGCGATGCAGGACGTCCATGCTTGTTCGGTTGTCTGCGGCCTCTGGTCACCGATTCAGCGTAGGTGTTACGTCTGGCCTGAGTAGAAACAGACGTTTGCCGGTTGTTGTTGACGCCCTTGCGTTGACGATGCGTAGGAGGTGGAGTCGTCTGTTGAATGCTGGCAAGGAGGACCAGGTCGTCATCGGTGCACTCGGATTTGTCAACTACATCGATGACGTGTTGATCATCCATGTCAACAGAGACAGCGCAAGCAGAGCGTGGAGAATGGTGCTCAGCGGAAACGGATTCAGGTGAACTGCGCACTTGGCACTTATCGAGCTGTGCCTTCATCAACGTTTCGTGGGACTCTTGTAAAATTAACAAGTGGAGTTTGACTGACTCCATGTCTTTCACCAGCGATGACACAACGAAACAGTTCATTGACAACGGCGGAAGGCGAGACAATTCCTTGGCTACGTAGCAAGGCACGGGCTGGGTAGGCATATCAAGAACACATTTCAAAATATCTTGTATGTTGTTGAGACACTTATCTTTGCCCTTTCGCTTGATAAGCCGCGGGGCGTCACGATCTTTAAACGCCGTCTGGTACAGAATGTTCTTCGCGGAAGCAATGTCATCGTCTGAATTAAAATCGACTAGCAGCTTAACGATCATGTCATACGGAAGGGTGTTGATTTTGTCTGACACAAACGTGAGTAGTTCGTTGACAACAATTTGATCGGCTTCTGTTATGTAAAAGTTCTCACTGTTAGCAGATTGAGTAGATTGTGTCGGTTCGTCCGACTGCGTCGCCCTTGTGCGTGACGAACAATATTTACCTGAGCGATAGTTGGGGACTTGCCGAACTGCGTAGACGAGCAAGTAAACATTTCGTTCGCACAACAATCGTTGCTTGTAATCTGTAGTAGATTGGTGACACACTACTGCACTGGACGTTTATAAAACGTACTGACTAAAATGTGGTTGTAAAAAAATTCGATAAATTGACCATTTGAACGGAGCCTCAGAAATGTAGCGATCACTCACAATGGAATTTTCCCGCCTTTTGAATTATGTATGAATTATTTGTGTTCTGAATATTCTATGCAGTTATATGTTGTGGTTCATTACTAGAGCACAATAGTATTATATTTAATTGTACTTACAATTCACCAGCAGATGCAATTGTACACCGAACTCTCCCATGCCAGCCTCATTCTGTGCAGCACAAGAGTAGTTACCATCGTCCATAGTGTGGTTTAATGAACTTATCTCCAATACTTTGTCATTGTCACTGAGTGAGTAGCGACCAGAAGTAGGGAGTGTCAAGTGTCCTTTCTTCCATGTCACCCTCTTGATGTCACTTGTAGGTCTGCCATCTGTGATGGCACATGTCAATGTCATGGCATTCCCCTCAGTTGGTGTCCACGATTTTGTGTGAATCACTTTTGTAGTTGGCGGGTCTGAAACATAAAAAGACTCATACAAATACTATTTTGTAAGATCATGTATTTATGTACCAGTTACAAATGGTGGCAAGCAATTATGTCACAATTTCTGGAAAATAAATCTAACAAAGTGTCATGTACCATCTTGTGACATATTTAAATACATGTGCGACCTACTAGGTACTGAAGATGGACATGCCACTTATAGAAAAGGTCACCCAAATATTTAACAAAACAGCACTATTGTGGCCCTGAAGTCCTTTGGGGAATCATAGTCACTGTTGCTTCACAACAATCACACAAAACACAGCAGCTTGTGAGAATGCAGCAGAAGACATCAACTAAGTGCACACACAAATGGACCAAGAGGTCCTGAACTTCTTCGGACTGTATAAAGAGTTTGTAATTGTGCATACATGTCTTTGTATGAATCATACTCAATCACTCCTTGGTGATTTCACCACAATCACCTAATTGGCTTTTTTCTGGCTATCCATTATTAGATGAAAAGGAACTTGTGTGAATGCAGTGGTCATAGCTGGTCATTAGTGGCGGAGTTATCTACATCCACTCCAATCAGCCTGCCCGGTTATCAGAATCCATTTAATATCAATGAAGTATATTATATTTCATTCTATAGTTTTTTGCAGAATGTAAATGTTATATGTATCACCAACAAGTGACAACACACCACATTCACACCGTTTTAAAGATAATTATATGGCTATACAAAAAAATATTTGTTGACAGTATAACATAGTTACACTGGTTGTTGAGAGTGTAACATGGGTCCACAGGTTGTTGACAGCATGACATGGGTCCAATGGTTGTTGACAGTGTAACATGGGTCTACTTGTTGTTGAGAGTGTAACATGGGTCCACCGGTTGTTGAGAGTGTAACATGGGCCCACTGGTTGTTGACATAATAACACAGGTTCACTGGTTGTTTACAGTGTAACATGGGTCCACTGGTTGTTGACAATGTAACATGGGTCTATTGGTTGTTGAGAGTGTAACATGGGTCCACCGGTTGTTGACAGTGTAACATGGGCCCACTGGTTGTTGACATAATAACATAGGTTCACTGGTTGTTCACAGTGTAACATGGGTCCACTGGTTGTTGACAATGTAACATGGGTCCACTGGTTGTTGACAGAATAACATGGCTCCACTGGTTGTTGACAGCATAACATTGGTACAATGGTTGTTGATTATGTAACAGGGGTCTATTGGTTGTTGAGAGTGTAACATGGGTCCACCGGTTGTTGACAGTGTAACATGGGCCCACTGGTTGTTGACATAATAACATAGGTTCACTGGTTGTTCACAGTGTAACATGGGTCCACTGGTTGTTGACAATGTAACATGGGTTCACTGGTTGTTGACAGAATAACATGGTACACTGGTTGTTGATTATGTAACATGGGTCTATTGGTTGTTGAGAGTGTAACATGGGTCCACCGGTTGTTGAGAGTGTAACATGGGTCTATTGGTTGTTGAGAGTGTAACATGGGTCCACTGGTTGTTGACAGCATAACATTGGTACACTGGTTGTTGATTATGTGACATGGGTCCTCTGGTTGTTGACAGCATAACATGGGACCACGTGTCGTTGACAGTGTAGCATGGGACCAGTGATTGTTGACAATATAACATGGGCCAACTGGTTGTTGACAATGTAACATGGGTCCACTGGTTGTTGACAGAATAACATGGGTACACTGGTTGTTGACAGAATAACATGGGTCCACTGGTTGTTGACAGTGCAACATAGGACCAGTGTTTGTTGACAGTGTAATGTGGGACGACCACTGGTTGTTGACATTGTAACGTGGGTCCCCTGGTTATTGACAGTGTAACATAGGTCCACTGGTTGTTGTTGACAGTGAAACATGGGTCCACTGGTTGTTGACAGTATAACGTGGGTCCAGTGATTGCTGACAGTTGACCATGGGACCACTGGTTGTTGACAGTGATAATAATAATATTGGCAATTTGTATAGCGCCGGTATCCGCCACGTAGTGGCGCTCATGGCGCTTTTACATATAAAACATCATGTTAAAGCAATACTATTAACGCCAATAAAGCGACTTGTTTAGACTAAAAAAAGAGATATTATATATATATATATATATATATATATATATATATATATATATATATATATATATATATATATATATAATTATAATAATAATAATAATACTAAAATAATAAAAACAAATGAGTTAGTGTCATAAAATGTATACAGTCCGGAAACATGTCCAATATAATGTTCACATGTATCATTCATAATAAGCTTTAAAAAGATCTGTCTTCAAGGCTGTATTGAAGACACAAACTGTTGCGCTGGTTCTGATGTTGTTTGGAAGTGTATTCCAGGCCTTTGCTGCTGATACGGTGGACGATCGCGCTCCCACGAGTTTTTGGATTTGTGTTCTGTTAATAACAGCTTGTTTGCAGAGCGCATATTTCCACGGAGTGGTTCGTACGGTTTAACAAGGCTGCACAAGTAAGTAGGCGAGACATCGATGATCGTCTTGAACACAAACATGGATATTTTGAAGATGATTCTCTGTTCGATTGGTAGTGTAGTTGTTTGAGGATGGGTGTGATGTGAGTACATTTCCTGGAGAGCGTGACAAGTCTGGCAGCAGTGTTTTGTAATCGCTGGAGTCGTTTTAGCTGCGTTTTGTTGAGGCCGTGAAGCAGTGAATTGCACGAGTCCAGGCTAGATATAATGGGCGCGTGAGTGAGCAGTTCCGCAACCGGCTGATTAATCATTCCAATATTTGTAATCGATACACACACAGCTCTGGACACCGTCGCGATGTGTTTTTCCATGAACAGGTTTTCGTCAACGATAACGCCGAGGTTCGTGACACTGTCGGTAGGAATGACCATGGTGTCGCCCACTCTGATTTGTATGATGTTTTGATCTATGTTGTTTGGATCCAACCACAATGCATTCTGTTTTTGCATTGTTCAGGTTCAGGCAATTCCGCGACATCCATTGACATAGTTCGTCAAGACAGGCTTAAATTTGCTGTATTGCGTCATTAACGCTTGACTGTGTAGGATCGACTGAAATGTATATTTGAGTATCGTCTGCGTAGCAATGATATTTCAGGCCATGCCATCCCAAAATAGCTGTTCATACGGGAGAGCAGAATGGAGTGATCGACAGTGTCAAAAGCCGCGGATAGATCTAACAACACGAGGAGAGTTATCTTGCCGCAGTTCATGGCCTGCAGCAGATCGTTATGAACGGTGAGCAGTGCGGTTTCTACGCTTTGGTGTGCACGATAGGCCGACTGGAATACATCGATGAGATTATTGTTGGCGAGGAATGTAGAGAGTTGTTTGGCTACCATCCGTTCCAATGTCTTACTGAGGAAACATATGTTTGATATAGGACGATAGTTGGCTAACAGGGATGAGTCCGAGTTTACCTTCTTCAGCCTGGGTCGGATTTGCGCAGCTTTGACAGAAGACGGAATTTCTCCCAAGTTCATTGAATTGTTTATGATTTTTTTAGTCATCGCCGGCAATACAGCATCACTACACTTCTTCAGCACAACCGATGGAATTGGACTAAGGTCACAGGTTGTTCCAGGTGAATTTGAGAGTATCTTCGGTATTTCGTTGATAGGCACTTCATAAAAACCCACAAACTTGGCCGATGAAAGAGCTGTTGTAGGAGATTGTAGGTCATTTACTTTTTCAAACTGCTCTCGGATGCATTTTATTTTATCGGTAAAGAATATGTGGAAGCTCTGAGCCAATTCCTTCTGCGATTCACATTTCGGAAGAGGTGAACTCTTTCGCCGGTGAAGTAGTCTGTCATTTGCATTTGATCTTTTGCCACTTCGCTGAATAGCTCGTTGTAATATTGCGATTTTGCTCGTTTGATCTGCCGATTTACCATTTGCTTCTGATGGCAGTAAATGTGGCGGTCAATAACAAGATGCGATTTGTCCATTTATTCTCCAGTTGGCGCCGTATCTTTTTCTCTGTCAAGATGTTTTCATTAAACCATGGATAATGTGGGCGAAGTTTCACACATCGTTCTTTCATTGGCATGCAGGAACGTGCATGCTTTTCGAGCGCTTGGGATAGAACACTGTTATATCTCTTAACTTGTGCATACAGCGAGTTATTCAGGCAATCGGGAATGATTACTTCAACGCCAACTAAATCGTCACAAAATAATGGTAGTTTTGATTGACGCGATGGTGCGTGATCTTATGACTTTTGTCTGCACTGGAGGTCGTTGCATATGGATTTTTGCCCATGATTGCTGAGTGATCAGATATTCCAGCAGTTATACTTATTTCACCAATGACAGGTTGATCAACGTCTCGTGTAATTACAAGGTCAAACGTGTGACCTTTCGTATGGGTAGCACCGTGGATGTGTTGTTGTAATCCACTACTGGAAAGGAAATTAATGATGCTATTGGCGCTATTATAACACGAGTCATTAACATGAATGTTGAAATCGCCTGCGATAATAAGAGGCTTAGGGCAAAGTTAATAAAAACAAATAACACAAGTCTTATTAGCAATTCAACTGAGTTGGATTTACATTACAATAGGTTTAGTATAAGCAGAAAATTGTCAATCAGCATTGTGAATTCGTCAAGAAATTCGTTGCAAGTGCAGCATGTAGATGTCTATTGTGGGCGATATAGAATGATCAAACGCAGGGATACAGCTGATGCGATGAATTCTGCTGATCAGAACTCGAATGATCTTGGTAGCAAACTAATGTCTGTGAGACATTAAATCCATGGGTCCACTGGATGTTGACAGTGTAACATGGGTCCACTAGTTGTTGACAGTGTAACATGGGTCCACTGGTTGTTGACAGTGTAACATGGGTCCACTAGTTGTTGACAGTGTAATATGGACCCACTGGATGTTGACAGTGTAACATGGGTCCACTAGTTGTTGACAGTGTAGTATGGGTCCACTGGATGTTGGTTCAACTGGTTGTTGGCATAGTGACATGGAACCACTGGTTGTTGACAGTGTACTATGGGTCCACTGGATATTGATATAGTAACATGGTTCCACTTGTTGTTGACAGCGTAACATGGGTCCACTGGTTGTTGACAGTGTCACATGGGTCCACTAGTCGTTGAAAGTGTAACATAGGTCTACTGGATGTTGACAGTATAACATGGGGTCCACTGGATGTTGACAGTATAACATGGTTGCACGGGTAGTTGACAGTGTAACATGGGTTCACTGGTTGTTGACAGTGTATCATGGGTCCTCTGTTTGATGACAGTGTAACTTAGGTCCACCGGTTGTTGACAGTGTGACATGGGTCTACTGGTTGTTGACAGTGTAACATGGGTCCACTGGATGTTGACAGTGTAGTATGGGTCCACTGGTTGTTGACAGAGTAACACGGATCCACTGGATGTTGACAGTACAACATGGTTCCATTAGTTGTTGACAGTGTAGTATGGATCTACTGGATGTTGTCAGTGTAACATGGTTCAACTGGTTGTTGGCATAGTGACATGGAACCACTGGTTGTTGACAGTGTAGTATGGGTCCACTGGATATTGACAGAGTAACATGGTACCACTTGTTGTTGACAGTGTAACATGGGTCCACTGGTTGTTGACAGTGTCACATGGGTCCACTAGTTGTTGAAAGTGTAACATGGATCCACTGGATGTTGACAGTATAACATGGGTCCACTGGATGTTCACAGATTTACACGGTTCCACTGGATGTTGACAGTATAACATGGTTCCACGGGTTGTTGACAGTGTAACATGGGTTCACTGGTTGTTGACAGTGTAACATGGGTCTACTGGTTGTTGACAGTGTAACATGGGTCCACTGGATGTTGACAGTGTAGTATGGGTCCACTGGTTGTTGACAGTGTAACATGGGTCCACTAGTTGTTGACAGTGTAGTATGGGTTCACTGGATGTTTACAGTGTAACGTTGGTCCACTGGTTGTTGACAGTGTAACATGGGTCCACTGTTTGTTGACAATGTAGTATGGGTTCACTGGTTGTTGACAGTGTCACATGGGTCCATTGGTTGTTGACAGTGTAACATGGGTCCACTGTATGTTGACAGCATAACATGGGTCCACTGGATGTTGACAGCGTAATATGGGTCCACTGGTTGTTGAGAGTGTAAAATGGGTCCAGTAGTTGTTGACAGTGTAACATGGGTCCACTGGTTGTTGACAGTGTAACATGGGTCCACTGGATGTTGACAGGGTAACATGGGTCTACTGCTTGTTGAAAGTGTAACATGGGTCCACTGCTTGTTGACAGTGTAACATAGGTCCACTGGTTATTGACAGTATAACATCGGTCCACTGGATGTTGACAGTGTAGTATGGATCCACTGGATATTGACAGAGTAACATGGTTCCACTTGTTGTTGACAGTGTAACATGAGTCCACTGCTTGTTGACAGTGTAACATAGGTCCACTGGTTATTGACAGTATAACATCGGTCCACTGGATGTTGACAGTGTAACATGGGTCCACTAGTTGTTGACAGTTTAGTATGGGTTCACTGGATGTTTACAGTGTAACGTTGGTCCACTAGTTGTTGAAAGTGTAACATGGATCCACTGGATGTTGACAGAATTACACGGTTCCACTGGATGTTGACAGTATAACATGGTTCCACGGGTTGTTGACAGTGTAACATGGGTTCACTGGTTGTTGACAGTGTAACTTGGGTCCACCGGTTGTTGACAGTGTAACATGGGTCTACTGGTTGTTGACAGTGTAACATGGGTCCACTGGATGTTGACAGTGTAGTATGGGTCCACTGGTTGTTGACAGTGTAACATGGGTACACTAGTTGTTGACGGTGTAGTATGGGTTCACTGGATGTTTACAGTGTAACGTTGGTCCACTGGTTGTTGACAGTGTCACATGGGTCCACTAGTTGTTGAAAGTGTAACATGGATCCACTGGACGTTGACAGAATTACACGGTTCCACTGGATGTTGACAGTATAACATGGTTCCACAGGTTGTTGACAGTGTAACATGGGTTCACTGGTTGTTGACAGTGTAACTTGGGTCCACCGGTTGTTGACAGTGTAACATGGGTCTACTGGTTGTTGACAGTGTAACATGGGTCCACTGGATGTTGACAGTGTAGTATGGGTCCACTGGTTGTTGACAGTGTAACATGGGTCCACTAGTTGTTGACAGTGTAGTATGGTTTCACTGGATGTTTACAGTGTAACGTTGGTCCACTGGTTGTTGACAGTGTAACATGGGTCCACTGTTTGTTGACAATGTAGTATGGGTTCACTGGTTGTTGACAGTGTCACATGGGTCCATTGGTTGTTGACAGTGTAACATGGGTCCACTGGATGTTGACAGCATAACATGGGTCCACTGGATGTTGACAGCGTAATATGGGTCCACTGGTTGTTGACAGTGTAACTTGGGTCCACCGGTTGTTGACAGTGTAACATGGGTCTACTGGTTGTTGACAGTGTAACATGGGTCCACTGGATGTTGACAGTGTAGTATGGGTCCACTGGTTGTTGACAGTGTAACATGGGTCCACTAGTTGTTGACAGTGTAGTATGGGTTCACTGGATGTTTACAGTGTAACGTTGGTCCACTGGTTGTTGACAGTGTCACATGGGTCCACTAGTTGTTGAAAGTGTAACATGGATCCACTGGATGTTGACAGAATGACACGGTTCCACTGGATGTTGACAGTATAACATGGTTCCACGGGTTGTTGACAGTGTAACATGGGTTCACTGGTTGTTGACAGTGTAACTTGGGTCCACCGGTTGTTGACAGTGTAACATGGGTCTACTGGTTGTTGACAGTGTAACATGGGTCCACTGGATGTTGACAGTGTAGTATGGGTCCACTGGTTGTTGACAGTGTAACATGGGTCCACTAGTTGTTGACAGTGTAGTATGGGTTCACTGGATGTTTACAGTGTAACGTTGGTCCACTGGTTGTTGACAGTGTAACATGGGTCCACTGTTTGTTGACAATGTAGTATGGGTTCACTGGTTGTTGACAGTGTCACATGGGTCCATTGGTTGTTGACAGTGTAACATGGGTCCACTGGATGTTGACAGCATAACATGGGTCCACTGGATGTTGACAGCGTAATATGGGTCCACTGGTTGTTGAGAGTGTAAAATGGGTCCAGTAGTTGTTGACAGTGTAACATGGGTCCACTGGTTGTTGACAGTGTAACATGGGTCCACTGGATGTTGACAGTGTAACATGGGTCCACTGCTTGTTGACAGTGTAACATAGGTCCACTGGTTATTGACAGTATAACATCGGTCCACTGGATGTTGACAGTGTAGTATGGATCCACTGGATATTGACAGAGTAACATGGTTCCACTTGTTGTTGACAGTGTAACATGAGTCCACTGGTTGTTGACAGTGTCACGTGGGTCCACTAGTTGTTGAAAGTGTAACATGGATCCACTGGATGTTGACAGTATAACATGGTTCCACGGGTTGTTGACAGTGTAACATGGGTTCACTGGTTGTTGACAGTGTAACTTGGGTCCACCGGTTGTTGACAGTGTAACATGGGTCTACTGGTTGTTGACAGTGTAACATGGGTCCACTGGATGTTGACAGTGTAGTATGGGTCCACTGGTTGTTGACAGTGTAACATGGGTCCACTAGTTGTTGACAGTGTAGTATGGGTTCACTGGATGTTTACAGTGTAACGTTGGTCCACTGGTTGTTGACAGTGTCACATGGGTCCACTAGTTGTTGAAAGTGTAACATGGATCCACTGGATGTTGACAGAATTACACGGTTCCACTGGATGTTGACAGTATAACATGGTTCCACGGGTTGTTGACAGTGTAACATGGGTTCACTGGTTGTTGACAGTGTAACTTGGGTCCACCGGTTGTTGACAGTGTAACATCGGTCTACTGGTTGTTGACAGTGTAACATGGGTCCACTGGATGTTGACAGTGTAGTATGGGTCCACTGGTTGTTGACAGTGTAACATGGGTCCACTAGTTGTTGACAGTGTAGTATGGGTTCACTGGATGTTTACAGTGTAACGTTGGTCCACTGGTTGTTGACAGTGTAACATGGGTCCACTGTTTGTTGACAATGTAGTATGGGTTCACTGGTTGTTGACAGTGTCACATGGGTCCATTGGTTGTTGACAGTGTAACATGGGTCCACTGGATGTTGACAGCATAACATGGGTCCACTGGATGTTGACAGCGTAATATGGGTCCACTGGTTGTTGACAGTGTAACTTGGGTCCACCGGTTGTTGACAGTGTAACATGGGTCTACTGGTTGTTGACAGTGTAACATGGGTCCACTGGATGTTGACAGTGTAGTATGGGTCCACTGGTTGTTGACAGTGTAACATGGGTCCACTAGTTGTTGACAGTGTAGTATGGGTTCACTGGATGTTTACAGTGTAACGTTGGTCCACTGGTTGTTGACAGTGTCACATGGGTCCACTAGTTGTTGAAAGTGTAACATGGATCCACTGGATGTTGACAGAATTACACGGTTCCACTGGATGTTGACAGTATAACATGGTTCCACGGGTTGTTGACAGTGTAACATGGGTTCACTGGTTGTTGACAGTGTAACTTGGGTCCACCGGTTGTTGACAGTGTAACATGGGTCTACTGGTTGTTGACAGTGTAACATGGGTCCACTGGATGTTGACAGTGTAGTATGGGTCCACTGGTTGTTGACAGTGTAACATGGGTCCACTAGTTGTTGACAGTGTAGTATGGGTTCACTGGATGTTTACAGTGTAACGTTGGTCCACTGGTTGTTGACAGTGTAACATGGGTCCACTGTTTGTTGACAATGTAGTATGGGTTCACTGGTTGTTGACAGTGTCACATGGGTCCATTGGTTGTTGACAGTGTAACATGGGTCCACTGGATGTTGACAGCATAACATGGGTCCACTGGATGTTGACAGCGTAATATGGGTCCACTGGTTGTTGAGAGTGTAAAATGGGTCCAGTAGTTGTTGACAGTGTAACATGGGTCCACTGGTTGTTGACAGTGTAACATGGGTCCACTGGATGTTGACAGTGTAACATTGGTCCACTGCTTGTTGACAGTGTAACATAGGTCCACTGGTTATTGACAGTATAACATCGGTCCACTGGATGTTGACAGTGTAGTATGGATCCACTGGATATTGACAGAGTAACATGGTTCCACTTGTTGTTGACAGTGTAACATGAGTCCACTGGTTGTTGACAGTGTCACGTGGGTCCACTAGTTGTTGAAAGTGTAACATGGATCCACTGGATGTTGACAGTATAACATGGTTCCACGGGTTGTTGACAGTGTAACATGGGTTCACTGGTTGTTGACAGTGTAACTTGGGTCCACCGGTTGTTGACAGTGTAACATGGGTCTACTGGTTGTTGACAGTGTAACATGGGTCCACTGGATGTTGACAGTGTAGTATGGGTCCACTGGTTGTTGACAGTGTAACATGGGTCCACTAGTTGTTGACAGTGTAGTATGGGTTCACTGGATGTTTACAGTGTAACGTTGGTCCACTGGTTGTTGACAGTGTCACATGGGTCCACTAGTTGTTGAAAGTGTAACATGGATCCACTGGATGTTGACAGAATTACACGGTTCCACTGGATGTTGACAGTATAACATGGTTCCACGGGTTGTTGACAGTGTAACATGGGTTCACTGGTTGTTGACAGTGTAACTTGGGTCCACCGGTTGTTGACAGTGTAACATCGGTCTACTGGTTGTTGACAGTGTAACATGGGTCCACTGGATGTTGACAGTGTAGTATGGGTCCACTGGTTGTTGACAGTGTAACATGGGTCCACTAGTTGTTGACAGTGTAGTATGGGTTCACTGGATGTTTACAGTGTAACGTTGGTCCACTGGTTGTTGACAGTGTAACATGGGTCCACTGTTTGTTGACAATGTAGTATGGGTTCACTGGTTGTTGACAGTGTCACATGGGTCCATTGGTTGTTGACAGTGTAACATGGGTCCACTGGATGTTGACAGCATAACATGGGTCCACTGGATGTTGACAGCGTAATATGGGTCCACTGGTTGTTGACAGTGTAACTTGGGTCCACCGGTTGTTGACAGTGTAACATGGGTCTACTGGTTGTTGACAGTGTAACATGGGTCCACTGGATGTTGACAGTGTAGTATGGGTCCACTGGTTGTTGACAGTGTAACATGGGTCCACTAGTTGTTGACAGTGTAGTATGGGTTCACTGGATGTTTACAGTGTAACGTTGGTCCACTGGTTGTTGACAGTGTCACATGGGTCCACTAGTTGTTGAAAGTGTAACATGGATCCACTGGATGTTGACAGAATTACACGGTTCCACTGGATGTTGACAGTATAACATGGTTCCACGGGTTGTTGACAGTGTAACATGGGTTCACTGGTTGTTGACAGTGTAACTTGGGTCCACCGGTTGTTGACAGTGTAACATGGGTCTACTGGTTGTTGACAGTGTAACATGGGTCCACTGGATGTTGACAGTGTAGTATGGGTCCACTGGTTGTTGACAGTGTAACATGGGTCCACTAGTTGTTGACAGTGTAGTATGGGTTCACTGGATGTTTACAGTGTAACGTTGGTCCACTGGTTGTTGACAGTGTAACATGGGTCCACTGTTTGTTGACAATGTAGTATGGGTTCACTGGTTGTTGACAGTGTCACATGGGTCCATTGGTTGTTGACAGTGTAACATGGGTCCACTGGATGTTGACAGCATAACATGGGTCCACTGGATGTTCACAGCGTAATATGGGTCCACTGGTTGTTGAGAGTGTAAAATGGGTCCAGTAGTTGTTGACAGTGTAACATGGGTCCACTGGTTGTTGACAGTGTAACATGGGTCCACTGGATGTTGACAGTGTAACATGGGTCCACTGCTTGTTGACAGTGTAACATAGGTCCACTGGTTATTGACAGTATAACATCGGTCCACTGGATGTTGACAGTGTAGTATGGATCCACTGGATATTGACAGAGTAACATGGTTCCACTTGTTGTTGACAGTGTAACATGAGTCCACTGGTTGTTGACAGTGTCACGTGGGTCCACTAGTTGTTGAAAGTGTAACATGGATCCACTGGATGTTGACAGTATTACATGGGTCCACTGGATGTTAACAGTATTACACGGCTCCACTGGAAGTTGACAGTTTAACATGGGTCAACTGGATGCTGACAGCATAACATGGGTCCACTGGATGTTTACAGCGTAACATGGGTCCACTGGTTGTTGACAGTGTAACATGGGTCCACTGGTCGTTGACAGTGTGAAATGGGTCCAGTAGTTGTTGACAGTGTAAAATGGGTCCACTGGTTGTTGACAGTGTAACATTGGTCCACTGGTTGTTGACAGTGTAAAATGGGTCCAGTAGTTGTTGACAGTGTAAAATGGGTCCACTGGATGTTGACAGTGTAACATGGTTCAAATGGTTGTTGACAGTGTAACAGGGGTCCACTGGATGTTGACAGAGTAACATGGTTCCACTGAATGTTGACAGTATAACATGATTCCACTGGTTGTTGACAGTGTAACATGGGTTCACTGGTTGTTAACAGTGTAACATGGGTCTATACTGGTTGTTGACAGTGTAACATGGGTCCACTGGATGTTGACAGTGTAAAATGGGTCCACTGGTTGCTGACCGTGTAACATGGGTCCACTGGATGTTGACAGTGTAGTATGGGTCCACTGGTTGTTGACAGTGTAGTACGGGTCCACTGGATGTTGACAGTGTAACATGGGTCCACTGGTTGTTGACCTTGTAACATGGGTCCACTGGTTGCTGACCGTGTAACATGGGTCCACTGGATGTTGACAGTGTAGTATGGGTCCACTGGTTGTTGACAGTGTAGTACGGGTCCACTGGATGTTGACAGTGTAACATGGGTCCACTGGTTGTTGACCTTGAAACATGGTTCCACTGGATGTTGACAGTGTAGTATGGGTCCATTGGTTGTTGACAGTGTAGTATGGGTCCTCTGGATGTTGACAGTGTAACATGATTCCACTGGTTGTTGACAGTGTAACATGGGTCCACTGGTCGTTGACAGTGTGAAATGGGTCCAGTAGTTGTTGACAGTGTAAAATGGGTCCACTGGTTGTTGACAGTGTAACATTGGTCCACTGGTTGTTGACAGTGTAAAATGGGTCCAGTAGTTGTTGACAGTGTAAAATGGGTCCACTGGATGTTGACAGTGTAACATGGTTCAAATGGTTGTTGACAGTGTAACAGGGGTCCACTGGATGTTGACAGAGTAACATGGTTCCACTGAATGTTGACAGTATAACATGATTCCACTGGTTGTTGACAGTGTAACATGGGTTCACTGGTTGTTAACAGTGTAACATGGGTCTATACTGGTTGTTGACAGTGTAACATGGGTCCACTGGATGTTGACAGTGTAAAATGGGTCCACTGGTTGCTGACCGTGTAACATGGGTCCACTGGATGTTGACAGTGTAGTATGGGTCCACTGGTTGTTGACAGTGTAGTACGGGTCCACTGGATGTTGACAGTGTAACATGGGTCCACTGGTTGTTGACCTTGTAACATGGGTCCACTGGTTGCTGACCGTGTAACATGGGTCCACTGGATGTTGACAGTGTAGTATGGGTCCACTGGTTGTTGACAGTGTAGTACGGGTCCACTGGATGTTGACAGTGTAACATGGGTCCACTGGTTGTTGACCTTGAAACATGGTTCCACTGGATGTTGACAGTGTAGTATGGGTCCATTGGTTGTTGACAGTGTAGTATGGGTCCTCTGGATGTTGACAGTGTAACATGATTCCACTGGTTGTTGACAGTGTAACATGGGTCATCTGGTTGTATACAGTGAAACATGGGTCCACTGGTTGTTGACAGTATAACATTTTCCCACTGGTTGTTGACAGTGTAACATGGGACCACGTGTTGTTGACAGCGTAGCATGGGTCCACTGGTTGTTGACAGTATAGTATGGGTCCAATGGATGTTGAAGTGTAACATGGTTCAACTGGTTGTTGACAGTGTAACATGGGTCCACCGGATGTTGACAGAGTAACATGGTTCCACTGGTTGTTGACATAGTGACATGGGTCCACTGGTGGTTGGCAGTGTAGTATGGGTCCACTGGTTGTTGGAAAGTGTAGTTTTGGTCCACTGGATGTTGACAGTGTAACATGATTCCCCTGGTTGTTGACATAGTGACATGGGTCCACTGGTTGTTGATAGTGTAACATTGGTCTACTGTTTGTTGACAGTGTAGTATGCGTCCACTGTATGTTGACAGAGTAACATGATTCCACTGGTTGTTGACATAGTGACATGGGTCCACTGATTGTTGACAGTGTAACATGGGTCCACTAGTTGTTTATAGTGTAGTATGGGTTCACTGGATGTTTACAGTGTAACATTGGTCCACTGGTTGTTGACAGTGTAACATGGGTCCTCTTTTTGTTGACAATGTAGTATAGGTTCACTGGTTGTTGACAGTGTCACATGGGTCAACTTGTTGTTGTCAGCGTAACATGGGTCCACTGTTTTGTTGACAGTGTAACATGGGACCACGTGTTGTTGACAGCATAACATGGGCTCACTGGATGTTGACAAAAGCTGTTGCCAGTGATCAGGTACATATTCACCAACAACAAAAGAACACTACCCTAAGATGCTGTGTCACTACCCTAAGATACAATGACACTACCCTAAGATACGTTGACACTACACTAAGACACAGTGACACTACCCTAAGCCACATTGTCACTATCCTAAGATACATCCAAGCAGCACTAAAAGAAAGTTACACAACAGTTTTGGAGGAAAACATATATACAAGCTGTGAAAGGTTTCTGAGGTATGGGAGCTAATGGTGGACACAGAGTGAAGCCAACGTCGTTTGTATACACGATTATGTAGTGAGCACTTATAGCACAATGCATGCATGCCAATTAGCCAAGCAGTATAAACACAAGTACTTATGTGTAAATGTGAATGTGTCAAATTGCTCTAGTACTTTATACCATAAAATGCACACACTTCGACAATCCAGGACTTCTTATGGTAAATTTCCAACATTACTATATACGTACTGATGTAGGCTGAAATGGAAAATAAAAAAGGTGTGTTTCTTGCGACCACAACAATCTTACAGCATTCTTCCATGCAAAAGACTATAACAAGCTCTCATACTTCCTAAAATATAATATAAATGTAGCACTTACAGTTGATCTGAAGTTGAAACTTTGCACTGAAGTTTCCCATCCCAGCATCATTTGTTGCAGCACATGAGTAGTGACCATCGTCCACAGTATGATTAAGTGAACTTATTGTCAAGACTTTGCCGTTGTCACTGGGTGTGTAGTGACTAGAAGTAGGGAGTGTCATAGTTCCTTTCTTCCATGTCACACTCTTGGTGTCATTTCTAGGTCTGCCGTCAGTGATGTTACATGTCAGTGTAACAGTGGTCCCTTCAGATGGATTTCCAGAAACATTCTTCATCACGTTAGTAGATGGAACATCTGGAATATATGTTTTAGTCAGTGGTAAACACCAATTATTTAAGTGTGTCTATAAGTCAACTTATTGAGCTTGCTGTATTCACCAAAACAAAACTGTACATGTAGGCAGACTTACCATACAACTTACCCTATAACTCACAGCTGTCTTGCTGCGCTTATATCTTATATATGTCCCTGTAAAATGGTGCAGTGGCGTAACATGGTATCCCCCCCCCCCCCCCCCCCCCCGGTACACCTAGTCCATAACAAATAACTGAACTCAGGTATTAAAACACGTACAGTGAGCTAGACCAGTCATTATAAAATATAGGGTAACACAAATCACTAATGATGAATACACAGGACTATAATTAATAAAATTGCAATTTTATTTTGATCTTTTTCAAGTGGCAAGACTGTAGTATAGCACATTTTTGGTCCAAAGTCCTTTGCACTTATCTCTCTGGCAACTCAAAGACAAATCTTTCCAAATAAAAAATGTACCAATAAAATAATGTCAACGTCTTTCCATTTGAAAGTAAAAAAAACCCTCTGTCAACGACACATTTAATCCATTGTAAAGGGAACGCAAATGTGTTCTCCAGTTTCTAATAGTAGTTCGGGTGTAATCCCATCTACTCCAGATGATTTAAAATCCTTCATGATGTAGTCTAGTTGGAAGGAGGAGGTACCTTACACCCCTAGGAAATATACTTTTCATGAGTGTCACTAGATCAGAAATAAATGTGGAATTTTTTTACTATTATTAACAAACCAGCAAAATGTCTCATGTATCGTTTGTTATGCAAATTAGTGCCAACATTACTGAAAAATCTATTTGTCACTGCATCTCAGCCAATATTGCAGACAGATGTACAAATAAAGCGTATAGTAAATAATAAGAGTCAATTCATGTAGGGTCTTTATTTTACAATGACGAGTCGACACCGCAGCGTGGACAACCACAAGTTTAGTAGGGGTGGAATGTAATCTCAAAAAATGTGAGTTAAGTGACTTAAATGGCTATTGTTTCAGATTATGTAATAGTGATTGGGAATTTCACATTCAAGATGGTCCAGTGGATTTGGAAGAATTCACGAAGTACCGTCTGGTGCCTGTGCCACCAAATTGGGGCACCATATGTTTTTTAAGCCGAACAAAGCCGGCATTCTATACCACCTCAGAAGATCTGACATACACAAGAAAGCCCTGTCCATCCAGAATGACACGATGCGGCTCCAATGCCTTGCCAACCATAATCGATCTGTGGTGTGAGATATGTATTCTCAATTTACATCTACCATTCAGAGTATATCAAAGTCATGGATAGGTTGGTGATTGATAACCTACAACATCAATCTGGTGATATCAATCATTTCTTATTTTATTTTTTGATCCACAAAAGTGTTCTAGCATTATCTGCAGAAACAGTTTTGTAAACTGAGCAATTAATATTTTCCGGTATTCGTAATAATTGTTTAGGTATGGTTCTGTTGGCTGTGCTAACTTGTTAAGCTGATTTATGAACTTGTTAAGCTGATTAAGTTTTGTTGACAGTGCCGTCATCATAATTATAATTTTTTATCATGTAGATATACAAACTTATGGTTGTGTTCTCTGCCATAATTAAGTGCAGACAGACAGACATACTTGTTTGACTACGCCATTGTTATGTTTAGTTATACGTAATACATTTGTCAAATTATGTTGACTAAGCTAACACTTTATGTGGACTCAGTTTTGTTTACAGTGCTACTACTATGTGTAGATGCACATGTTTTTGGCTCTGTCACTATGTTCAGACACAATTTTTGAGGATTGCGCTATCGCTTTATGCAGGTTTATTTGTAATTCGTCTATACATATATTTCAATTTAATTACTTCCTCCCTATGAACATCTCGTGATGTCATTAACTCGGAGCCTAATTAGCTTTTCCTTTCTTTTTTTGTTATGTTTTTTTTATTTAAATTAAGGCGATGGTTATCTCTACTCAATTGCAAGATTTCATATATATTAACACCTTAGTAAGAACTGTAGTGTGCTTGGAAATGTACAACTCAATGAATTGTATTTCGTATATCTATCACAATATCTATATACAAAGACTAGTTTTGAAATACAGTATAATGAAATCATTTAAACTAATCGAAAATGACTTCAGATGAAGCTTTCCTCTCCTATTCAGGAGGTATTCTAAACAAATATATTACATATAAATGACAATGAAACTGACATAAACGAACAACAAATAATTCGTCGTTCGTCGTACTGTGATTTCGACCAGTTTAGTAAGTTAGGTAAGGAAAACAAAAACTCTTTTAGTATTTTAAGTACAAATATTCAGTCTGTAAATGCCAAGTTTTCTTAACTTGAGGCATTCATAGAAGAACCAAATACTGTAAACTTTAAGTTTAGTATAATATGTCTTCAAGAGACATGGATAGATGAAAGTGAGGATATATCGGTATTTGATTTACAAGGCTATGACTGTATATCACAGGGTAAAACATGTACCAGTAAAGGAGGGCTGATGATATATGTAGATGACCAATATAAATCAAACGTAACATTTAACCTTAATACCTACGAACATTGGGAAGGGTTGATAATTAAAGTACAGGGTAATTCTCTATCTAAGACGTTTACAATTGGAAATATATATCGATCTCCGAGAACGCGAAATGAAGACTTAAAGGTTTTCATAGATGAATTTACACCAATTATATCGAAATTGGATAACTGTAATAATGATATCATTATTGCCGGGGACTTTAATATTAACTTACTTAAACTAAATGAAAATGACATGTTTAGTAGCTTCTTTGACACGGTAATATCACATAGTCTGTATCCTCAAATAACCCTACCAACTAGATTTACTAGAACAAATGGAACCCTGATAGATAATTTATTTTGTAGACTTCATAAATCAATATTAGAAAATACCGCAGGGATATTAACTAAACGACTTTCTGATCACCAACCGTATTTTATGATTATGCACAATACTGAAAAATTACATCCCCCTCCTAAATATGTAAAAATAAATACCGTACACGTGGACGCAATGATAAGTGTTATGAATGAAATAAAATCATGTAACATTTATGACAAACTAAATAAAAATCCAACTGCTGACCCAAATTATAATTATGATATAATATACAAAGAAATTACACGTGCTAAGACTATACATATGCCAAACAAGTTAGTAAAATTTAATAGATATAAACATAAGAAATCAACTTGGATCACCCATGGTCTGTTAATATCAATCATATATCGAGACAAAATGTATAAACAATTAAAATTAATTTAAAAACCTATAACACAACATTAAAGAAAAACATTCGGGCGGCTAAGCAAATTTATTTCGAATCCCGTTTTTCACTTTTAAAGAATGATATATATAAATAAATGAATGTCTGTCAAAAAAACGTACTAAAAATAGTTTCCCAGTTCATTTTGAAGACAATGGCAATCAAATGTCAGATAAACAAAAAATTGCTGATACATTTAATAACTATTTTACAAATATAGCTAAGACTATTGTAAATGATATCAAGTATGAAGGAACCAAAGATTGTAGTTATTATCTAAATAGACAAATACACTCATCTTTTAAAATAAATAATGTAGATGAAGAGGCAGTTAAGAAAATAATATACAATTTACCCACAAAAGATAGCTGTGGATTCGATGGTATCTCTTCAAAATTCTAAAAAATTATTGAACCGGCAATCATAAAATCATTGCCTATGGTAATAAATACGGGAATTTTTCCAGATAAACTCAAAATTGCCAAATTAACTCCAATTTTTAAAAAGGGTGATCCCACATTATATAAAAATTACAGACCAATTTCGCTATTACCAACGATATCAAAGGTACTAGAGAAAATCATCTTTACCCAGTTATCTTCATATTTTAATGAAACTAAACTATGTTTCGATAACCAATATGGTTTTAGACCAAAACACTGCACTGAGTATGCAGCGCTAGAATTAGTAGATAAAATTATAAATCACATGGACAAAAATGAGGTGCCAATTAATATATTTCTTGACTTATCAAAGGCCTTTGATACCATTGACCATAACATTTTACTACATAAATTAAGGTTTTGCGGACTGGATGGTGCGTCTCTACTTTTATTTGAATGTTATTTAAGCAATCGGCGACGGTATGTTGAAATTGATGAAATGCAATCAGAAACCCTTCCAGTAAAATCGGAGTTCCACAAGGATCAATTTTAGGAACTTTATTGTTTACTATTTATATTACTGATTTCCCGCAAGTCAGTAATATATTTAACTTCATTATGTATGCAGATGATACAACACTCTCCAGTACATTAAACCAATTTACTGACATCACACAACTTAAAAACAATCCGTAATAAATTACGAACTCGGGAAAGTTATATAATGGCTAAATATTAATAAATTGTCCTTAAACAAAGAAAAATCTAAATATATGATTTTTCATGTACCTAGAAAAGAGACGCAAACTCTTACTCTTAAAATCGATAACACAAATATCGAACAAGTGGATGAATTTAATTTTCTAGGATTAACTCTGGACGCCAATCTTACATGGAAAAAACACGTAAATAAAATTGCGAATAAATGTTCCAAAACTACAGGCGTTTTAAACAAACTAACGCATGTACTGCCGCTAGACATAAAACACTTCTATACAATTCTCTAATCCTATCACATATTAATTATTGTATTACGGTTTGGGGATACAAAGGAAGTCGAATACTGAGAATAAAAAAACAGTTCGAATAATAACACTGAACAGGTACAATTCACACACTGAGCCCCTATTTAAAACACTTCAAATATTGAAAATAGATGATCAATTAAAACTGCAAGAACTTAAATTTTTCTATAAATATAGGCATGGTAATGTGCCAGTTTACTTATTAAATTGGAATATTATCCCCAATTATAATATACACAGTCATGATACCCGCAAAGCTACAAATATACACACATCTATGACAAGACATGAATTTACCAAAAAGTGCCTTAAATACAAGTTGCCTCATATTATAAATGATACTCCAGAAATAGTTTTGGGTAAAATTGTAACTCACAGTTTACGTGGGTTTGCGTATTACACTAAAATGTATATCTTACAAAACTATCAAACTGTATGTACAATATATGTTTGTTATATATGTCAGTTAAATATACAAAGTCATTAGAATTTTAATATGGATAGATGCAATGAAATGTTATATGTATTTTTTTATTGTTACTTAATTAGTTCTACTTACGTGTAATACAGAGAAGCATGTACACATGCATCAGATATAGCATAAACTATTAAGAGATAATAAAATCGTATTGAAGTAAAAATGTACTATACATACGTATATTGAGAGGTTAATTAAATATATAATTGCTTTGAGTGGCTCCTGTGATAGCGACGTTTCAGTCTTAACAGGAGTCACTGACCCCCATTTCACTCTCTTAAATTACTGATGTATGACGTTTTGTTTATGTTTCACCTTATGATTATTGTATTTATGTACTTATTTTGGGGTTAAAAATAAACATCTTGTTCTTATTCTGTTCTTTGCAAATGACATCAGGAAGAAGCAGCTCTGACACCTCCTGCTGCGAGTATGGAGTGGTCAACAGGCAGCTTCAAGGCTGGAGAGAACCGAGATGACAGTGTTGATCACAGACGGGATACCCATCAACTCGACTCATTGAAGAGTGAAGTGAGTTGAAACCCCGTATTATTATTATGACTACATCAATATCACGTTATTATGATCGGTCAGACCGATTTCACCCTTTCCGTGATAACCTCAGCTTTGATACACCAGTGGCCTGTTGTGTGCCAGATCAAGGTGCTTGAGCTCCCAATAATCTACGGCTGATACAAGAGAGGTGCTGTACCTCCATCAGAACCCTTAGCAGAGTTGTCTTCGTGATTCAAAGTGACCACACCCGTGCCATCAAGCTAGGTTTATACATTGATCTATGGTCAAAGGAAACATCGACAACTATTCAACCTGTCTCATCTGCCAGTATCCCTGGAAGAAGACTATTGTGCATCTCTTCTTGGGTTGTATGTGTTCTGTGGAGCAATTCTGCCTTCAATGGGAAGGGGAAGGTGGGTCTCATGAAACAGCTGGAGAAGAAGAAGAACCCCAGGTTTCTCAAAGGTGGCATGCAACTCGGCGATGACTGGAGTATCAAGTTTCACGTGCTAAAACAGTTGCCTGATGTACGGATAAAATCAACAGTGCTCGGTAGATGTCGTCCATGCCAAACTCCTGCGCAAGATGATGGGGGAGGATAAAAACCTCACCTACAAGTCTACGTCCTACCTCCCTCCCTGCTACTCTGCTTTGAAGCCGCACGTCATTGTGTTTGAACCACTATGTCGTCTGCACAAGCAAGCGAAAGAAGCCATCATGGGAATGCCGAAACCCTACGGTGATAGGGCAAGGGTGGATAAGGACAGTTGATGGAGCGATGGAAAGGATGTGTTCCCACAGTTCTGTCCCAACAAACTCACCGGTTGGTCAACTGGACACTGGCGATCATGAAGTGGAAGAAGAGGAGGAAGAAGACGAGAACGAGTTTGCCTTTGACGATTTACTTAGCTTTTGGACGCAAACATAACACTTTATGTGAATGAATGCCCATTTACCCCATGCCCATTTATACTGACATAGAGTGAAATAAATATACTTTTCGGTAATGGTGGCACCTTATTTGTGCTGTTATGTGCAATATTATTCGAGAAATGACACGAAATAAAATCTACGGCAATGGAGGCACTAATAAGCATACTAGTTCGCCAACAAAACGTGGTAATTTCAAGAATAGTTATAAAATGAATGCTCACCTTCATAACATGGATATGCACATCCTGTTTGTGCAGTTGTCGCGGTCCAGAACGTTGATGCAGTCCAGAACGTCGAAGGTTAGCAGTTCATGGCAAAGGTTAGCGGTTCATGTTAAAGGTTAGCGGTTCACGGCAAAGGTTAGCGCGACGGTATGCAACGTCGAGCGGTCCAGAACGTCGTTCCCCGTATGCACATGCGCGCCGAACTGGCGTGACCTCAGGTGGCCGATCAACTTTGACCCCGTGCCAGAATGTCGAGACTGAGTTCATGACCCCCGCGGCGGCAGTATTACATAATAAATCATTTCTGCGCGCTGCAGCGACGATCTACGTTTTGACTCTCTACGTTGCACACTACAGGCAAGTTAGTAGACAGTTACATATATCTTAAACTGCCAGAGTTATGTGTCACGAAGACGCGGGGATTTGTATTCAATGCTGCACGTACTATAGACTGCATTGAAAACCATGGATGTAACGAAGCCATAATATGCACAACGCTCTGAGACAAGGACATTAATAAAACACTGTTTATAAATAATTACAAGTAACGCTGATTGTGAATTTTTGTTAGGTTTATTAATAATATTTGAAGAAATGAAGCGCATCAATATAATCAGGTATAATGTAAAATAATTTCAATTTATCAGAAATATGAATGAGGATAAAATGGCATCCTTTTCCAATGAACTAAGTCAACAAACCTGGGAAAGCGTGCTAAAAAGTGATGATGTTAATCAAGCATATGCCTCTTTTCTACACATATTTATGGATATATTTAACAAACACTGTCCAGTAAAAAAGTTCCCCCAAAAAAGCTTTGAAAATAAAAAAACCTGTACAAAGTGCTTGTACAAAGACAAATAAGTTATATAAAACATTAATTGTAATGAGATCTGCAGAAGCAGAACAAAAATACAAAGCATACAAAAATGTATTATCATCTATAATATATTATTCAGAATTACAGAAAAAACGATTATAGCTCGATGTTAGAAAAACAAAAAGCAAATGTTAAAGAGACCTGGAAACTACTAAATGAAGTAATTAACAAACGCGAAAATAAGCCAACATATCCAGAATACTTTATAAAAAGCAACAAGAGAATTTCACAGAAAGAAGATATTGCTAATGGATTTAATAACTTCTTAACAAATGTTGGCCCCAACTTAGCAAAAAATATCCCCTTACCTAAAAACGATACAGCTATTTGTGATTACTTAGAAGAAAACATTGAACATACCATGTCTCTAAGTCCTGTTGATGACCTAGACATTATTTGAACTGTTCAAAATTGTAAAAATAAAAGATCAACTGATTTCATTGACATTAGCATAAGCCTGCTTAAGAAAGAAATTTCTAAAATAGTTAAGCCATTTGCTCAATTATGTAACGTTTCATTTCAAACAGGTGTTTTTCCAAACAAAATGAAAATAGCTAAAGTTATTCCGCTATATAAGTCTGGATAAAAAAGTTTTACAAATTACAGGCCAATATCTTTATTACCACAATTCTCAAATATTCTGGAGAAATTATATAACAACAGGTTGGACATGTTCATTGATAAATGTAACATACTCAGTCCAAGTCAGTATGGGTGTATATCTAGCATGTCAACAACTGAGGCTCTTATAGATTTGGTAGAAGAAATTACAACTTCATTAGAAAAACATAAGTATACTGTTTGAGTATTTATTGACCTAAAGAAGGCCTTTGATACTGTTGATCATGATATACTGTGTAAAAAACTGCAGTTCTGTGGTTTGCGTTGTGTCGCACAGGAATGGATTCAGAGTTATTTAGAAAATAAACAGCAATTTGCCAGTTTTAATAACTGTAATTCAGAAATACTAAATGTATCGTGTGGTGTGCCTCAGGGTTCCATTTTGGGACCAACATTATTTATCATGTATATTAATGACATCTGTAAAGTCTCACAAGTGTTCAAGTATATTTTATTTGCTGATGATACAAATCTATTATGTTGTGATAGAGACTTAAATGAACTTGTTCGGGTGATAAATGATGGATTAGAACAACTGCAGACATGGTTTTCTCTTAATAGATGGTATCTTAATATATCAAAAACTAATTACAATTGTTTTGGTAATTGCAGAATAACTGCAGATATTTGTGATAGAATAAATAAAGAGAAAATCAATAGAATAAATTACACACAATGTTTAGGTGTAGTAATTAATGACAAATTAAACTGGAAAAGTCACATTTTATCAATAAGATCTAAACTGTCAAAATGTTGTGCTATTATGTATAGAGCCAGTTCCTCGATTAACAAACATGGTATGCATATTTTGTACTATTCTTTTTTCACGCCTTATATTGTGTATTGTGGTGAAGTATGGGGTAACACATGTGCTACAAATATTCATTGTTTAGTTTTATTAGAGAAAAGGGTTATAAGATTAATTTGTGGTGCCAAAAGACTTGATCACACAAACTTACTGTTTCACAATGTATGTATTCTTAAAATACCAGATCTTGTAAAACGGAAAACTGTTATAATTATGTTTAAGGCATAGTTCAAGCAAATCTATGTACGTACTAACTTAAAAAATATGTGTAATTCTGTTACTGGGGTTAAACTTTGGAACACCCTCGATAATTAACTGATTAGTAAAAAAATTCATTATTTCAAAAAGTGTTATACATATAGACTGTTGAATAGTTATGTATTAGAGTCCTAGACTATTTTGCCAACATAAATTAGATAACTAAGTTAAACATTCAGATTGTTTATTGTCATAAAGGTTTTTTCTTCAATAAATGTCACAGTGTCTTATTTTCGATTAAATGTGGCATGGTTATACATGTAAATAGTGTTGTTGCACCTTCTATTACACTGTTCAGATGCTTTATTATGCAATTAAGCAATTATAAGGGTAAACATGATAACCATTGTACTTCTTTTAGTAGTAGTAGTAGTAGTAATTGTTGTTATTGAAATAAATTCAAATTCAATTAAATAGAACAAGAACAAGATGTTTATGTTGACCTCAAAACAATTACATTAAATAATAGCAAATAATATGCACATGAACAAATGTCTCCATATAAGTAATTAAGAATACATGAAATTGGGGTCAGTGACTCCTGCTAAGACTAAAAAGTTGCTATCACAGGAGCCACTCGGATTAATACACGTCATAGTATTTGTATTAATTCAATACGATGTTTGTCTCTATATGTGTTAATCTTTCCATAACACATGTGTACAAATATAAATAATGAAATGACAATACTTACAATACATAAGAACATATAACATTAGTTTGCATCTATCCATCTATGTGTATATTTGAATTCTAATGATTTTAAAGATTTAATTTTACAAGATCTGGTATTTTAGGAATAAATGTTGTACATTGTGAAACAGTAAGTTTGTATGATCAAGTGTTTTGGCTCCACAAATTAATCTTATAACCCTTTTCTGTAATAAAACTAAACAAAGTATATTTGTAGCATATGTGTTAACCCATACTTCAGCACAATACAAATATCTGCAGTTATTCTGCGATTACCAAAAATCGTGTAATTGGTTTTTGATATATTACGAGACAGTCTATTAACAAAAAACATGTCTGCAGTTGTTAGTCCACCATTTATCACCCGAACAAGTTCATTTAAGTCTCTATCACAACGTAATAGATTTGTATCATCAGCAAATAAAAAATACTTGAACACTTGTGAGGCCTTACAGATGTGATTAATATATATTATAAATAATTTTGATCCCAAAATGGAACCCTGAGGCACACCACACGATACATTTAGTATTTCTGAATGACAGTTATTAAAACTGACAAATTGTTTTCTATTTTCTATAAATAACTCTAAATCCATTCCTGTGCAACACCATGCAAACCATAGAAATGCAGTTTTTTTTACACAGTATATCATGATCAACAGTATCAAAGGCCTTGTTTAGGTCAATAAATACTCCAACAGTATATTTATTTGTTCTAATGAAGTTGTAATTTCTTCTACCAAATCTAAAAGACCCTCAGTTGTTGACATGCTAGATCTAAACCCATACTGACTTGGACTGAGTATGTTACCTTTATCAATGAACAAGTCCAATCTGTTGTTATGTAGTTTCTCCAGAATATTTGAGAATTGTGGTAATAAAGATATTGGCCTGTAATTTGTAAACACGTTTTGGAAAAACACCTGTTTGAAATTAAACGTTACATATAATATTATGAGCAAATGGCTTAACTATTTTAGAAATTACTTTCTTAAGCAGGCTTATGCTAATGTCACTGAAATCAGTTGATCTTTTATTTTTACAATTTTGAACAGTTCAAATAGTTTCTAAGTTATCAACAGGACTTAGAAACATAGTATATTTAATGATAACTAGTAATCATAAATAGTTGTATCTACTAAGTAATCATAAATAGTTGTATCGTTTTTAGGTAAGGGGATATTTTTTGCTAAGTTGGGGCCAACATTTGTTAAGAAGTTATTAAATCCATTAGCAATATCTTCTTTCTGTGAAATTCTGTTGTTGCTTTTTATAAAGTATTCTGGATATGTTGGCTTATTTTCGCCTTTGTTAATTACTTAATTTAGTATTTTCCAGGTATCTTTAACATTTGCTTTTTGTTTTTCTAACATCGACCTATAATAGTTTTTTTCTGTAATTCTTAATAATACATTATAGATGATAATACATTTTTGTGTGCTTTGTATTTTTGTTCTGCTTCTGCAGATCTCATTACAATTAATGTTTTATATAACTTATTTGTCTTTGTACAAGCACGTTTTAAACCTTTGGTGAACCAGGTTTTTTATTTTCAAAGTTTGTTTGGGGAACTTTTGTTACTGGACAATGTTTGTTAAATATATCCATAAATATGAGTCATATGCTTGATTAACATCATCAATTTTTAGCACACTTTCCCAGGTTTGGTGACTTATTTCGATGCCATTTTATCATCATTCATATTTCTGATAAATTGAAATTCTTTTACATTATACCTGATTATATTTATGCGCTTCCTTTCTTCAATTATTATTAATAAACATAACAAAACCTCACAATCATCATTACTTGTAATTATTTATAAACAGTGTTTTATTAATGTCCTTGTCTCAGACTCAGAGCGTTGTGCATGTTATGGCTTCGTTACAGCCATGGTTTCCAATGTAGTATATAGTACGTGCAGCATTGAATACAAATCCCCGCGTCTTCGTGACATATAACACTGGCAGTTTAGGATATATGTAACTGTCTACTAGCTGAATGTATTGGATGTAACGTGCCTGTAGGGTGCAACGTAGGGGGTCGAAAAGTAGATCGTCGCTGCAGCGCGCAGACATTATTTATTATGTAACACTGTCGCCGCGGGGGTCATGAACTCAGTCTCGACATTCTGGCACGACGTTCTGGAACGCTCGACGTTGCATACCGTCGCGCTAACCTTCGCCATGAACCACTAACCTTTGACATGAACCGCTAACCTTTTGACATGAACTGCTAACCTTCGACGTTCTGGACTGCATCGACGTTCTGGACCGCGACAACTCAGTGACAATGGCAAAGTTTTGACAATAAGTTCACTTATGAGCAATATTGTCCGATATATGAAAACAAATCGATTTTTGTTATAATGGCGGCACTAATTTGCATCATATTATTAGTCTACCACAAAAACATGTGGTTATGCCAAAACAAATGTTTTTTATTAGGGGTGCTGCCCCTCAAAACGTAGGCAGTAATGCTGGCACAAATTTGCATAAAAACTATAAGGGGGACATTTTGCTGACTTGCTAACATACTGTAGTAAATCGTTTTCTACCAATTTTTTTCCAAATCTATCGACACCGGTGAAAAGTATATTTCCTGGGGTGCACGGTACTCCCTACTTCCAACTAGACAAATAATGATGGTCATCTTCTGACATCCAATTTATTTCTTGGTTTAGATGTCATGGTCCTGACACGCTAATTTAGCTTTCTACAGTAAGCAATTATAATTTGTATATTTCGTGTAAACCCTAAAATAAAAGTTGTCATTCATTATAAACTGTTCTAACCAGTATTACCAAATATATTTCTTTACCGCTTAGATGCCCATCTATATTGTAATACTTTTGTTGTGTTTCATTAGCACGTGAATAAAAGAAAATGCAAACTGTTGGCATAACATCAAGCACAAGGTCAGTCAAAGTAACGATCATTGACAGTTCACTTAAATTTCGTGCATACTTACAATTCACCAGCAAATGAAACTTTGTACTGAAGTTTCCCGTCCCAATGTCATTAGTTGCAGCACAAGAGTAGTTGCCATCGTCCATAGTGTAGCTAAGTGAACTTATTGTCAAGATTTTGCCATTGTCACTGAGTTGGTAGCGACCAGAAGTAGGGAGTGTGTTGTGTCCTTTTCTCCATGTCACACGTTTGATGACTCTTGGTCTGCCATATGTGATGACACAAGTCATTGTCATTGACCTCCCTTCAGTTGGATTCACCGAATGACTGACTCTGGTGCTGAGGACACCTGGAACAAAAATTACACAAAGCTACAAATGTAACATCAATTATTATCATAATAATAAAATTCAAGAAGGTCAGGCCTTGAGTTTAAAGTGTTGTGTCCACTAACCTGGGGGCCTATAGATTTTAAATGGCCTGCCAACAATGTTACCGGCCCCAATCACGTAAAATTCTGGCACTTTATAATTTGCATATCATGCCAAGAACACATGTAATTACTTCAGGAATGGTCTCTTAATTATCTCTGACGCTGAAGACATGGGGCCGAGTTTGACACCTTATTTGTGCAGTTATGTGCAATATTTTCCGAGAAATGCTACGAAATTATGTTAACACTAATGGCGGCACTAATCATCATACTAGTTTGCTGTTTGTGCAATTATGAGCAATATTGTCCGATATATGGAAACAAGTCGATTTTGTTATCATGGCGGAACTGATTTGCATATTAGTCTATCATAAACTCATATGGTAATATAAAAATAGTTTTGTATTAGGGTTCTGCCCTTCAAAACATAGGCCTATACACCATATTAATTAAGTTATCTGCAACATTGACTGAAATATACTGAACAATAGATTTTTGAGTAACGCTGGCACAAATGTGCATAACAAAACTATATGGGCGATATTTTTCTGACTTGTTATAATACTGTGGAAAATCGTGATGTACCTATTTGTTTCTTCAAATCTAGTGACACCAATGAAAAGTATATTTTCGGAGGTGCACGGTACCCCCTCCTTCCAACTAGACAAATAATGCTGGTCATCTTCTCACTTACAATTTCTTCAGGTGTTATGGTCCTGAGAGGCAAATTTAGCTTCCTAATTTTTACAAATAGAATTGGTATATTTTTTGTAAACCCTGAAATAAGGTTTCCATTAATTATAAACTGTTCTAAGCAGTATTACCAAATATATTTCTTTATCGTTTTATTTCTTTATTGTAATATTTATGTTGTGTTTCATTAGCACGTAATAAAAGAAAATGCAAACTGTTGGCATAACATCAAGCACAAGGACAGTTAAAGTAACATTCATTGACATTTCACTTTAAATTGGTGCACACTTACAATTCACCAGCAAATGAAACAATGTACTGAAGTTTCCCGTCCCAGCGTCATTAGTTGCAGCACAAGAGTAGTTGCCATCGTCCAAAGTGTGACTAAGTGGACTTATTGTCACGACTTTGCCATTGTCACTGAGTTTGTAGCGACCAGAAGTAGGGAGTGTATTGTTTCCTTTCCTCCATGTCACGTGTTTGGTGACTCTTGGTCTGCCATCTGTGATGTCACAAGTCATTGTCATTGACCTCCCTTCATATGGAGTCCCCGAATGACTTAGTCTGGTGCTGAGGACATCTGGAACAAAAATTACACAAATCTACAAATGTGACATCACGTGATAATAATATAATTCAAGAAGGTCAGGCCTTGGGCTTGAGATTAAAGTGTTGTGTCCACTGGCATGGAGGTCTATATATTTGTAATGCCCTGCCAAAAATGTTACAGGCCCGAATTATGTAAAAAGCTGGCACTAAAGAATGTGCACATCTTACCAAGGACACATGTAGTTATTTCACGAATGGTCTCGTAATTATCTCTGACCCTGAAGAAATCCGGATGAATTTGACACCTTATTTGTGCAGTTATGTGCAATATTTTCCTAGAAATGCCACGAAATAATGTTTACGGTAAAGGCGGCACTAATTAGCATACTAGTTTGCCAACGAAACATGTGGTAATTTCAAGACATTTTATACAATGATTGCTGACCTTTAAAACATGGATATGTACATCCTGCTTGTGCAGCTATGAGCAATGTTGTCCGATATATGGAAACAAATCGTTTTTTTTTAATTGCGGCACTAATTTGCATATTACTCTATCATAAACACATGTGGTCGTGTCAAAAATGTGTTTTGTTATTAGGGTTGCTGTCCCTCAAAACGTAGGCCTATACACCATATTAGTTAAGTGATCTGCAACATTGACTGAAATATACTGAACAATTGATTGTTCAGTAACGCTTGCACAAATTTGCTTAATCCTATAAGGGGGATATTTTGCTGACTTGTTAACATACTGTGCTAAATCGTTTTGTACATATTTTGTCTTCAAATCTAGTGACACCGATGAAAAGTATATTTCCGGGGGTGTTTGTCTAGTTGGAAGGAGGGGTACCTTACCCCTCCTTCCAACTAGACAAACAATTTAACAATATTTAACAAGATTGCCACCTAGAGAATCAACTCAAGATGGCAGGTGGACAAGGAAGCCCTTTGGCTTATCGAGAGTCCAACCTATCTCTCTAAATGTACCCCGCCCTTTTTAGGTACATGTCAATTTTATTTTTGAACATATTAACACTACTAGCACTTACACAATCAGCCGATAATCTGTTCCATTCATTTACTGTTCTTTGTGAAAATGAAAATTTTCTAATATCGAATCTACATTGCTTCTTTGCTAATGTAACTCCATGTCCTCTAGTCCTTCTCTCTCCTTTGACTGAGAAAAAAATATTTATGTCAATATTTTCATACCCATTCAATATTTTAAAAACTTCTATCTGATCTCCTCGCAGTCTCCTGGTTTCTAGTGTTGTTAATCCACATTCTTTTAGACGCATTTCATAACTAATATTCCTGAGTTTTTGTATCATTTTGGTTGCTCTTCTTTGTACTCTTTCTAGTATATCAATATCCTTCTTGCGATATGGCCTCCATGCCTGTATGCAATATTCTAAATGAGGCCTAACTATTGTTTTGCACAGTGGTATTATTAGTTCTTTTTCCTTGTACACTATATTTCGCCTAATTAATCCAAGAATTTGGTTTCCCTTCGCTGCTGCAATTGCACACTGTTCCGATACCTTCATATCAGCACTAATAGTTAACCCTAAGTCTTTTTCCTTTATGGTAGTATTTAGTACAGTATCACCCATTGTATATTGTGCATCTTCATTCCCATGTCCTGTGTGTAGGCACTTACACTTCCCATAATTAAACAGCATTTGCCACTTCTCAGACCATTCGGTCAACTTATTTAGATCATCTTGTAATTGCTGTCTATCTGTATCACTTTTTATTTTTCTGAACACTTTTGTATCATCCGCAAACTTCAACACCTTGCTTGTTATATCATCATCCAAATCATTGATATATATTAAGAACAAAATAGGTCCCAATACTGATCCCTGTGGTACTCCACTCAAAACCGATTTCCAGTTTGAAACCTCCCCATCAACTACTACTCTTTGTCTTCTATCAATAAGCCATTTTTCTATCCAGTTAATCATAATATTGCCTATGCCATGGGCCTTCAGTTTAAGTAGTAATCTTTGATGTGGCACTTTGTCAAAAGCTTTTTTTAAATCTAAGTATATTATATCTACTGGTGATCCCTCATATACCCACTTTGTTACATCTTCCAAAAAAACATAAGATATTTGTTAAGCATGACCTCGCTTTTAGAAACCCATGTTGAGATGGGTTACTCAAGTTATTTTTAACAAGAAAATCAACCAAGTGCTCTTTAATTAGTCTTTCTAATAGTTTACAAATCACCGATGTTAAACTCACTGGTCTATAGTTCTCTGACTTGCTTCTTGATCCTTTTTTAAATAATGGTATGATGTTTGCTTCTTTCCATTCTAACGGAACTACTCCTTCCTCTAATGCCAAATTGAACACTGTTGCAAGTGGTGTGCTACTTTGTTCTACAATTTCCAGTAGTAATTTGGGAGGAATCCCATCCACTCCAGGTGACTTATTATCCTTCATGTCCCTTATTTTCTTAGCTACCATGTTTGGTGTTACAATTAGTTGTCCTAAATAGTCTGACTCTCTCCCTTCGAATTTAGTCTCTGGTATTGGTAATGCACTAATATCTTCCCTGGTAAATACCGAACTAAAGTATTCATTTAGGTTTTTTGCCATTAAGAATCCCTCTGTTATTATGTTTCCATCACTATCTTCTAGAGGTCCGACCTGATCCTGAACTTTCTGTTTACTTCGAACATACGCATAAAAACTCTTGCTGTCATTTTTTATATTAAAAGCTAATTTTTGTTCATAGCTTCTCTTTGAATTTCTAATTTCAGCTGTAGCTTGGTTAAGTGCTTCTTTATAAATGGCATAGTCTTCTTCACTTCCATTATGTCTATATGTCTTCCTCATCATTTGCTTGTATTTGATTTTTCTAATGGCTTCTTTTGATAAGTGTTTCTTTTTTGACCGTTTCCCTTGTTTTTTCAAGGGGACACATTTTTCGACAATGCAGTCAATTTCACTCTTTAAGATATTCCAACATTCTTTTGCTGTCTTATTCTCCAGTGTGTTATTCCAGAGTATCTTTGCTAAATATTTCCTCATGTCCTTATATCTTCCTTTGTGAACAGTTTTCCTGTACCGTATTTTTCGATTCTGTTCTCCTTTTACTTTGATGATAAAATATATCTGGTTGTGATCACTACATCCCAGTGGCTCACATATCCTGACATTATCAATACATTCCTTCTGTGAGCTCAACACTATGTCCAACACGTTCTCACCCCTTGTTGGTTCTAACACATGTTGAATAAGGAAACTGTCTTGTACTAAATTTAAAAACTTTTGATATTCACTCCCAGTACTCTGTAGAGATTTCCACTGTATACGCCCATGGTTAAAATCCCCCATAATTATACAGTCCCGTTTACTGACTTCCTTTATAGCGTTTTGTATTTTCTCATTCTCTTCTGTGTTTATGCTTGGACTTCGATAAACTAACCCAACAGTTAACGTTGAGTTTCCTGAAACTATGTTACACCAGACAGCTTCTTCACATTCTGCTTCTTTTTCTAATTTTATTTCGTAAGCCTGGATGGATTCTTTAATATATAAAATAACGCCACCTCCCCTTCTCCCTATTCTATCTTTCCTAAACATGACATATCCTGTCATTCCTAATTCGGCATCTGATATGTCGGGGGTGGCCCAAGATTCAGTTATACCTATTATGTGAGGGTCAGTATCTTCTACCATAATGTTTAGTTCATTTCTTTTGTTTACTATGCTCCTTGCATTTAAACAGACACATTTATAACCAAATGTGGTAGAGTTTTCCAGACTGTTCTTTGCCGTTTTCTTTGTGCTGTCCTTATCTGTGCCTCCAGTATACAATGCTGGTCTTCTTCTGACTAACACTTTTTTTAGTTAGGTGTTGTGGTCCGGATAGGCTAATTAACTTCTTAATTTTAAAAATTAGAATTCGTATAGTTTTTGTATACCCTGAAATAAGGTTTTCATTCATTATAAACTGTTGTGACTATGTCTAACTTTGTCTTTATCGCTTAAAATGGCCCATCTTTATTGTAATATTTATGTTGTGTTTCATTAGCGTGAACAAAAGAATATACAAACTGTTTGCATAACATCCAGCACAAGGTCAGTGTAAGTAACTGTCATTGATATTTCACTTAAAATAGGTGAAGACTTACAATTAACCTGCAAATGAAACGGTGTACTGAAGTTTCCCGTCCCAGCGTCATTAGTTGCAGCACAAGAGTAGTTGCCATCGTCCAAAGTGTGGCTTGGTGATCTTATTGTAACAACTTTGCCATTGTCACTGAGTTGGTAGCGACCAGAAGTAGGGAGTGTGTTGTGTCCTTTCCTCCATGTCACACGTTTGATGACTCTTGGTCTGCCATTTGTGATGACACAAGTCATTGTCATTGACATCCCTTCAGTTGGAGTCACCGAATGACTGACTCTGGTGCTGAGGACATCTGGAATAGAAATTACACAAATCTACAAATGTGACATCACGTCAAAATAATAAAATTCAAGAAGGTCAGGCTTTGAGATTAAGGTTTTTTATCCACTGGCCTGGGGGCCTACGGATCTTAAATGCCAAAAATATAACCGGCCCGAATTATTTTAAAATCTGGCATTCTATAATTTGCACATCATGCCAAGGACACGTGTAGTTACTTCACGATTGGTCTCTTAACTACCTCTGACCTTGAAAACATGGACACGAGTTTGATAACTTATTTGAGAAGTTATGTGCAATGGTATCCCATAAATGCCACGAAATAACTGTCACTTCAACGGCGGCACTAATTAGCATAGTAGTATGCCAACGAAACATGTGGTAATTTCAAAAATAGATATACAATTAATGCTGACCCTCAAAACATGGATATGTACGACTTGTTTGTGCAGTTATGTGCAATATTGTCCGAGATATGGAAACAAATCGATTTTTTTATAATGGCGGCACTAATTTGCATCATATTATTAGTCTACCACAAAAAACATGTGGTTATGTCAAAACAAATGTTTTTATGAGGGTTGCTGCCCCTCAAAACATAGGCAGTAATGCTGGCACAAATTTGCATAAAAACTATAAGGGGGACATTTTGCTAACTTGCTAACATACTGTAGTAAATCGTTTTCTACCTATTTTTTCCAAATCTAGCGACACCGATGAAAAGTATATTTCCTGGGGTGCACGGTACTCCCTACTTCCAACTAGACAAATAATGCTGATCATCTTCTGACTTCCAATTTCTTGGTTTAGATGTCATGGTCCTGACACGCTAATTTAGCTTTCTACATTAAGCAATTATAATTTGTATATTTCGTGTAAACCCTAAAATAAAAGTTGTCATTCATTATAAACTGTTCTAACCAGTATTACCAAATATATTTCTTTACCGCTTAGATGCCCATCTATATTGTAATACTTTTGTTGTGTTTCATTAGCACGTGAATAAAAGAAAATGCAAACTGTTGGCAGAACATAAAGCACAAGGTCAGTCAAAGTAACGATCATTGACAGTTCACTTAAAATGCGTGCACACTTACAATTCACCAGCAAATGAAACTTTGTACTGAAGTTTCCCGTCCCAATGTCATTAGTTGCAGCACAAGAGTAGTTGCCATCGTCCATAGTGTAGCTAAGTGAACTTATTGTCAAGACTTTGCCATTGTCACTGAGTTGGTAGCGACCAGAAGTAGGGAGTGTGTTGTGTCCTTTCCTCCATGTCACACGTTTGATGACTCTTGGTCTGCCATATGTGATTACACAAGTCATTGTCATTGACCTCCCTTCAGTTGGATTCACCGAATGACTGACTCTGGTGCTGAGGACACCTGGAATAGAAATTACACAAATCTACAAATGTGACATCACGTCATAATAATAAAATTCAAGAAGGTCAGGCCTTGAGTTTAAAGTGTTGTGTCCACTGACCTGGGGGCCTATAGATGTTAAATGGCCTGCCAACAATGTTACCGGCCCCAATCACGTAAAATTCTGGCACTTTATAATTTGCATATCATGCCAAGAACACATGTAATTACTTCAGTAATGGTCTCTTAATTATCTCTGACCCTGAAGACATGGGGCCGAGTTTGACACCTTATTTGTGCAGTTATGTGCAATATTATCCGAGAAATGCTACGAAATTACGTTTATACTAATGGCGGCACTAATCATCATTCTAGTTTGCTGTTTGTGCAATTATGAGCAATATTGTCCGAGATATGGAAACAAGTTGATTTTTTTATTATGGCGGAACTGATTTGCATATTAGTCTATCATAAACTCATATGGTCATATAAAAAATAGTTTTGTATTAGGGTTCTGCCCTTCAAAACATAGGCCTATACACCATATTAATTAAGTTATCTGCAACATTGACTGAAATATACTGAACAATAGATTTTTGAGTAACGCTGGCACAAATGTGCATACAAAAACTATAAGGGCGATATTTTGCTGATTTGTTATAATACTGTGAAAAATCGTGATGTACCTATTTTTTTCTTCAAATCTAGTGACACCAATGAAAAGTATATGTTCGGAGGTGCACGGTACCCCCTCCTTCCAACTAGACAAATAATGCTGGTCATCTTCTCACTTACAATTTCTTCAGGTGTTATGGTCCTGAGAGGCAAATTTAGCTTCCTAATTTTAACAAATAAAATTGGTATATTTTTTTGTAAACCCTGAAAAAAGGTTTTTATTAATTATAAACTGTTCTAAGTATTACCAAATATATTTCTTTATCGTTTAATGGCCCATCTTTATTGTAATATTTATGTTGTGTTTCATTAGCACGTAATAAAAGAAAATGCAAACTGTTGGCATAACATCAAGCACAAGGACAGTTAAAGTAACATTCATTGACATTTCACTTTAAATTGGTGCACACTTACAATTCACCAGCAAATGAAACAATGTACTGAAGTTTCCCGTCCCAGCGTCATTAGTTGCAGCACAAGAGTAGTTGCCATCGTCCAAAGTGTGACTAAGTGGACTTATTGTCACGACTTTGCCATTGTCACTGAGTTTGTAGCGACCAGAAGTAGGGAGTGTATTGTTTCCTTTCCTCCATGTCACGTGTTTGGTGACTCTTGGTCTGCCATCTGTGATGTTACAAGTCATTGTCATTGACCTCCCTTCATATGGAGTCCCCGAATGACTTAGTCTGGTGCTGAGGACATCTGGAACAAAAATTACACAAATCTACAAATGTGACATCACGTCATAATAATATAATTCAAGAAGGTCAGGCCTTGGGCTTGAGATTAAAGTGTTGTGTCCACTGGCATGGAGGTCTATATATTTTTAATGCCCTGCCAAAAATGTTACAGGCCCGAACTATGTAAAAAGCTGGCATTAAAGAATGTGCACATCATACTAAGGACACATGTAGTTACTTCACGAATGGTCTCGTAATTACCTCTGACCCTGAAGAAATCGGGACGAATGTGACACCTTGGTTGTGCAGTTATGTGCAATATTATCCTAGAAATGCCACCAAATAATGTTTACGGTAAAGGCGGCACTAATTATAGCACTAGTTTGTCAACGAAACATGTGGTAATTTCAAGACATTTTATACAATGATTGCTGACCTTTAAAACATGGATATGTACATCCTGTTTGTGCAGTTATGAGCAATTTTGATCGATATATGGAAACAAATCGTTTTTTGGTAAAAAGGCGGCACTAATTTGCATATTAATCTATCATAAACACATTTGGTCGTGTCAAAAATAGTTTTTTATTAGGGTTGCTGTCCCTCGAAACATAGGCCTATACACCATTTTAGTTAAGTTATTTGCAACATTGACTGAAATATAGTGAAAAATTGATTGTTCAGTAACGCTTGCACAAATTTGCTTAAACCTATAAGTGGGATATTTTGCTGACTTGTTAACATACTGTACTAAATCGTTTTGTACATATTTTTATCTTCAAATCTAGTGACACCGATGAAAAGTATATTTCCGGGGTGCAAGGTACCCCCCCCTTCCAACTAGACAAACAATGCTGGTCTTCTTCTGACTAACACTTTTTTTAGTTAGGTGTTGTGGTCCTGATAGGCTAATTAACTTCCTAATTTTAACAACTACAATTCGTATAGTTTTTGTATACCCTGAAATAAGGTTTTCATTCATTATAAACTGTTCTGACTATGTCTAACTATGTCTTTATCGCTTAGTGGCCCATCTTTGTGTTGTGTTTCATTAGCGTAAACAAAATAAAATGCAAACTGTTTGCATAACATCCAGGACAAGGTCAGTGTAAGTAACTGTCATTGATATTTCACTTAAAATAGGTGAAGACTTACAATTAACCTGCAAATGAAACGGTGTACTGAAGTTTCCCGTCCCAACGTCATTTGTTCCAGCACAAGAGTAGTTGCCATCGTCCAAAGTGTGGCTTGGTGATCTTATTGTAACAACTTTGCCATTGTCACTGAGTTGGTAGCGACCAGAAGTAGGGAGTGTGTTGTGTCCTTTCCTCCATGTCACACGTTTGATGACTCTTGGTCTGCCATTTATCACGACACAAGTCATTGTCATTGACATCCCTTCAGTTGGAGTCACCGAATGACTGACTCTGGTGCTGAGGACATCTGGAATAGAAATTACACAAATCTACAAATGTGACATCACGTCAAAATAATAAAATTCAAGAAGGTCAGGCTTTGAGATTAAGGTTGTTTATCCACTGGCCTGGGAGCCTACGGATCTTAAATGCCAAAAATGTAACCGGCCCGAATTATTTCAAAATCTGGCATGCTATAATTTGCACATCATGCCAAGGACACGTGTAGTTACTTCACGATTGGACTCTTAACTACCTCTGACCTTGAAAACATGGACACGAGTTTGACAACTTATTTGAGAAGTTATGTGCAATAGTATCCCATAAATGCCACGAAATAACTGTCACTTTAATGCCAACGAAACATGTGGTAATTTCAAAAATAGATATACAATGATTGCTGACCTTCAAAACATGGATATGTACGTCTTGTTTGTGCAGTTATGAGCAATATTGTCCGAGATATGGAAACAAATCGATTTTTTTGTATAAAGGCGGCACTAATTTGCATATTAATCTATCAGAAACAAATGTGGGCATGTCAACAATAGTGTTATTAGGGTTGCTGACCCTCAAAACAGGTATAAACACCATATTAGTTAAGTTATCTGCTACACTGACTGAGATATAGTTAAAAATAGATTGTTCATTAATGCAGGTACTCATTTGTATAAAAACTATACGTGGATCATGTTGTTGACTTATTAACATACTGTATATAATCGTTTTCTACCTATTTGTTTTTCAAATTTAGTGACTCCGATGAAAATATATTTCCGGTGGTGCACGGTACCCCTCCTTCTAACTAGACAAATAATTCTGATCATCTTTTGACTTAACATTTCTCGAGTTAGATCCTGACAGGCTAATTTAGCTTCCTACATTGAGCAATTATAAATAGTATATTAGTGTAAGACATTGTGTCATTCTGGACTTTTTCATTTCATATATATTTTAAATAATTGTGATTTGTCACTTATATTGACCCTAAATGACTAATAAAAAACTGTTTCCATTTTTTTCGTCTACGTTTTCGTGTGAAAATTCAAGATGGCCGCCACCGTACACCAAAATTCTTATAATCGCTATATCTTTGGCAATAAACGGTATAAAAAACTTGAACTTGGGGTCGTTTTATATGCATTGATGTATGAGGAATTCAATGCAACTATTATATTGGTGAAATAAATGAAAATAAAGCTATAATAGCCCTAACATTCGCTAAGATGACCGTAAAATGTATTTAGTATACGCAATTTTGGAACACATATACGTTTTGTGATTTGTTCATGTAACATTTCAATAATTGTTTTTTCTTCTTCATATATATTGACCCTAAATGACTGAAAAAAAGCTGTTTCCCTTTTGTTCGTCCACTTTTCCGTGGGTAAATTCAAGATGGCTGCCACCTGTCACCGAAAGTCTTAAAATCGCTATGTATTTGGCAGTAAACGGTATAGAAACTTCAAATCGGAGTCGCTTGAGATGGTATTAAGTATGATGAATCCAATGCAACCATGATTTTGATGAAAATAAAATGAAGTTATACCAGACATATAGGTATTAAAATAACCATAAAACGTAAGATCCAAAATATGTTTCAGGAACATATTGAAGTAATTAGGATTTTCTTTTTCCCCATGTGCTATGTCCAGTAATGTTTGCACCAGTAAGTGCATACAACCCTGGTAGAGCTTGTCTTGTCAGGAGCCAGAGCATCGTAGATAAGTTTGAGTTTGACACTAACAACCGTCCTAAATTTTATAAACAATATGGCGGCCATGTAAACAACAGATAAAGCCCGGGAATATAAAATCGTCCCCAAGCCAACTCAGCAAATTGGTGCAACACGCACATATAGTCACAACACATCAATTATATATATATATATATATATATATATATATATATATATATATATATATATATATATATATATATATATATATATATATATATATATATATATATATATATATATATATATATTCTCACTTCTCTGTGTTTCTTTGGCTGTCTACTAACAGGCATTTCACCAAGACGTCTTTCCCCAGTGTCGCCCTGGGAACCAATAAGGATGAAGAACTTTATGTATTTCAATCCGCACTGCACAAGGCGTGTAGAAACTTGCACATTCATCTTATTGTACGTGTTATAAAATTATTTAGTTTGTTTTTAACAGATGTTTTGTCTTAATGACAAATTCTTAAATAAGCAAGTCTTTTGTAAATTTATTTTGTTTTATCCAAATATGTAAATGTGACTTTAATTACCTAAATGTGACTTTAAATTACTTAAATGTGACTTTAATTCAGGTAAAGGGTTTTAATTTGTCAGTCCACTCTCCGACCTTAGAATGAAATTCACATTACTTATATCGTTGTGTCTTGTTGCTGCAAACTTACAGTTACTTGTAGAATTCTACAACTGATAGTGACCCCCTTAACATCCACATCAATTCTCAGAGGACAGCTACCGTCTTTCCGTAAATACACACCAACAAAGAAAAACAAGATGATGTCAACTAAACCCCACTGCCTGTCCTTGCTGTACAGTTGTGGACTACTAGTCCAAGCAGGGGACCTTCACCCAAACCCTGGCCCCATTTCAACCTCCAACCCGGATTTCCCATGTGGCTTCTGGAGTCATGAGGTACACGAACACCAACATGCTATACAGTGTGATGAATGTGACTGCTGGTACCACACCTCATGTGTACAAACAAATGACATCACATATGAACAATTGAAACACAATAGTATCCTATGGTTTTGTTCTTGTTGTGGCCTCCCTAACTACTCCAGATGCCTGTTTTCAAGCAACATAACCACATCAAACACATTCTCCACTCTGGAATCTCTCCCAGACAGTAGCAAACACACACACAGCATACATGACCAAAACCCTATATTTGCACCAAACCCAGCAAACACATCTACCCCTGACCGAGCAAATGCTAAAATTCATCTAAACTAAAAGCTATGCTGATCAACTGCAACAGTGTCAAGAGTACTGTCAAAGTTTCCCAACTGCAGGCAACAATAAATTCAACAAACCATGACATACCATTCCTAGTGAAAACTAAACTTGATTCAAGCATCCCCATCAACTCCATCCTCCCTACAAACTATGAAGCAATCAGGAAAGACCGCAATGCCCATGGAGTTGGAGTTTTAATAGCACTGAGAAATTACATTATTGCAGACCTCCAAGACAATCAATTTGAATACAACATGTGAAATAGTCTGTACTAAAGTGCACTTCTCCCGCAACAAAGCTATCTACTTGGCATCATACCACAGACCCACAAATGATCACACAGCATCACCGGAAGCCCTACATGAATCCCTGGCCATCCTCTACCGTTCTTGCAAGCTTCTACCGTCAATCATAATCGCTGGCGACTTAAACCTACCGGACATCAACTGGGAAACCCTTTACAAAACAAACCAACGCAGAGCAAAAAAACGCAATAAATTTCTCGAAATAGTCAGTTAATATGGCCTGACCAACATGGTAAACGAACCCACCCGACTATTCTCTGGCAATATCCTTGATCTTGTACTCACATCAAACCCCGCCCTTATTTCTAACGTAAACACAGTGTCAGGCATGAGTGATCACGAAGCAGTCCTCTTCCAAATCAACATGAACCCAATGAAAAAACTACGCCTCCACACAAAGTGTATAATTATAAAACTGCAAACTGGGAATCTCTTAAATCCAACATCTTTCTTCTTACCCAAAAGTACTTTGACCGAAATCCCGACAACCTAGATATTGACTCAAACTGGAACTTCTTTCATCGAAACTACACTAAACTAATAGAACAGTTTATCCCCAGCCGCATGACCAAATCCAAACCACATCTACCATGGATCACAAAAAAACATTATTAGGATGCAAAGAGAACGGGAAAAACTCACGCTAAGGCTAAGAAAACAAAGAAAAACAAACACTGGGAACACTTCAAAAACCTAAGGAAAGTAGTCAAGGAAGAAATAACCAAATCCTATCGCAACTACATCAATAATATCATAGGTGAAAGCCTCAGCACAAACCCTAAGCGTTTATGGTCCTTCGTTAAACAAACAAAAACAAAAATCCTTGGCATCCCAACATTACATTCAAATGACAAAATGCAAAAGACTGATCATGACAAAGCTAACACACTAAACAACCACTTCAAGTCAGTCTTCACCAATGATCAACTCCCCATCCCATCCAAATGCCCATCACAATTCCCCTCAATACAAACACTTGACATTGGCGTAAATGGCGTACGAAAAAACAATTATAAGCCCTAAAACCACAAAAGGCATCAGGCCCAAACGAAATCCCAGCAAGAGTACTAAAGCAGACTGCCAGTGAAATATCCACAATAGTTCAACACATATTCCAACAATCATACACCACCGGCAAACTCCCAAAAGCTTGGACCACAGCTCTTGTCACACCAATATACAACAAAGGCAACAGAAGTAATCCTGCCAACTACAGGCCAATTTCCCTAACCTGCATTCTATGCAAGGTGATGGAGCATATTGTCCTTAGCCACATGTGGAAACACCTCAATGCTAACGACGTTATCCTCCATCACCAGCATGGATTCCAAACAGGACTCTCCTGTCAAACGCAGCTCATGGAGGCAGTTCATGACTGGGCTTCCTCCATGAACAATAACAAACAAACCGACATTCTCCTTCTCGACTTCTCCAAAGCTTTCGACACTGTTCCCCACAAACGCCTTTTCAACAAACTAAACTACTACGGCACACTGGTCCCACACTACAATGTATTACCTCTTTCTTATCAAACCGTGCAGAGACAGTATCAGTAAATGGCTCCCACTCATCCCCTGCTAATGTCATCTCCGGTGTGCCTCAAGGTTCAGTCCTTGGCCATGTCCTCTTCCTACTATACATAAACGACATCACCGACTCAATCAATTTAAACATCAGACTCTTTGCAGACGATTCCATCATATACAGAGAAATTCAAACTCCTAGAGACCATGACATCCTACAAACAGACTTGAACAAACTCTCCGAATGGGCAACAAAGTGGCAAATGAACTTCAATATCGCAAAATGTCATCTCCTCAGAATTACCCAAAAACGAAAACCTAGTCATTTCACCTATTCAATCACAAACCAACCATCTCCCAAGTTGAATCACACCCATATCTAGGCATCACAATATACTCAAAGCTGTCATGGTCAAAACAAATACACAGCACTGCAGCACAATGTGCCAGAACACTTGGCTTCCTAAAGCGCACTCTCCACCCTGCATCACCTAAAGTCAAACAAACAGCATACAACATGTTAATAAGACCCAAACTTGAATACGCAACTGTAGCATGGAACCCACATAAACAAAACAACATCGACACCCTAGAAAAAATTGAGAAAAGCGCAGCTAGATTCACCCTAAATTACCACCGCCGCAAAATAAGCACTAGAGAACTGATTAATAAACTGGGCTAGCAAACACTTGAAACACGACGAATACAGCACCAACTCACCTTCTTCTACAAAATAAAACATAACCGCATAAATATCAAGCTACCATAACATATCATAACCCCATGCTCCTGCACACGAAACAGCAATCCATACAAGTACATACAAATCCACACACGCATCAATACATATGCATATTCATTCTATCCAAGAGTCATTAGGGCCTTAAACACACTCCCCCCAGCAGTCATAAACATACCAACCCATTCCAACAAGCCCTCGGCACCATCCACCTTCTTGCTCCAGCCCACCTCACCAGATTATAGCAAGAAATAGACACAGCAAACTGTTTTTAATATGCACAAATTATTACACTTGTCTTATCTTTGTTGTTTTCAGTGTTATTGTTCTTATTGTTCTTCTAGCTTCACTTTCATCGTCATACACCTTTTGCATTGCGCACCGCACAAACTCCTATGTAGAAGGGTCTGTATGGAGTATACGAACGAAGAACGAAGAACGAAGAACGAAGAACGAAGAACGAAGAACGAAGAACGAAGAACGAAGAACGAAGAACGAAGAACGAAGAACGAAGAACGAAGAACGAAGAACGAAGAACGAAGAACGAAGAACGAAGAACGAAGAACGAAGAACGAAGAACGACGAAGGACAGGGCGTCACTTAGCTCATGTGCTAATCATTATGACGCTCTCTGCGCTGAGTTATGGAACTCTGCGCAACGCCAACACAAGTACACATGTATCACTGAAATAAATGTGTACAATGATACCTAGATCACCCGATGCTACAACTGCATACAGTGTCATCAATTACTTCTGTGTACTGCAAATTCTGCAGTTGAATGGGCTGCAAAGACATCTTTGTGTGTCTGAGAGACGGTAGGCATTTCGCTGAACTGGACAGCCTTTTCTATAAGGCATAATGTGAGGTTCGCCTTTTTTTCTTGCTATTCAATAATGCATTTAGATCTTTGTGGGTGTGTTATCATTGACTTTATTGTCCGGCTCAGAAGATCTGCCAGCTGTTCTTAGTTGTCTCGTATGATATTTCAGCGAACTGTGCTATAGTCATCAAAGTATGTAGTATGCCTCGCAGTAGCCGAAGTAATTGTTGTCAATTGCGCGAATAAAGAATGCTGAATGGTCTTGACAATTACTATGTGACTCTGATTCAAGATACAAGAAGTTTTATTTAACGTCGGTTTACATGATAATTTGATAGCATTAGCTCATCTGAGCTATTTTCCGACAAACGAGTGTAAAGCAACGAGACATGAAACCATAACAAGCATATAGAGTATTTAAATTGACAGCAATAATACATATAAAATAGGGTAATGAGTACAAAATAAATATAATAATATATGCATGTATAATATATATAATTTTGTTTATGGATACCTAAAACATGCAAAGTATATTGGTTAAAATGTAATGAAATTATATATAATTTAAGACATTAGCATAAATATCAATTAAAATGTAGAGATGTATATTGACTATACTTTTTAAAAATAATAAATACTTTAAAACATTAAAATAAATAGATCTAAAAAATAAATTAAGGAATAACAATATTTTACACATATCCATATTGCATATATACAATGAAAGCTATATTCATAATATTGGCATGGCGACAAACATGTTAGATGTTAGCTCTTTACCTACATATAGAGCAATTGAATGATGGGCCATCCCAGTTCCGGATCAGTGTGCGAAACTCGCCATAGTTAACTGTTTTTCGCATTTCATTTGGCAGGATGTTCCAGATCCGTGGCCCATCATGGACAAATGACTTAAGTCCATATTTAGATGTGTTTGCCTTAGGGACAACTGCAGTGTTTTCCTTTCGCATGGAATACTGGGAAAAATTTTGTATGATGAGATTTTGAATAAAACTTGGAGCAATATTATTTACAATTTTGAATACTTCGCATGCCATTTCTGTATCCGTTTAACGTGGATGTGTTCGGTGTTAGCGTTCTTTAAAAGATCACGATGCGTGGATGAATAATCATTGTAAATAAAGCGAAGTGCTCTCTCCTGAATTGTTTCAATTTTTGTTGGTGCTAGATTGGCTACAAATGTGCCAAATCAAAGGACAGTAGTTGAAGTTTGATGTTATGAATGATTTGAAAATTGCAAGTTTCCCTTGGCGAGTAAGGAGATGACGGAGACGTTTTAAGACCGCTAACTGTCTAGCTGCATTTTTGCAGATGTTCGCGATATGTGTGTTAGCAGTTAACGAATGACCAATCTCAATGCCGACAAGGACAACAGAGTTTTCACAGGGAATGGTAGTGTTTTCAAAAGTAAGATTTGTTATGTCTCTTGTTCCCCCCTTGCCGAAGCTAATTGCCTGGAATTTGGATGGGTTAGCCTTCATCTAGTTGATATTAAACCATTGTAATGTAGAAGTACAGTATTGTTGCAAGGTGTGAATGAGAGTGTCAGAATTTGAATGAGCATAACTTACTTACTTAATCCTCTTCGTCCCCAGTGGGACATAAGGCCTCAACAATCTTCCGCCACAAGGTCCTGTCCTTGGCTGAGGCCTGAGCCTCTCCCCATGACAGCCACATCTCTCGCAGCTCGGCCATCACTGTCTGTCGCCACGTCATCTTTGGCCGTCCTCTCTTCCTTTTTCCTGGTGGTGTCCATCTCAGTGCCACTTTGGGGATGCTGTCTCCGGGCATTCGCAGGACGTGTCCTAGCCATCTCAGCCGCCTGCGTTTTATTTCTAGGACAGCACTGTTGCAGCCCGTCTTCTTATACAGGGCCACGTTGGAGATCTTATTGGGCCAGAATATTCGGCTGATCTTTCTGAGACATCCATTGTGGAACGCGTCAATCTTTGCCATGTCCCCTTTAACCACTCGCCAGCACTCTGAGCCATACAGTAGGATGGACTTCACATTACTGTTGTAAAGTCTTATCTTTGTTTTGGTGGTGTACTGGTTAGACTTCCAAATGTTCTGCAGTTTGGCGAAAGCACAGCGGGCTTTACCGAGTCTTGCCTTGATGTCTTGTTGGCCTCCATTGTCTTTGCTGATGAGACTACCCAGGTAAGTAAAGTCCTGTACAAACTCAAGTGGTTCACCATTTACGGTAACAGGTGCGGTTGGTGTGGTGTTGATGCTCATCACTTGTGTCTTGGATGTATTAATGGTAAGCCCAGTTTGCTTTGCATATCTCTCTAATCTATCAGTTTTTTTCCTGCAGATGGTCACGCTTTACTGATAGAAATGCAAGGTCATCAGCAAAGTGGAGGTCTTCTAGCTGGGAAAATTGTCACAGACTTGGAGGTTGCCTTTCTTAGGGATCTTTATAATGAGTCCTTTGCCCCAGTCACTTGGGATAGTCTCTTTGTCCCAAATGGTGTCGAACAAGTTAGTCAGGACTCTCGTAGCTGTACTGAGGTCGGCCTTCAACATTTCAGTATGGATGGAGTTTACGCCTGGGGCTTTTCCACTCTTCATAGCTTTGATGGCATTTCTAACTTCCGCTTCTGTTGGGGGACTGGTGTCGATGTTGAGGTCATCTGTCACTGGTCGGGGGGTCGGCGGGTTCATCTGGCTGAGAGTGGTTCAGGACTTCACAGAAATATTCAACCCATCTATCAGCTTGTTCACGTTCAGTTGTAATAATGCTGCCATCTTTGCCTTTCACAAGGGCAGAGTGGGTAGTGTAATTACCACAGAGACGTTTGGTGATCTTGTAGACAGTGCTCAGTTCACCTCTTGCTGCTGCACTCTCAACTTCTGCTGCTAGCCCTTTTACGTAGGCCCTCTTGTCATTCCTGGCACTATTCTTCACTTCCTTGTCTTTGCCTTTGTATGCTTTTTGGACTTGTTGTTGGAGTCTCGTTGATTTGGTGCTGAGCATCTTGATTTTGAGTTGTTTTCGCTCATCAATCTCTTTCCAGGTTTCCTGTATTAGCCATTCCTTGTGGTTCTTCTTCTTTTGGCCCAATACTTTGGTAGCTACTTCAACATAGGTCTTCTTGATAGTGTCCCACTTGTTGGTAGCGTCGTGGTCAGTCTCCTCTGATGTGTCTGTTAATGCACTGAAGCGGTTTCTGAGCTTCAAAACGAACTCCTGTTTGGTGGCTGGCCATGCGAGTCTTGTGACATCTAGTTGTTTACGCCGCTGGCTTTCTAGTACCACTTTGTGAAGCTTCAACTTGACGCGTGCGGTAACCAAATAGTGGTCACTATAAATGTCAGCTCCACGGCAAATTCTCACATCTTGAAGGGACCTACGCCATTTTCCATTGATGATAACGTGGTCGATTTGATTGCTTGTCCAACCATCAGGTGATTTCTAGGTGAGCTTGTGGATGTCCCGGTGTGCAAAGATGGTACCTCCAATTACATAGTTGTTGTTCAAGCAGAAGTCAACAAGGCGTTCACCGTTGTCATTCATCACGCCACAACCATGTTTGCCCATGGCTCTTTCGCAGTTGGAGTTTTCAGAACCAACTTTGGCATTCATGTCTCCGATGATCAGAAGCATGTCATGTTGTGGCAGTTTGGCGACTGCTCGTTTCAACTGTTCGTACCAGTCTTCATTGTCCTCTGTGTCAGATTCATTGGTTGGGGCGTAACACAGAATGATTGTAAGCTTGCAGTGTTTGGAGTTGAAGCGTGCTTTCATTATCCTATCACTGATCGGTTCCCATTCCAGCAAGGTGTTGGCCTTCTGCTTGGAGATTACAAGGGCTACTCCACGGATGTGTGTGTCCTCATGTCCTGAGTATAGTATGGTTGAACCATCATGGGTCACCTGTCGCCCGGACCCAGTCCATCGACACTCGCTGACCCCTAGGATGTCCAGTCTGTATCTTTTCATCTCGCGGATGACTTGTGCTAGCTTTGAGGCCTCATTCATTGTACGGACATTCCATGTCCATATGCTGATCTTAGTTTTGGGCCCGAGCAAACTATCTGTCGCACACCTGCCTTCCTGGGGTAGGCTTTCAACAGGTGTGGTCATACTGCCAGGCTGGCTCAAGTCTGCTATGGGGCCCCTTGTAGTAGTTTCAATTGTTGTAGTTTCCGTAACATAATTTGTTTTATAGGGTGGGGTTGTTAGCCCCACGCCCAACCCCCAACCTGGAGGACCAGGTGCTGGGTTTCGTCTGGTCCCTCCCCTGAGACCTGCCCGGCTTGGTTAAACCTGCCAAGGGCTTAAGCCCCCACCGGTATAGCTCCCAGAGTCATTGAGACACGAGAGAATGAGCATAAGACAGGGTGTTATCATCAGCATAATTGTAGAGAGAGGTTTATCCAAAATGTGAAAAATATCATTAAGCCTTGGGGTACACCTCTGACGATGTCAGCCCACTTATTGTAGTGAGGTCCTAATTTCACTCGCTCTTTCCTGTTGCTGAGATAATTACTAACTAAACTGCATGATTTATCAGAAAGGCCATAAGCACTGAGTTTACCTAAGAGCAGGTTGTGAGGGAGGCAATCAAAAGCCTTTGTAACAAGTCCATGAAAATAGCTGCGACATATTTATGGTTGTCAAGTGCCTTACGCCAATCCTCTACTAGTCTCAATATGGTGGACTGACACCCCATGCCTGGCCGGAAAGCACCGAGGAAAGGCTTGAAGAAATTCTCAAAATTAGTGCTTAATTGGGAGTTGATGGCGTTTTCAAACAGCTTAGATATGAACGGGAGAATGGTAATCGGTCTGTAGTTTTGCTTGTCTAAAAGGATCTTTTTTTCTTATACACCGGGATAACTTGTGCTTCTTTAAGTCTGTTTGGGAAGACTGAGGTCGCAAATGAGTGGTTTATTAATTTTGCAAGTGGTTCCGAAATTGATTTACTGCAAGATTTTATGATTTTTGCAGGGATGCCATCGACTCCAGTGGCTTTTTGGGGGTTAGGTTTAGAGATGAAAGTAGATATTCTTTCAGAGGTGACGGGACTAAAATCAAAACCAGTAGGAGCAGGGATGTGGGCTGTTTTTTGTTTTGATGCTAGGGTGATTTAATATGTCTTACGTGATAGGTAGAGATGATAATGTCTTGGGCGGCATATACAAAGAAGTCGTTTAGAGTACTCGCAACAGAGATTTGGTTTGATATGATACTATCGTTTTCTGAGAGTATTATTACAGGGTCTTTTAGGAGCCCTTTGTTTGACAAACATGGTTTTACGGTGGGCCAGAAGTCTTTTGACTTGGGTCCACCGGCACACCTTTCAGAAAAGTAATGTCTTATTGACTGCCGTTTTAGTTTTGTACAGAGATTTCTTTGCATACGGTAAGCTTCCCAGTTGGCAGGAGTACGCCATGTTTTGTATTTGTTGAAAAACATTGACTTTTTAAAGACTGCTTTTCGAAGTTTGGAGTTCATAAATGGGGTTTGCTTGGTTTGACTGTTTTCTCTTTGATCGGGGCATGCTGGTTTAAAACATCGGTGAGGAGGACTTCATGAGCCCAATGGATGTCATCCACGTCATCAAACACATAAGCAACATCAAAAGGGATGACACCCACTGCCTCACTGAAGTCCTTCTCATCGAAATGTGTGTACGAGTGACACTGAATTTTTCGTTTGTTGAACATTCGATTCATGCACAACAGCCATGCCATCGAGACTGATGGTAGGTGGTAAGTAACTGTCCAGGTGCTGTGCCTCATGTGTGTCTACCTTTCTTGCCGATGAAGACCTGAATGGGCATTGTTCCCAGCGTGTTCCTATATGTTCTGTTGCATTCCCTCGGCAGTTTGCGTTAAGCATTGTTCGACTCGTTTTATGGAAAGCCAACTCCAGGCGTTGAGAGGACTTCCACTAGTTTCTGGCTTTCCACTGGTCACAGTACTGTGACATGCCAAGGATTAGGGGAATTTCGAGAGTTGATCGGAAACTAGGTGGATCTACTGACTTTGGCACATACAATGCATGACGATCAGATATGTCAGTTTGCATGATTTGTTGAGATATGAATGATATGAAAGTGAAATGAAGTAAGATAGGATAGGATAGGATAGGATAGGATAGGATAGGATAGGATAGGATAGGATAGGATAGGATAGGATAGGATAGGATAGGATAGGATAGGATAGGATAGGATAGGATAGGATAGGATAGGATAGGATAAGAGACTTTTAGTTTTATTGCCATGTGTTCACACTGTAGTTACACTAAAACTGTGGAATGTGTAATGATATTTGTCGTCGTACTAGTATATTGACATGACAATACATTCACATGCTCAGTATAACATCGATACATCATTGATACGATCTAGTAAAAATATATAGCTTAAAATGTAAAATATGAAATAAAAATACTATAAAATATAATAAATTATGATAAAATATATTCTCACTGGAAAGTGGACTATGTGCTTGCTGTGGGTGGGAGAAAATCACTTCTGTTTTGACAGGGCTTGAACGACTAAGGGGAAAAAGCTAGTACTAAAGTGGTTAGTCCTGGTTTTGGTGGATCTGAATCGGCGACTAGATTGGAGAGGTTCAAATAGGTCATGGGCAGGATGGGATTAATATTGAGAGATGAGAGTGGCTCTTCCTAACATACGCTACAGTATTTCAAGAATGGGAAGATATCTGCCGATGATTCGGGAAGCAGTTTTCACAACTCTTAAAACGATTAAACAACTGTTTAATATGAGCGTTTCCTTCTGTGTAATCGACCCAAACCATACTGTGATAGAAACTGTCAGAACAATCTCTCGATGACAGCTCTGTAAACGTTGATCATGACCTGTGTGGTCAAACCAAACGAGCTTAATCTTCTTAAAAAGTATGGCCGCTGCTGGGCCTTTTTGACAATATTAACTACATTTAGCTCCCATTTAAGATTACTGGAGATTGTAGAACCGAAGAATTTTTAATGTTGGACGATTTCAACTGTCCTGCCATCGATCACTAGAGGCGAGAGTGGAGAAGTTTCCTTTCTCCTAAAATGCAAAATCATTTTTTTCGTGTTATTTGCATTACATTCCAGATTGTTATCGTTGCACCAACTGATGAGTTTGTTTACTTGGTCCCGATATTCAGATTCATCAGGATTTGTTATTAGCCCTATCACTGTAATGTCATCGGCAAATTTCGGTATTTTAGTACCTACGTGACAAGATAAACAATCATGTGTAAAAACAGAATATAACATTGATGACAGAACACAGCCCTGAGGCGTGCTAGTAGATAACGTAACTGATGATGATAAGTTGTCGCCTATTTTTACAACCTGTGGCCTATTTAAAAGAAAATCAACGATCCACAGACAAATGGATTGAGGAACACCGAGACTACGTATCTTATCGAAACGTTTCGTTGGGATAATCGTGTTAAAAGCAGAACTAAAATAAAAAAAGAATCCTAGCTTAGTAATTTGGGCTGTGGAAATGTTTAAGAACGTAAAACAATCCTACGGCGACAGCGTCGTCAAAGCATCTATTAATGGGATATGCAAATTGAAATATATAGCGATTGTAAGACTTTCGGTGACCGGTGGCTGCAATCTTGAATTTTCACACGAAAAAGTGGACGAAAATAATTGAAACATTTTTGTCCAGTTATTTAGGGTCAAATCAAGTGAAAAAACACAATTATTTAAATTGTATATGAAAAAATCACAGGATGTACATATGTGTTACATAATTGCGTATGCTATATACATTTTACGGTCATTTTAAAGCATTCGTTGGGCTAGTATAGCTTTATTTTCATTTCTTTCACCAAGATAATAGTTGCATTGGATTTCTCATACATCAATACATATAAAACGATTCCGAGATCAAGTGTATATACCGTGTATTGCCAACGATATAGTGATTATAAGAATTTTGGTGTACGATGGCGGCCATCTTGAATTTTCCCAGCGGACGAAAAAATGGAAACAATTTGTTTCAGTCCTTTAGGGTCAATAGAAAATCACAATTATTTAAAATCTATATGAAACAGTCACAGAACATGTATTTGCTATATAACTCCGTATACTATATTTCTTGTAAACCCTGTAATAAAGGTTTTCATTCATTATGAACTGTTCTAACCAGTATTACCAAATGATTTTCTTTATCGCCTAATGGCCCGTCTTTATTGGAATATTTATGTTGTGTCTCATTAGCACGTGAACAAAAAAAAATGCAAACTGTTGGCATAACATAAAGCGCAGTGGCTCAGGGGTAGAGCTTCGGACTCTCGACTACGAGAACCCGGGTTCGATTCCTGGCTGCGGCGTTAAAACCTTGGGAAAGTTTTTTCACTCTACATTGCTCCAGTTCACTCAGCTGAATTAAATGAGTACCTGGCTATAGACAGTGGTGGATATATGCACGAGCAGCCTTCGCGCATTAATTGTAGCATATGGCTGGATGCTTCCCAGAGAAGCCGAGATGGTGTCTGAGTGAACAGGTCTGTCAGGGAAGTAAAGTGTAAAGCGCTTTGAACGGTCCTGAGGATTGGATATTGCGCTATATAAGAACTGCCTTTACTTTTACGGTCAGTTAAAGTAACATTCACTGACATTTCACTTAAAATAGGTGAACACTTACAATTCACGTTCAGTTGAAACTTTGTACTGAATTGTCCCGTCCCAGCGCTATTAGTTGCAGCACAAGAGTAGTTGCCATCGTCCATAGTGTAGCTAAGTGAACTTATTGTCAAGACTGTGCCATTGTCACTGAGTTTGTAGCGACCAGAAGTAGGGAGTGTATTGTTTCCTTTCCTCCATGTCACGTGTTTGGTGACTCTTGGTCTGCCATCTGTGATGTCACAAGTCATTGTCATTGACCTCCCATCAGTTTGAGGCACTGAATAATTTACTCTGGTCCTGAGGACATCTGGAACATACATTACACAAACCTACACATGTGACATTATGTCATAATAATAAAATTCAAGAAGGTCAGGTCTAGAGATTAAGGTTTTGAATCCACTGGCCTGGGGGCCTATGGATTTTAAATATCCTGCCAAAAATATAACCGGCCAGAATTATGTAAAATGTTGGCACTTTGAATTGTCATATATCGCCAAGGACACATACAATTACTTCAAGAATGCACTCCTAATTATCGCTGACCCTGAAAACGTGTGGACGAGTTTGACACCTTATTTGTGAAGTTATGTTCAATATTATCCGATAAATGCCACGAAATTACTTTTTACTGTAATGGCGCCACTACCTAGCATACTGGTATGCCAACGATACATGTGATAATGTCAAGAATATGTATACAATGATTGCTGACCTTCAAGACATGGATATGTATATGTTGTGTGTGCAGTTATGAGCAATATTGTCCGATATATGGAAACAAATCGATTTTTTATAATGGCGTAACTAGTTTGCATATTAGTTTATCATAATCACAAGTGGTCATGTCAAAAATAGTTGTTTAGGCTTGTGGACCCACGAAACAGGTGTATACACCATATTAGTTAAGCTATCTGCAACATTGACTGAGATATAGTGACAAATTGATTTTTCTGTAATGCTGGCACATAGTTGCTTAAAACTATACGTGGGACATTTTGCTGACTTGTTTACATGCTGTAGTAAATCTTGTTCTACTTCCAACTAGAAAAATAACGCTCGTCATCTTCTGTCTTACAATTTAGTGAGTTAGATGTTATGGTCCTGACACAAAAATTTCGCTTCCTAAATTGAGCACTTAGAATTTGTAATTTTTGTGTAAACCCTGAAATAAAGTTTTCATTCATTATAAACTGTTCTAACCAGTATTACAAAATATATTTCTTTATCGCTTAATGGCCCATCTTTATTGTAATATTTATGTTGTGTCTCATTAGCACGTGAACAAAGGTAAATGCAACCTGTTGGCATAACATAAAGCACAAGGTCAGTTAAAGTAACATTCATTGACATTTCACTTAAAATAGGTGCACACTTACAATTCACCAGCAAATTTAACTTTTCACCGAATTTTCCCGTCCCAACGTCATTAGTTGCTGCACAAGAGTAGTTGCCATCGTCCAAAGTGTGATTAAGTGACTTTATTTGCAAATACATGCCCTTGTATAAGAATTTGTAGCGCCCAGAATTAGTGAGATTGTTGAGATCTTTCCTCCATGTCACACGTTTGAAGACTTTTGGACTGCCCGCTAGGACCTTACATAATATGTACACATGTCTCCCTTCAGTTGTATTCGCCGAATATTGGTATGCAGAGGTTTTGAGAACACCTGGAATAGAAATTACACAAATCTACAAATGTGACATCATATCATAATAATAACATTCAAGAACGTCAGGTGTTGAGATTAAGGTTTTGTATCCACTGGCCTGGGGGCCTATAGATTTTAAATGGCCTGCCAAAAATTTTACCGGCCCGAATTACATAAAAAGCTGCCACTTTAGAATTTGCATATCATGCCAAGGACACATGTAATTACTTCAGGAATGGTCTCTTAATTATCGCTGACCCTGAAAACACGGGGACGCGTTTGACACCTTATTTGTGAAGTTATGTGCACAGTGATCTGATAAATGCCAGGAAATACCTTTTACTGTAATGGCGCCACTAACTGGCATACTATTATGCCAACGAAACATGTGGTAATTTCAAGAATAGTTATACAATGATTGCTGACCTTCAAAACATGGATGTGGGCATCTTGTTTGTGCAGTTATGAGCAATATTTTCCGAGATGTGGAAACTAATGGATTTTTTTAATAATGGCGTAACTAGTTTTCATATTAGTCTATCACGAAAATGTGTGTTCATGTCAAAAATAGTTTTGTTAGGGTTGCTGAACCTCAAAACAGGTCTACACATCATATTAGGTAAGTTGTCTGCAACATTGACTGTGATATAGTGAAAAATAGATTGTTCAGTAATTCTGGCAGATATTTGCACAAAAACTATATGTGGGACATTTTGCTGATTTGTTTACATACTGTAGTAAATCGTTTTCTACCCATTTTTTTCAAATCTTGTGACACCGATGAAAAGTATATTTCCGGGGGTGCACGGTACCCCCTCCTTCCAACTAGCCAAATAGTCCTGGTCATCTTCTGACTTCCAATTCCTTGAGTTAGATGTTATGGTTCTGACAGTCTAATTTAGCTTCTTATATTTAGCAATTAGAATTGGTATATTTCTTGTAAACCATGAAATAAAGATTTCCATTCAATAGCAACTGTTCTAACCAGTATTACCAAATATATTTCTTTATCGTTTAATGGCCTATTTTTATTGTAATATTTATGTTGAGTCTCATTAGCACGTTAACAAAAAAAAAAGCAAACTGTTGTCATAACATAAAGCACACGTTCAGTTACAGTAACTTTCATTTACATTTCACTTAAAATAGGTGCACACTTACAATTCACCTCCAAATGAAACTTATTACTGAATGTTCCCATCCCAGCGACATTTTCTGCAGCACAAGAGTAGTAACCATTGTGCAATGTGCTGTTAAGTGGACTTATTGTCATGACTTTGCCTTTGTCACTGAGTGTGTAGAGACCAGAAGTAGTTATTGGTTTGTTTCCTTTCCTCCATATCACACGTTTGACCTCTCTTGGTCTGCCATCTGTGATACTACAAGTCATGTTCATAGATATGCCTTCAGTTGGTGTCATTGGATGACTGACACTGGTGTTGAGAGCATCTGGAACATAAATTACACAAATCTACAAATATGACATTATGTCATCATAATAAATTTCAAGAAAGTCAGGTCTTGAGATTAAGGTTGTGTACCCACTGGCCTGGGGGCCTATATATTCTAAATGGCCTGCCAACAATGTTATCGGCCCGACATATGTAAAAACAATAGATATCTCTCCTCAAGGGTTTGATAGAAGTAACGCCTTGCAGAATGCTAAAATACAAACAAAATGTAAACTATATCTACCTAAGAACAATCCAATTGTAATTGGTGTATGCTACCGTCCACCCAAGCATGTGGACTTTTTAATACTCTTGAACAATGTTGCTTGGACTGTAATTCTTTCACAAACAAAGACATTATTATGATGGGCGACTTTAACATTGACAACTTTCAAATGCATTACCATGCTAATCAGTTGCATGTGTCAGCGAAGTATTTTATAGCTATGTTTGGTATGACCCAGCTTATTAACACATCTGCTAGGATTCTCAGCATCCACCACCATCTTAGATCTCACCATGATCTCAGACCCTTCTAAAATATCACAATTTGGTGTATTAGACATTGGCTTAAGCGATCACCAAGTAATATATTGTGCACGTAAATGCAAGAAACTCCCCATGTTGTGACAATACGATCGCTAAGAAATTACAGTAAGGAAATATTTGAAGAAAAACTGCAAGAGGTTGATTGGCAGGATGTACTGAATTCAAACCTCACTACATTCTGAATAATCAGATTCAAATAAATCCACCCTACTCCTCTGTACATCATCATCTCCCTCAACCTCATCTTCTTCCTCACTGTCACCTTCCGTGTGCTTTTCTACTGGCCTTGGTGCAAATAGGTGCGTCGGGAGAACAGGTCGCGTGTGGGCAGTGACCACCCATCAGCTCCCAGCCATGTCCGAGTGGCGAGGTGTGGTGCTTCAGGGACGGGTGGCGCATTAAATATGCCAAGTAGCCTATCTGCATCTGGAGGGAGACGGATGCATGATTTGTTCTTCATATTCTTCCACTTCGCAGCTCGGGCCACAGCTATAGTGTCACTCTTGTTGTCGCCGTAGGTGACATATTGTGTGAACTCGAAGAACTGCTCTACCACGTCCTCCCCAAGATCATGACTCTCTCCACACCGCGACAGCTGCCGTCGTGCCAGAGGGCTCTTCGCCACCTGGTCATACACTGACTTCTTACCCTTACAGTAGAAGCCTGAGTTGGCATCACAGCCAGTCATAGAGCTGCTCAACACACTTGGCAATTGTGATGAGATGACCGCTGCTGCGACATAGGCATCTGTATCAGTGGCATCAATGACAACAGTGTCACAGCAGCCTGACTCGCGCAGAACTGCGTAAGCGGAGAAGAGGGCAGTGTCAACCCCACACTGGTCAAAGCTGGAGTTCTGCATCGGTTGCTGTGTTGACACAATGGTGCAGTTGAACCAACTGAGTAGATCATCTCTGCATCAACAGTCTATGCTAGGTTGGGCAGGTAGCTGCATATCATTGTTTGCAGCCGAGCCTTATTGCTGGCTTGAACGCTCTGGCAGGATGAAGGGTCTGCCAAGTTCATGTACGTGTTGGGGACATATGCCTTGTCCTGCACCCGCTTGTCTCGCTCGTCGTTTTTAGTCGAGTATTCTGCGTCGTACGTGTCATTCACACAGAGCCAGCCAAACTTCATTCTGCTGCCGTTGTTCATGGCACACTCCATCCACATGTATGGAGAAAGGCAACCTGATCAACAGGGAGGGCTGTCAGCATAGCATCACAACCAGGCAGCCACTTCCCGTACATTTTGTTGTCGTACGCTACCATCTATGGCAGCATGGTGAACAGAAAGCTGACATTTTCGTCACAGTTGCAAACGTTACGTTTTTTCTACCATATGGCGACCATCTTTTGTTGATGGGTCAATATGTTGTCATGGCGTTAAGCTGTTACCAGAAACGGAATCCGCATAGACGACTTACCCGAACAATTGTATTTATGCGTGATTTTTGGTGCTTTGGATCACAAGTTATGTTTTCGAGATGATAGCAGCAGCCATTTTGGATTTGGCCCAGTGGCGGAAAATGCCAGCATTTTTTAGAGGGACCGGGGGGGCTAAATCTTCCTTAAATGGTCCATAGAAGTCAAATAAATTGACAAACCTTAGTAGCCACAGAATGGTCACGAAACTGCAATTCTAGATCCTACTATAATAGTCCAGTGAAAGAAATATTCTGACCCAAAATACAAACAAATCTAAGTTGGTGGGGTTAAACAAATTGTGTGACTTGATATAGAATGACTCAATAAAGCGTAATTAAAACCTGCCGAAGCAGCCTACCACATATGGAATGCCAATTAGCTATGTTTTCCAGGCAGGCTACCCGGCCTTCAGTGCTTGACAGTGGGTAATCAACCATTACACAATTATCATTCAGCCCTGTTTCCTGGCTTCCTTAGTTGGGGGTCAAGTGAGGCAGTCTCGAATACATTGTATTGTTTACCAGCCTGTCCAGGCAGACACAAGCAACATGTGAACATGTACTTTTTTGGGAAGCTATGAAGTGCCCTTAGACACATTCAATCAAATATAAGTTTTGTGTGAACTATCTACGCATTTTAGCATATGCCTATACATTTTAAAAAAACAGTTTCAATAGTGATATGGCTTTCAGAAAGATCCAATCAAGTAAACGTTTTCCATGCAAAGTAGCAGAACATCTATGGCTAATTATAAAACTACATCCTTAACGGTTCTTGAGATATGGGAGTCTAGTTGACAAAAAAGGGCAAAGAGGCCCTGAAGCCATTTAAATTATAAGTGTGAATTTGTAGTTATGAGTGAATTGATGTTTTGTTAAACATAGTCACCACCTAGACTCTTCACCACAATCACCTAGCTGCAACAACTGTATCAGGTTAATCCTACCAGGTAATCAGAATAAAACCAAATATTGGGAATGCTACAACATAACTGTGAATTAACTTATGGTCTAAGCCAAGACACAGTCATCCACTTCTAATCCACTAAATGGAGCATAGTTACCAAATATTAGAAAGCAGTTGATACCAGCAATGTGTGATATTAATTATACAACTGTCTAGAATATTAATGTTTTATTTTTGTCACCTAAAGGTGACACTAAATCTTTATCAAAGAGACAACAGTTACAAAAATGTAATCACAATTAAATGAATATCAAAATCAACAAAACTTGCTAACACTAATAGATATGTCAATGTCCACCAACACTAGACATGTTGAAATAGAGGCTGAAGAGAAGAGGCAAACCAGACCTCGGAATACGCGCACATCAGATTTGTAGGCTGACTGGCACCCTGCCTACAGGTGTTATATATGTTTTAATCGGTGAAAAATGTGCTCTTTTGAAGATCCGGATGTGCCCTTAGAAACATTCGATCACATAACAATTGTTTTGACCTAGTAATCTTAGCCTAAGATATATCTATGCAGAAGTATGAAAAAAAATTACTTCACGGTTTTTAATAGGCAACCTCTGAAGATTTAACATTCGTGAGGACCTTGAGGGCCCTAATGAAACTTTATAATTATTTCACATGTACTACCCTAAGATGTCTAAGCAAATAAATAACATCCTAAATGGTTTATGAGATATGGAACCTAACGGTGCACTGCAGATGTGGTGTGATGCTATGAGTTAATTTGACCTTTACCCAAAGGATTCACCTTTTAAAGCAAACAAGACAGTGTTCAAGGCTTTCTGATACACCATACACACATATATATATATATATATATATATATATATATATATATATATATATATATATATATATATATATACATTATGTCCAATATACACAAAACAACAGACATACCACTTGTATGCATTTCGAAGAATATGGAGGAGCCACAGTATTGAACCCGCATCACCGGGGGAAACCGGGCTTTACGCAGGACCACCTTATTGCCTGTCACACGTATTTTGGTGGACACATGGATGTTAACTGTTAAGCCAACTTACACATTTTAAATGTGTCTGATGATCTAAAGTGGACTACAAATACACATATGACACCATTCACGTTTGAGGTATAAATGACAATACCTATGGAAGCCATTGTTTAGCTCCTTCATTTGTTTACCCGTCCACCCATATTTATACCCGTCCACAACGGTTTTTATCCGTGTCCAAATGACGGGTGTACGGGTTAGCATATAGCTATGGGGGAAACAGACAACCTAAAACACATCCAACACCTTGCGACACAGGATCTGTCCCAACAATAATCAATCTCAACACATAAGGAAACACAAAATAAGACCAAATACTAAAATGTATGTTACGGGGTTCATCCCAACCATCCACAACAAAACATTCTTCCTACCCAAAAATAAATAAAACACAACTTAAACCTCAACCAGACCATGTATCCTTCAATTTCAAGTATAACAGCTAAAAACCAATACCTACAGTCCACACTGACTAATTTAGGAACCAATTTTTTGATTAAAGAAAACAGTTGACTGGACCATATTCAATGGTTCACAAGTTCAGGGTGAAACCGGTCACCGTTTTCGGGCGCGCCAGAGCTGCCACGTAGGGTAAATGTCTCCCCCTAGTATTGATAGTATCGTACCTTTATGGTATGCAGGTATTCCAATGCAGGTATTGCAATACCTCAGGGAGTTTGACGCCCCTGCCATGCAGAGTTGTAAACCACTGCCTTGTGGTACATGTTCTTGTCAGAACCGAAGGCTAAGGGAGCAAACCCTAACCAGAAAACCATGTCACTGTGGCAGCATCAAGGGCGGCTCCCAACATATATCGACCAGCCACTGCAGGGACAAATAGTTTGCGCCTGTCTTGACATGTTTTTGCCGGTGTGAGACCTCTATTTGTTCCCCGAGAGAGTGTCGCTAGTAACATGCAAAAGCCAGCGACACTTCAACAATTTTTGCTAGCAGCTTCCATGAAATGTACAACTGCACGAAACATGATACCGGATCGGCCGTCGCCCGGGTTACCAAGGACCGCGCTGCTCGACCTCATCTTCCATCGACAGTGAAAAATCAGCTAGGAAGAAGAAGACAAAGAAGACAACTACTGACAATTGGGCAATGGAACGTCAGGACTATCCTTGACCGAGAAGGAGCTAACCGACCAGAAAGACGTACGGCACTAGTAGCAATGGAACTTGCCAAATACAACATCGACATCGCCGCCCTATGTGAAACAAGGTTCTCAGAGTCTGGTAGTCTCAACGACTTGGAATACTCTTTCTTCTGGAGTGGCAAACCCGAAGGAGAAAGATGGGAGGCCGGAGTGGGCTTTGATATCAAAAAGGATATCGTCACAAAGCTGACAGAAATGCCACGGCCAGTAAGTGACATAATCATGACGATGAGAGTACCTCTGAGCAAGGACAACTTTGCTACAATTATCAGCGTGTATGCTCCGACAATGACAAACCCAGACGAAAACAAGGATGCCTTCTACAACCAGCTGGCAAGTGTGCTCAGTGGCATCCCTCGTACAGATAAGCTACTGCTGATAGGAGACTTCAATGCGAGGATAGGAAGAGACAATGACAAGTGGCCCTTGGTCATGGGCAAACATGGGATTGGGAAATGCAACTCCAATGGCGAGCTTCTACTGGCTCTGTGCTCTGAGTTCGAACTGATAGTGACGAACACCATGTTCAAGCAGAAGGATGAACACAAGGCCTTCTGGATGCATCCTCGTTCCAGACACTGGCATATGATCGACTTAATCATCACGAGGTGTCGGGATAAGATGGACATCCACAGTACCCGAGCCATGCGTGGAGCAAACTGTTGGACCGATCACCAGATGCTGAGGTCAAAAGTGGCTTTCAAAATACGACAAAAGCACATCATGCAAGGAACAAGTAAGCCGACCAAGCTCAACACACCAAAACTAAGTACCACCAGCCATAGGTAGAGTTTTGAGCAGGAGATGGACAGTGCTCTCGCCCAATGGGAGGAGAAGGAAAACTCAACACCAGACGAGAAATGGGCAGCTCTGCAGCAGGTCGTGTACAACACAGCAAAAACATATCTTGGCAAGCCAGACAGAAAACACCAGGACTGGTTCGACCCCATCGACCAGGAGCTACAGACTCTTATGAGCAGAAGAGACCAAGCCCACCAGAGGGTGTTGCAAACCAGGAGCACTAGATCCACCACTGCAGCATATAAAGACGCCTGCATACTGCTACAAAAACTCACCCGTGCACTGAATGCACTGAAGTCAGACTGGTGGGAAAGGAAGAGAGTGGAGCTGCAGAGAGTTGCTGATATTAAAAACATGAAGGGCTTCTACAATGGACTGAAGGAAGTGTGGGGACCCAAAAAGAAGGGACCTGTTCAAATGAAATCAGCAGATGGAGTGGAGACCTTCTCTGACAGAAAGAGAGTTGTGGCAAGATGGAGTGAACACTTCCGGAAGCTACTCAACGTCCCTGGAGTCATAGATCGCGAAGCTTTGGACAACATCCCGCAGCGCATTATCAAGACAAGCCTAGATGAGTTTCCAACTATGGATGAGATGGCTAAAGCAATCGCCGGCCTGAAAGATGCCAAAGCACCTGGAGGAGATGGAATTCCTGCAGAAGTATGGAAGCACGGAGGAGACAATCTGTTCATCAGACTGCACCAACTAATCACCAATGCCTGGGAGGTGGGTTCTGTACCACAAACATGGAAGGATGCCAGCATTGTAACCATCTACAAGAAAGGTGATCGAACAGACTGTGGGAACTATAGAGGAATCTCTCTTCTTTCCATAGCAGGCAAGATCTTTGCCAGGATCCTACTCAACAGACTATCTACCCACATAACACCAGAGGTAGTTCCAGATACTGAATGTGGCTTCAGAGGTAACCGGAGCACCGTGGATATGATATTTTGTCTCCGACAACTACAAGAAAAGTGCATTGAGTAGGACCGACCACTGTACATGGTATTTGTCGACTTCAGTAAGGCGATCGATACAGTAGGGAGGACCGGGCTATGGCAGCTACTGAGGAAGTATGGATGCCCAGAGAAGTTCACAACAATGATCGAGGCACTACATACCGGAATGATGGCGAATGTTAGTGTTGGAGGGGAAGTATCGGAATCGTTCAGTGTCACAAATGGGGTCAAGCAAGGATGTGTACTGGCCCCCACGCTGTTCTCCATCTTCCTATCAGCAATGCTCGATGATGCTTTCCGAGACATGGGGGATGGCGTCTACATACAGTCCAGACCGAGCGCTGACCTATTCAACGTCGCTGATGAGAGAGCTGCTATTCGCAGATGACAGTGCACTGGTTGCACACTCTGCTGAAGAGATGCAGAATATAGTGGATGCTTTCTTCAATGCGTCAAAGAAGTTTGGCCTGAAGATTAACACCAAAAAGACCGAGGTGCTGTACCAACCCAACTCTACAAGAATCCGAGAGGAGGATATCATGGTTGATGGAAACAAGTTGAACTCTGTTCTGGAATTCACCTATCTCGGAAGCACTATATCAAGTGATGGATGCATTGACGATTAAATACAGAGGAGGATGGCCACGGCTAGTGCATTGTTCGGCCGACTACGCCAGAGACTCTGGAACAACCACCATGTGTCCATGCGGGTTAAAGGCAAGATATACCGTGCAATCGTGCTGTCCACCCTCCTATACGGAGCCGAGGCCTGGACAGTGTACAGACGACAAGTGAAAAAGTTGCATGCCTTCATGATGCGACATCTGCGATCGATCATGAGGATAACCTGGATGGACAAAGTGACAAACAAGGAACTACTCGAACGGACAGGGCTGCCACCTATGGAAGATCTTCTGATCAGAAAGAATTTCCGGTGGACTGGACACCTCATGAGGATGTCACCAGACAGGCTACCAAAGCAGGCTATCTACTCTCAACTGTCTCCTGGTCAGAGAAAGAGAGGGCGCCCTCGTCTCCGGTTCAAGGATACCATCAAGAGAAACCTGAAGCTGAGAGACATAAAGATCGACTCCTGGACATCACTCTCACAGCAGAGAGATAAATGGAGAGCAACAGTCAAGTGATGGAAGCAGTCTTTGTCGCTTCGCGACCGACAGCATGATGATGATGATGATGTACCTTTATACGCGGTTCGCTACTTAAATTTTACATTGTTTGTGACAGTGAAGGTATTTGCATAATGATGTTACAACTTGGAGGTGTCAGGCTTTTATGGATTTTAGTTATTTTATGTGACATTTCCAGTTGTATATTTGCCGCGCTGTCAGTGAACTTGAATCGTCGCCATGGTGGTCGCGTATACAAGTCACCAACTTCGCCAACTATGTCAGTGAGCCACTAAATCACTCATGCGCGTCTCCAGCGAAGTATAATATAACCTGAAGCAATTGGACATTTGTTACGCAACACCAACACACAGAGGGACCACTGGTGGTCAGTGTCGTTTGCGTACGCCATAATCAATTCCATCCATTGTGACAACGACGAGGAACTCTATTGTAAAACAAACTGGTGTAAATAATGCTAACTTGATTACACTTACTTTCACGGAATCGCGTAATGTGTCTACCACTACTAAACACACCGACAAATGGAACCTGCCAACGTTGGTAAATGTTGCTAAATTGAATGTGCATTGCATCAATGTTCGTTCGGTTAAGAACAAAGCTATATCCGTTTCCGACCTTGTGATTTCGCGGGACATCGACATATTGGCTCTGACGGAGACGTGGTTTGGCAGAGCCATAGACGGTCATGTGATAAGTATTTTAGTTCCCTGTGGATACGAATTTCATTCAATGTCACGACCACATGGAATACGCGGAGGAGGTGACAGCCTGACAGTAAAACCGATACCTATAAGGACTGAGGGTGGATTGTTGGAACCGGTGTGGTCCTGCGATGCTGTGTTACCAAACTCACTGGTTGATCTCCTGGAGTGGTGATCGTGAAGAAGAAGAGGAGGATGAAAACGAGGATGGTCGATTTCAGTTAAAGCGATGGTGACTGATCATCTAACACTTATCGTATGAAGCCCATGGGAGGTTGAGGCGCGACACATAAGGACAGATCATTCTGGCTTGCTGTTTACCTGGATCAGTAAACGAGTTGGTAAATGAACTTAGTGGAATTTTGTTATTCACAATACATTGAAGTGATCCCCATATCAACTAGTCCATGAGCTGCCCTATAAGCCCGTAGACGTTTCGGAGATATCGAAGTTTGACTGTAGATGTGGGTAATATATACATATGGCTTTACTATTCTACTAGGTGGACATTTCAAAAAATGGGCATAACGTGGCGACGGCCATTTTTCAAAATGGCTACCAAATTCAATATCCCCGTATCTTATTAAATACTGCATACAGAGCAATAATTGTGGTATGCCAATGTATGTTTCAGGAGACCCCAATTTCATATATACAATTACTTGGCTCCTATGACATTTATTTCCGCCATTTTTAAAGATGGCGGACGTCAATACAAATGTCCCAATATCTCACAAACTACGTCACCTAGAGCAGTTCTATTGACGTTGTTGGATAGCTTGGTGGATAGCGATACCAACCATGTTATTTGTTACCTTTAATAACGTAACAATTCACGCAATTTGTTTGAAAGATGGCCTCTGTCAAAGCCCATTATGTCCGTATTTAAGAAATCCGGTATTTAGATCCATCTTTCACCACATCTTAAGTGCTTCATGTCGTCGAAGGGTGTAGCAGATATACAGTGGAGACCTGTTTGACCCACTGTTAACATTAAGTATAAGTTTGAGACGAGTTCAACGCCGTATATGTTATGTTGCCTATTATCGCTCAGTATACATGAGATCATATGGCGCGACCATTAATCGATGTGTCATATGTATATAACCAAATGCCAATATAGTTATGAATTTCATGAATGTTTGAAAACTGTCATCACCAGAACACATTACAGATGGAAAGGTGCATGTGAAAAACATGTTTATAGGTTAAAGCCTGCATCACTCAGGCCAGGACTACCATCGATCTATATAGATTAGCATGTACTCAGCATTCAAATTATATTCTAAACCAGGTGGTAATTGCCTACGAGATATATCACCACTGTTATGACTATTCCAAAAGAGAAGTAGTAATGAGGTATTTGTTTACAATAAGCCAAGGTTGCCTCATTGATTGAAGACATTTCTATTATATACCAACACACAAGTACATTACTCTAGCTATTACTATTTCAAACTTTTTTGGTTTCTTGTCTTGCCATATTTCAGATAATTGAAAATAAACGTGGCCATGGACAAACATACGTAATAACTTGAGATATTTCACCTTCGGATGTTCAAGTCTGCTCCTGCCTCTCCTGAACTTAATGTATTATTTACATATTGGGCAAGACCGTCGAGCTACTTTATTGTGGGCAGACTAGCAGGAAACGTGTCCGTAACGTAGCAGAGCTCAAAAATTACATTGTTAACAAAATAATAATAAAGATTATCGGACCTGACTGCATTCAAGTATCACAATACCCATACATATGTTATAAACGATAAACTGGTATACGCAATCTCCGGCCTATTTAGGAGGAACCCAGGATAACTGGTGAGATAAACAAACTATAAGAAGCAACCAACAATCTGTCCACACGTAGCACAAGCTCTCCCCTACCAGGATCCGTGTTTATCCGGAATACATTGATTGTACCATATGTGGGAGTGATAGGATTCGAGAAAAAACCAAACAAGTGAGGGAAACGTTCAGAATGTGTAAATACGAAAGCGCAGTGAAGTTTCTAGATGCAATTAGATTTTGTTTAATGACGCATTTGTTAGATGCACATACGCCTGAAAGTGCATTTGCTGCTGACAGTCAGAAACACAATATGGTCCTCCTCAAACTAAATCGTGGAGGATTTGTCTCATTTTTATCCATTGTACAAAGATGGCTATGGGTTGACAATTACTGAAATTAAGGATTTCATGTTCAGTTTAGCAGTTAGTTATGATACTGAGTTATACAACAAAGATGTAAACACAAATTTATTGGACAACTATAGTAAAATGACTGTTACGAAGTTCTGTCCTAGTTATCGAGTCGTAGAAAAGAGACATTCTCAGAGAGGCTTTTGAAGGAAGTTGATTTCAAGATAGGTGAAAAATGGAGTGATGATTATGATGTGAAATAATCAAGGGAAAACGTCAGATCAGTTGCTGACTTTCTTTGCCTCGCTCTTTGGCATTTAAGTATATCGTATGTTTAAAATTGAAATTATGCGTATGATGCTTGATGGTGATGACGATGAAGTGACGCATGGTGACGACGTTGACCACAAAGGGAATACTACATACATAGAGTGGATCGTTATTAACACGCAAATTCAACTCAACTCAAAAGCATATTCCATGAGAATATTGAATTGATAACTAGGACATAACTGAATTGTATCATTATAGTTGTCCAATACACGCATCTTAGAATATATGTTGTATAACGCAGAATCATAATTATCTGGTACACTGGACACGAAATCCTTAATTTCAGTAACTGTCAATCCATAGCCGTCTTTGATCAGTGGATCTAAATAAGACAAAGCTTCCACGAACGAGTTTGAGGAGGACCATTATTTTGTTTGTATATGTGTATGTGTGTGTGTGTGTGTGTGTGTGTGTGTGTGTGTGTGTGTGTGTGTGTGTGTGTGTGTGTGTGTGTGTGTGTGTGTGTGTGTGTATGTGTATGTGTATGTGTATGTGTATGTGTATGTGTATGTGTATGTGTATGTGTATGTGTATGTGTATGTGTATGTGTATGTGTATGTGTATGTGTATGTACATGTACATGTACATGTACATGTATATATATATATATATATATATATATATATATATATATATGCATATATATATATATATATATATCAGCAAATACACTTTCAGGCGAACTCAAGTATGCGCATCTAGCAAATACGTTATGTCATTGCATCCAGAAAGTTTACACCACTTTCGTGATTAACAAGTAAGAACATACCCCTCACTCGTTTCCTTTTTAACCGAACCCTATCACTCCCACGTACATTGATTTTAGTATGGTGCAATGTATGGTACAGTCAATGTAGTCCGGCAAAAACACGGATTCTGGTCTATAAGAGCGTGTGCTGCGTGTGTAAGGATTATGGATTGCTTCTTGTAGTTTATTTATCTCAACAGTTACCTCCGATTCCTCCAAAATTAATATGAGATTCCGTATATCAGTGTATCGTTTATAACATGCAAACGTATTGTGACACTTCAATGCACAGTCAAATCCGTGAATCCCTAATACTGTATTAACAATGTCATATTTGAGCTCAGCTACGTGACTGACACGTTTCCTGCTTGTATCCCCACCATAAAGTTCCACAAAATGTTTGGAAAACAGTGCCGCATTTTACACACGTCAAGAATACGTAAAAGACGGCACACAGACCCTAGTTGTGGTACCTCATTGGTTGACATCGAGTTGTACCAAAGCCATCTGTACGAAACCTTGGAGTCATACTCGACAGTGGACTCACTATGCAAGCGCAGGTTGCTCATATAGCAAATCTTGCTATCACCAGATACGCAACAATGGACAAATCCGGTCTAGCATCACTGATGATGCTGATGATGCGTGCAAAACCCTAGTACACGCGCTTGTCACTGCATGCCTCGACTACGTGAATGCACTACTATACGGCCTTCCGCAGACAACGCTGCAGCGTTTGCAACGTGTGCAAAACTGCGCTGCCCGGCTTGCATGCCGTACCAGAAAATACGACCACATCACGCCAGTGCTGCCGCATCTACACTGGCTACCGATTTGTGTGCGCCCGACATACAAAGTGCTTGTTTCTGTTTGTTTATTCGGTTATGCATGACCAACCACCGTGTTACCTCGCGGAACTACTGTCACATCGTCAACCCAATCGCCGACTGAGGTCTGCGTCTTTGCCGCTATTGACACTACTTGCATCGCAGACGGTCACTCACGGTGATCGTCATTTTGCCGTAGCAGCAGCCGCTCTGTGGAATGGACTGGACTGCCGGACAGTGTTAGGACGGCAAAAACACAGCCACATTATAAAGCACTTCTAAAGACACACCTTTTTAGATTAGCGTTTCTGTGACGTGATCATATGGACTTTGGTGACATACATTTACATATCACATACATTTACATATCACATACATATCACATATTTATTACGCATTATTAGGATTTTAGTATAATAGTTTTTATGATTGATTAGCTAAGTCATTATTATTTAAATCATATACGTTTTAATTTTTTTATTTAATTTATTTTTTATTTTAGCAAAATGAGGAATATTAAGTAACGTAACGACTGTGCTATTTTATTTGATTGTTTCATGTATAGGCTTATATTTATAATGTTTATATATATATATATATATATATATATATATATATATATATATATATATATATAAATATGTGTATATATATATATATATATATATATATATATATATATATATATATATATATATATATAAGTTTAATTATCTTAACAATATTTTATCATATTTTATCATCCATATATACATATTATCTATTTTAATAATAATTTATCATCCAAATTTTAGCTACTATTTGTACATGTATGTGAAGCGCCTGAGAGCAAAAGTATTGATTCGGGCGCTATACAAATACATTTTATTATTAGTATAAACCATAAATGACTTCAGCTGCATGACTTGCTGCTGATGCACTAAATAACAAATCCTCGGTAAGATCGTATTCACACCAAAAATAATATCCCTCACTATTAAGTATAACCACAGACCGTCTTTCGAGATACTCCTGTCAGATGTTTCTACCTGCCTGCGATGTTGCAAAACAAACATGTATAATGTGTCTTTGACATTTATTCCACTTACTAAGACAAGGATTGGATATTTGTTGTTTGCCTCATATATATATTACCATTTTATCGACTGCTCATTAATGTTATATGCTTTTTTCCGCATTTGCCGGTCAGTTTGATACATTTTCAGCACAACAACGGTCATATGTAATTTCAGAAAACAGATTTATGTAACTCTGCATCTATAGTGTGATCTGGGGAATGGACGTTTTTCTTAATTTATGTAACATACTCTTAATTTATGTAACATACTGGTACTCACATGCCACCTGGACGGTACGCCTTGCAATAACTCCGAATCCAGTGAGAACACAATAAAACACTGTGCCATGTTCGCTGCGACTGAAGGACACGTTGTACTTGGCCTGAAGGTGAAAGGTTAAGTTTTGCTGGTTGAGTCCACTCTTGGTAGTATCTGGCTGCGTTGAAACAACAGATCCTTTCCTCCAGTTGATGGATGAGTCTGGACCTTTTATTCGACTCACGCCACAAGTCACCTCCACCTCAGTGTTCTCTGGCACCCAATCATCAAGGCCAGACAAAGAGAATCCTTTTGGTTTCACTGAAACAATAAGAGCTTCACACATAGTATGTTCCATACATTTTTCTCAAAGGTAAGTACATTTCATACAAAATAAAAATATATATTGGAACCAAGAACAATATATTCAATATCAATACAATCCCAGTTTAGCTAACTAATATATTTAGTACATTAAATAGCTCTTCAACTATAATGTTGTATCACAGGTTGTTTTGGGTTTTAACTTCAGATAAATGAACTTATCTAATATTAATACATTTGGTTATTAATTGGTAATGTGTGAATAATAGCTAAGCATATATAAGAACAACATTCATCCATGGATTAGAAACGGCACACTTGGACCTTTACAACATCATGATAACTGCGAAGAAAACACATATATTCAACCAATAATAGATACATAAGGCCATCATTACATCTGGGAATAGACTAGGTTAAGGCCAGGTTTCATGTAGCACAATATCCAATCCTCAGGATTGCTCAAAGCGCTTTAAACTTTACTCCTTGGCAAATCTGTTCAATCGAACACCACGTCAGCTTTTCTGGCAAGCATGCAGCCATGCTGCAATTAATGTGCGAAGACACGTACACAAATATCCACCACTAGCCGTAGCCAAGTACTCATTCATACAGCTGGATGAAATGGAGCAATGCAGAGTGACAAAAGCCCAAGGTTTTACATAAGAGCACAGGATTCAAACCCGATGTCTCTTAGTTGAGAGTGTGAAGCTCTACCCGAGCCACTACGACAGGTTGTTGGATAAAGCATCGGGTGTTTTGCCACATACCTTTAGACTAAAACATAATGACTCACAATATACAGTGTTACCGTCTACTGCAGTATCTTCATACGAACCATTTTGTTGACACATGGGACAATCAGCAGTTAGTCGATAATGATCACGATGACGGTGTGGGAGATGTTAATAACCTCCAAGTGTGACTCAGGAACTTAACTGAACACGTTATTTATATCAGTATTTTGCCACCAATATAGGACATATATGATTAGGATGGATGGATAGCGATTCATGCACGTTTTGCACACCTTTGGTACGTATATGATAATGGTTAATTTTATCCAATGATATATTATAAGTTTCATTTAAATTCCATTTAATCAACAAGGTGAAGGTCTGATGCATGGGGGCGTTGCCTTCTGGTGCGATGTGGATAGATTCACACACCTACACGCTATAAGACTATAGACCACCTGCTACACGTACACGCTATATGACTATAGACCACCTGCTAGGTTTTGTACGTGTTAACATTCAAAGTGAAATAATGCTGGAATTGCGGAAGCATCACCCTGACGATCACGTGAGTTTAAAAGTTGGGAAAACATGTAATCACAGGATTGTTACTAGGCAGGTCAGTGAGCTTATTTAGTTATTACGAAAGTGTTGATGCGAAGTGTAAATACCACAGGCAGATTAATGTGTGGGCATATTTTAGTGGCAAGTATACCTGTTTGTACAACATATTTTCTGCCACAAGTGTAAAAGATGTAATCAGTGAATTGTCTTCTATCTATCAACTATCACATGTCTATAAAATAGCCTACTGGTAGTAATATTATAACTATGCAATTTCGACAACTTTGTAGTCCTCGCGTTCCCAATCTGCTTGATCTCTGTAACTTTATTACATACATGTTTTTTACAGTCTCTGATATATGAGTAACAAAGTTAGACAAACACCCACTACGTTTCTGATCAAGAAATAATCGTTTTGTTATTTTTGAGTTTGATGTTCTTTTTTTCCAGGTATTTGTTTATGAATGGAGACTTGAGAAGTTCCACTTGTTTCTAGTGCTTAAGTTGGCATGAATCTGTTTACTGAACACTTATTTATTCAACACCTACTTTCAATGAAAGCTGCTACTTCCAAGTGATTAACTGATTTTGGCTTAAGATGGATAGCTTTTGTGATTTTGTTATTGTTTACAAACAGTTTGCAAAAAAGATGATTCCTCATAACTCTTCTGCCCAGAACTTCTGCTACAGTTACGGATCCATGGCCATGGCTTGGTTCTATATGCTGCATCAATACAACTGTTTTCTCACTCTATCCCCAAGCAATGTGTATATGGAACATCATCCCCGCACAAATCACTGACATAGAAACCCCATTGCATTGTAAATAGTCAATTTTGAATATTCAAGTCTTCACACCCAGTCACCTAATAACAAATAAAAACTAATATAAATGTACTTATTAAATACTATATTAGTATTTATATTATTTAACAAGATTGATTGTTAAATTATTAATTTAAGCTTCACATATGCATGGGCAAAACACTTTCAAACTCCTGCGTCAGCCCCAAATTGGGCTATTTGGAGTCTGCATTAAGAACTGTTGTTGAAAATACCTTCTTGTGTGCATAACTCAGTAGCATATAAATATGAGCTGACATAAATTCAAATAATAATAATACATTTTATTTAGACACTAAAATCCAAAGTACAAAACTATGTTCGGTAGTGTTGACAACATTAAAACATCCTAATAAATAAATAAAATTAAATTAAAATAAAAGTACAAGTAAAACATATGAGTACGTTTGTCTAAATCAGTGTTGTACAGAACTACAAGAGAAACTAAAATTAAACAGAAATGGCATTGTTGTAGTCTATATCATATGTCAGTGTAGTCAATAAAATATACATATATATATATATATATATATTTATATATATATATATACATACACACATACATATACATATAAACACATGCACATGCACATGCACATACACATACACATACACATACACATACACATACACATACACATACACATACACATACACATACACAGATACATATATATATATATATACATATATATATACATACACATACATACATACATGCATACATACATGCATACATACATACATACATACATACATACATACATACATACATACATACATACATACATACATACATGCATGCACATACACACATATCTACATAAGGTTGTATATAAAGTAGCAGAATAAATAAATATATAATAATTTACATAGTACTTAATTATTAACAAATGACTACAGCAATATAATAGTTGTGTCAATTGTAATTATAAAATAATGGCATTTGATTTTCACTCTCACTGGTGTCATGATTCTAATTTTAATTATGGTATTTGCTGTGAGTCTGGTAGATTCCATCCACATCATCACTTGTGACCTTCCAGTATGATGTTACATAAAACACTGCTTAGACCAGGCGTATATCCTCAACTACTACTAGTGGTGGCACAAGTTCAGAAATTAGTTCAAGTGTGTATGTTGCCTGGTGCAGTCACCAGGTAAGTTGATGGTGATTTGCCCAGCCATATATTTTGCTTTGACAAAAATAATGTGTCCAACAATGGTGTCAAGAACAGCAGTAAGAAATTGCCACAAAACCGTGATACACACAACACATTCATTTCCTATTTCATGACTGTGAGTTGATGTGGATTGTTTCCCGTGAACTTTATTAAATTATCTGATCAAGTTAGTAAAACAGTTATAACTGCAAACACTTGTTGAACCTCGACTCACAATCACATGGGAAGTCGATAAGTTATTGTGTGAATGGAAATGTAAGGGATTGTAATGTTGATCACCAGACTCAACACATTGACGATGTGAGCATGTTTATTGTGGTATTGACACCTATACGTGGTGTAACTATAACAATAAAACTAATGTCACACAGAGTGACCGAGCCATATATTGATATCGACATAGTAGGTATCTGTTACTCAAACGCATAGTATGGTAGTTTTCTCTTTCGCAACATATGCCATCTACAAAGAATAGTTATGAGGACTAATTATAAAAATACGTCAAAAATCAAAAGGTAGTTATACATCAGAGTTGTTACACAGAAACGCATGATATATCAAATACACCGTTTACAAAGACTAATACAAATACAACTAATAACAATAACATCAGTCAAACTAGTTACATTCACAACAGTGGTGATACATTCAATATACCTAGTGGTTCTCCCCTACAAACTCTCTTTCGCGACAACGCCGGTACAATTAATTGACCGGTCGCTGTCCACATCCGCTGTCCATCTGCATGGTCAGCCGCAGGCGAGCTTTTAAAGTCTGGCCCGACAGATGACGGGCTACTCCCACATGGCCCGACAGATGACGCGCTACTCCCACATGGCCCGACAGATGACGTGCTACTCCCACATGGCCCGACAGATGACGTGCTACTTCCACATGGCCCGACAGATGACGTGCTACTTCCACATGGCCCGACAGATGACGTGCTCCTCCCACATGGCCTGACAGATGACGCGATACCCCCACATGGCCCAACAGATGAGGTGGTACCCCCACATGGCCCGACAGATGAAGTGCTACCCCCACATCCTTAAAGTTTCACTACTAGGAAGGCTATGGTAAACACAATGTAATAACGGCCGCTCTATCCCTTTGGGAGCCTGTACTACTATATTATTATTGTAATACACATACATACTAATCTATACACATATCCTTCCCCTAAAGAATCACCTTTCCGGTGGTTTACATCGGACGTATCTACAAGTACAGAAACAAGGCAATCTACAACTAGCGACCTTAACTCTACATATTATAGTGTAATTTAGTCGATTTACTAACAACATTAAATAAACTAATGTGTTCCCAATACATTGGCCTTGAGACTAAAGTATCCAGGTATTTACAATCACAAAATAATACTAACACGCAACAAATACAACTACGTACGTATGTGATACTACGCGGCATTTGGTGATTTCGATGTGACGACAACGTCGTATTGTTCAAAATAACCTAACCAAAAATTAATTTTAGCTAGAGTTATAATTTAATGTAAACACTACAAACAAAACCTAGACAATTATCCAGCTACATGAGTCATGACAACTATGTTCCATGTAAACACCCCGAAGAATTGAAAGGGTTAAACGATGTTCGTTCAGCTGGCAGTCGCGTAGCAACAGACGGCGTCGCGCAACGTTGGTTGTATGCGGCAAGCGACCACGCCCCGAAATGGTTATAGCGATCTATGGACGTCAAATTGCAATCACAAGAGCTGTCTATTAATTTCAGCGGTCAATTTGTGCACCAGAATAACTAAATGTACATTAATTTACAAGTGTAATGATTGTAATCCAAACTAGACCAAAGGATAGAACCGGCAAGTACCTATCCTGCACTCTTTGTCTTTGAAATTGGCGCGTAGTTCAGCCGTAAACAATTAACACATGAAAACCGGCAGGTTTCTCCTGGCTAAATGTCACGAAACATACACGAATATTTAATGCAGGTTCGTAATTCACAAAGAGGGAATAAACCCTGCTCGCAGCGCCAATATTGGGCGCGGCACTTACTCGTGCGACGCTATGACGGTGTCGCGGTCCAGAACGTCGATGCAGTCCAGAACTTCGAAGGTTAGCAGTTCATTTCAAAGGTTAGCGGTTCATGTCAACGGTTAGCGGTTCACGGCAAAGGTTAGCGCGACGGTATGCAACGTCGAGCGGTCCAGAACGTCGTTCCCCGTATGCATATGCGCGCCGAACTGGCGTGACCTCAGGTGGCCGATCAACTTGGACCCCGTGCCAGAATGTGAGACTGAGTTCATGACCCCCGCGGCGACAGTGTTACATAATAAATCATTTCGGCGCGCTGCAGCGACCACCTACTTTTTGACCCTCTACGTTGCACACTACAGGCAGTTACATATAGTAGACAGTTACATATATCTTAAACTGCCAGAGGTATGTGTCACGAAGACGCGGGAATTTGTATTCAATGCTGCACGTACTATAGACTGCATTGAAAACCATGGCTGTAACGAAGCCATAACATGCACAACGCTCTGAGACAAGGACATTAATAAAACACTGTTTATAAATAATTACAAGTTTTTGTTATGTTTATTAATAATAATTGAAGAAAGGAAGCGCATCAATATAATCAGGTATAATGTAAAAGAATTTCAATTTATCAGAAATATGAATGAGGATAAAACGGCATCATTTTCCAATGAACTAAATCAACAAACCTGGGAAAGTGTGCTAAAAACGTATGATGTTAATTAAGCATATGACTCTTTTCTACACGTATTTATGGATATATTTAACGAACACTGTCCAGTAAAAAAGTTCCCCCCAAAAAGCTTTGAAAAAAACACTGTTTCCCCAAACGTTTAAAACGTGCTTGTACAAAGACAAATAAGTTATATAAAGCATTCATTGTAATGAGATCTGCAGAAGCAGAACAAAAATACAAAACATACAAAAATTTAGTATCATCTATAATATATTATTAAGAATTACATAAAAAAAACTATTATAGCTCGATGTTAGAAAAACAAAACGCAAATGTTAAAGATACCTAAAAAATACTAAATGAAGTAATTAACAAACGCGAAAATAAGCCAACATATCCCGAATACTTTATAAAAAGCAACAAGAGAATTTCACAGAAAGAAGATATTGCTAATGGATTTAATAACTTCTTAACAAATGTTGGCCCCAACTTAGCAAAATATATCTCCATACCTAAAAACGATACATCTATTTATGATTACTTAGAAGAAAACATTGAACATACCATGTTTCTAAGTCCTGTTGATGACCTAAGCATTATTAGAACTGTTCAAAATTGTAAAAATAAAAGATCAACTGATTTCATTGACATTAGCATGAGCCTGCTTAAGAAAGTAATTTCTAAAATAGTTAAGCCATTTGCTCATTCATGTAACGTTTAATTTCAAACAGGTGTTTTTCCAAACAAAATGAAAATAGCTAAAGTTTTTCCGCTAGATAAGTCTGGATAAAAAAGTTTTCCAAATTACAGGCCAATATCTTTATTACCACAATTCTCAAATATTCT
>OZ024859.1:53634003-53636003 GCA_964017155.1 Oasisia sp. SBJ-2009
AAGTTCATCACATAAATTAAACAAGTTGGTAAACAATGTTTGACAATTACTACGATCAACTTACCATTATTTCCTCGACAAGCGCTTCGCCCTGTTGTTGTTGTTGTTTACGCTGTTTCCGCTGCCACCGCCCTTCTAATGTCTTGCACAGTGGGCTATAATACGAGGCCTACAAGTAGAAACGAATGTGATAAGACGCGTTTTCACGTGATTTTGTTTCATAACAAGTACTATATATTGTAATTAATAGGGTTTTTATAATATGGTTGTCAATTAATCACTTTTCTCGACACATGAACGACATTGACACGTGATGCCTAATAATAATAAGTCTATAATTCACCTTCATGTTGAAACACGGCTCACCGTGGCGCCACCGGTCACCGTCTGCTGCTCCCCGGGGCTGGGGCTGGCGCCTGGGCTGGCACATGGGCCGGGGATGGTGGGGACGTCTGGCGCAAATCGGGCTGCCGCTTCACAGGAGAGGATGATTGTATGTATTGCTACAACAATATTTGAATAATATTTAGAATAATAAAGTAAACATTTAGGTAGTTATGAAACGGACGCGGTAAGAAGCACCGCAATTGTTACGGAAGTTGTGATGGGGTTGTGGTACGTACGTTTGCGGCACCATGTTGCCGGAAGTTTTTGTTACAGATGTTAAGGAAGCCACCATTTTTACGGAAGTTATGATACGGATGGGTCAGGAAGCGCCGCCCATTTTTACGGAAGTTATGACACGGACGGGTCAGGAAACGCCACCATTTGTACGAAAGTTCTGGTACGGATGTGGTGATAGGAAGCACCGTTTTAACAGAAGTTATGTTTTGTATACGATAGAAAGCAGGACTTTGACGGAAACGGGAACATGCCACAGTATATTACCATAACGTTTAACTCATCACGATGGCGTCCAAGAAGTCACCCGTGTCATCCTCTTGCGACGGGTGCAACTTCCCGCCTGGAAAATTCTTTCTCGCATTGCGGGCTGTCAAATTCTGCCCGCGATGGCGGTGGTGGTGGTGATGGTGGGATGGGACGGACTTCCGACTACAAGAACGAAAGAACGAACGAGATTTGTAGTTAAGTAATTTACAATAATATACGTATTCGCGTTTTCTAAAATTGTTAACACGAAAACAAACGAAATATGCCATTGACAAAGACTTACCGCATGAACTGATTCCGACACTGTTGCCGCTGGGGCTGGGGATGGTGTCGGTGGCGGTCCCAGCGGGGGAAACGCCTCCCCATCAGCCGGGATAGGAGTCAACCACGCAGTGGTCATAGGCTGTGTGGGGACGGGGCCCCTGGCGACTTGGGCGTATGTCCACCCGTTTCTAATCATAATTGATGTGGCTTCGCTTATGTGAATACAAGTGAATAATGACAACCTCAAAAATCGTTCGTCTTATCAACGTTCACAAGTAGACACTTAGTTCAGGTGAGCGTGCCAAATATGAAGCAATGACAATCAGGTGTGCCGATAGTTACCAACCAATCACAAACGTGTGTTCGTTATGGTCACGTGGGTGTACTGAAAATGATTTTGTAGAAACTATTTTTGTAGAAAATAACGCGGTCGTCGTAGTAGTACGTCAAAAACAGCAAGGACGTGAGAGTAATACCATACATATTGCTTCGCACCGCTCTCGCCAGGAACGCCTCTTGACCTCTTGTCTATTTTGAAAAGTAGTTTAAACATAAGACACACATATTTATGGGGTATTAACTGAAGACTTATCCGTCAGATGGCTCCACTTGTTATTTGACTTAGTTTGTAGTTCGTCACCTATTCACGAGGGGGCGCTGCGTGACCCCTAGTCCCACTTTACCCATTTTCAAAAATAAGACGCACGAATGTGGACAGTACTAGTTCATGACATGTCTGTAAGGGGGCGCCACTAGTACACGTTCTATCAAACAGAGGGCGCCATTTGATATTTGACCGTTAGCTTTGACCTTAGACCTTCCACCGGTGGAACTGGGGCTCTCCG
>OZ024859.1:53636203-53791203 GCA_964017155.1 Oasisia sp. SBJ-2009
TCTGATTTATATTTCTCAATATAAATGGATTTCCTCTAGTGTAACAACACTGATACATAATATTAACGTGTAACGTTTTACATTTGTCGCGCACCATGCAGAACACAAAACGAGCACACTTCCAAGTTGCACAGTGGTATGACGCACTGGATTTAGATCCCCCACCACTAGATCCACGGGACTATGGCTGGGAAGCCGATGATATCAACAAGTCGCTCTCTGCAACTACTGTGGCGGAAGGTGTTTGCCTGGCACCAGATTACGTGCTCAAGCTCATTCGCTGTGGTTGTGACTCAGAATCATCATGCAAGAGGGGGAACTGTGGGTGCACAGGTCGCCAAAGTCCATGTACGATATGTTGTGCCTGTGGGGCTGGGCCTTCATGTTTTAACAAATTCACTACTACCAAGCCAACTGATGAAGATGAAGAAGAAGGTGGGGTACAGGAGGGGGTTTGAGGAAGTCCTCTTTATTATCCAGTGCTTACTTGGTCTTGTATAAATCACATTGTTTATTAAAACGTATTACTGTTTGTTCTTCTTGCCATATTCTTGTGTAATCTGTACACCGCCATAACCTAAATCCATGCATTCAGCTCAATACTAATTTTCCCATTAAGCTTCAATTTTTGCGTTTCTTATGGTCTGGATGGTCAAACAAATATTTGAACATCATAAATGGATTCCTTGACCACTAAAACCCTATCCTAGACACCAAAATTATGATTCTATGTGGTATGGTTCAAAATGTATAGCCAATAATGTGATTTGGCGGCCAGCTTGGCGGCCATCTTGAATTATGAAAATGCCAAGCGGGGGTAATCATTACACCCAATGGATTCTTGAACTACATGGTCTAGAGTACTCAAAAATGCAAAGAAACGATTGTTACCAGACATTGCAAGGTTCGACCCATCTGCCACTGGACTAATTCGATCTACTTCAACGCCAATTAATTGAAACGTTAGCGTCAAATTCGTACGTTTATTATTTGAAAATTAAGTGACATTTTCTGGTGGATGGATATATACTTGGGGTTGACCCAGACAAATCGAGAATGCTGCGTAACATAGTTATGACGCGAAATGTAAATGAGCGATATAGAATTGATCGATAATGGTGTAATCCACAATCGCAAAATGATATATGAAATAGTATTTAAGACATTTTTGGCGAATCTACTGATTTATATTTCTCAATATAAATGGATTTCCTCTAGTGTAACAACACTGATACATAATATTAACGTGTAACAGAACTGGCATTTTACATTTGTCGTGTAAGCATACTGTACTCAAAATGAACTAATATGACCAACTAAGCGAACACTGTGTATTTATGTCGTCCCCGAGAAGAAGCTGAGAAACATTGCGAAGTACTTCCACTGAGTTTATTGTGAAGTTGTGTCATAATTGAATCAATTAAACCGTGCAATCCATTGGATCACAATTTGAAAATAGCACCAGCTCACACAGGGGTCGTATTGTCGATAATCTGATATGGTGCAAAATGGAAATGTGTTACTGTCGTGATTGTACACCACTCCGGTGTGCACACTGACTTGCCGGTGGGAACCCCCAAAATGAACAGCACAGATTTCACTCGTGTACCTGCATATGTAGGTACCGGCGAGGTCAATATGTCGCATTCCGATCTATACTCCTTATACTGGTGGCGGATGATGAAGGCATGGCGACAAAAACACTTCATGGTTCGCTGGAAGGTTTCTAACTTATCTTGCAAGGACTGAGTTTTGGAGTCTTTGATATAATAATTTCATAAGCAGCTGTCTGTCGCTGCAGGTATTTCACGAAACCATCGGGGCCATGAGGTCAGAAAACGTATCACAGTCAACAACACGCAATTTGGATTTAGTCCAGGGAAAGGCAGATGCAGTATTTATCATAAAACAACTGCAGTATTTATCATACAACAACTGGAGTTCAGGGATCTGGTGTCTGAGAAGAAGAGGGTTCCCAGAGAAGTTAGCGAGGCTAGTAGAAGCAACATACCACGGAGCATCAACAGTAGTGAGAACCACGCATAGCAGAACTGATGAGTTTCCAATCAAAACTGGCCTAAACCAGGGATCAAGGCTAAGCCCATTCAGATTTCAGATAGGGGCTGCCGTGTGAACTGCCGTTTGCTGATGATGTAGGTACACCTCCTACATCACCTTACTTAGGTGATGTAAGAGGTGCACATGTGGCAGCCAAAACTGCCGCTCTTCATAGTTTCCTTGTTTATATGATTGCTGGCACCCCCCCCCCCTCCTCCCGTTATATTCCTGTGATGTTATATTCTTGGTCTGATTGATTTTAACTTAATTTTCGCTGTCCAGGACTTTTCAGTGTGCTTTGTTTGCATATACTGCCTTCTCTTCTAGGTGGATCATCATCTCCTGGCTGCTGTTACAGCCGCCGGCGTTAGGAATTATTCGTTTTTCTTATTATATTCCAGAACACGGAGTACATTAAAAGTTACGGTTACAAGACATTGTGTTCATATGATAATCCTAATGAAGCCACTTCTAGTAAACGCTAGAAATGATAGGTATATAAATGGCAGCACTGTTACATACCCAGTGTAACAGGACAGACCATAAACGTGGGTTAAATGCAAAGTCTAAGTAAAACCACATCCGTGTTATCACTGACATGGTGGTCTTTTTATAGGGTGTATTATTAATTGCACAAAAGACTGGGTCGGTAGGATTTGTTGGCATTGAGTTAAATAAGTAGCAGGACTGGCCATGAGTAAACCTAACTATTGAAAAAAATCAATTGCAATAGGAAAATTGAAGATATTTTAGTAGCTTATATATAAGTATTTTCTAAACAGAGTTTTCTAACTGTAAATCATGCAAATGGTGAACATATAATGCAAAGACAATCCGACCACCCGTCGTAGGACAGCAGATATTTTCCGATATGACTTGCCATATATAATATAGACGATATCCTTGAATTATCACTGAGACTTATTACTTATTATAATTCCATATTGGCAGCTAAAACAACGCATGAAAGTAGAATGTCAGTTTATGTTATTTTCTCTAAATGACAGCTCAATATATATATATATATATATATATATATATATATATATATATATATATATATATTCAGAACATTGAGTTGCACCGAAAATCTGGAATCATCCAATTCCTGACAGAATTCTTCAAGGACTGATAAGAATGCAACTTATGAGAGGAGGAAGCGTGTTAACATTAATTGCTTATTACTAATAGTTTTTATTTTATTGTTCTTTATACCCTAACGTCAATAACAGTATTTGAACTAGGGCTTTTTCTCAAGCTGCAACTTCTAGTGTTAAATTGTGCTACATTAGTCGCTGCTCTTACCAGTACTCAGTCACTACTGTGCAAATATGGGCAACTATATATATTACCACTGTTCATGGTATTACTAGACTAAAAAAAGGGTGGATATATATGTGTGGTGTCAACAGATCATTTCACACTAATATGTTATTTCATCGATTCAGAATATTGACATTCAAAAACATAGTAGATTTGAAGATCCTGTCAATAATAGTTAAGGTCTTTAACAAAATGTCAGTACCTGCCAATATAGAAAACCTGTTTACAAAAAATACCATCTTATGTTCTTCCAGATTAGAATTTCAATGTGTAACTTAACAAAACTGTCACATATCTGTTCATTTGTTGATCAGTAAAAAATCGACATTAGCAAATATGAAATTGTTGTATGATATATTGATATAGTTGATTACATTCACAGACAGCTCCTCTCAAAAATAATGTGTAATAATATAAATATTATATAAAATATAAAAAATAATATTCAATATGGTTACTAAATATTCTACTGTTGAACAGTATAGCAAAAATTACTTATTTTATAGTTTATTCGTTAATAGTTATAACTGCAAAGATGCTACAACACAAAACATAAACTATGAAACAATGTCCTAGCGGCATACAAATCCCTAAGATAATGTATTCAGTATACCCCTTTTTCTAACATTTTACAAATAAATATATTGAAAGTATTGCTGAATTTTGCCGTCATTACAAATATACCTATACAACCTTGCATGTTGATTGCATTGATTAAAAGGGAAATGTCAACGTTTTGGTACCAAGCACCTCTAATAGAATTAATACAAGGTAATTGTTTTCAACGACGTTCATGTTGGCCTAAGACAGGAGAGCACCTTGAGTTCAATGTTGTATATCATGATGGAACTGAAAGCAGAAAGGTTGGTTCGAAATATGTAGTCCAGAAACGATTGAACGCAGATGCCCTGCAAAAAACGTTCTGGCTTTCCCGTGTCTTCCAGACATCATCAGTAAAATACAGTAATACGACGCGGTGTGAACAAAACCTGCAATGGCGAGTGGGAGCTTCCTTTTACTTGTAATGGCTCTCCTGGCCAACAACCAGTAGGGCGTGACACTCTACACAATGGCGAGTGGGAACTTCCCTTGACTTGTAATGGCTCTCCTGGCCAACAACCAGTAGGGCGTGACACTCTACACATCTGGCATTTAGGCAATGCACATGGTTAAGGTAGCTAGATAGATATTGTTTAGATATCACAGATTTGAATTTATGTCGGGATTTGAGATATTGAATCGTATAATCAAGGTTGAATGATGCTGAATGTTCCTGAAACGGAAGTAATCGTATTCGGTTCAGCTCAACAGCTGAAGAAAATCACGCTGCAAGCGTGTTGATATCTGTATCTGTATATGTTACTGGCAATCAATCTGCGCATCACGTCGCTTGGTGGTTCGTTTGGATTAGTTGTTCATCTGTTGGATTACCTTTTTTTAATGAGTTTAGTGATTTACTTGATACAGTGTTTGGGGGTAGAGAATTCCATTCTTTAATTGTGGTTAGGAATTAACTGTTTCCAGATATGTTTGCAGAGTGTCTAATTTGCAAAAACTGACTGTCATGTTTACGTGAGGATCTAGTGTTGTGTTGGATATAGTGATTTAGCGGGATATCTATAAGGTTATGTTCCATCTTGTATATTATGCTAAGTCTTTTAATTGTTCTTCTTGTTTGAAGGGTGTCCCATTGGTGGTCTTTAAGAAGTTGGGTTACTGTTCCTGGCTCTATAGAGTAGTTTTGTGTGCAAAATCTGGCAGCTTGTCTTTGGATTCTTTCTAAGGTTTTAATATGTTTTAGGCAGTGTGGATTCCATGATGCTGACGCATATTCAAGTATTGGTCGGACAAGGGTTGTGTAGGCTATAGATTTAATGTGGGTTGGGTATTTATTTAGAGTTATCCTAATGACTCCTAGTGTATGTTGTACTTTCTTAGCAACTGAGTTGCATTGTGTTGTACAATTTAAAGTATTTGATATTTGTACACCAAGATAACAGTGAGATTGAACAGCTTTAAGGTGGTCGCGCGGTAGAGCGCCGGACTGTCAATCGAGGGGACGGTCGTTCGATCCCACCTACCGCCGTTTCGAAAGTTAGGCAATTTCGTTTACCCCACATGTCCCTGTGTCTTTCGGAAGAGACACTAAAAGCCGGTGGTCCCTTCTATCTGGTGTATATGCCAGGGGAAGTAAAATATCCCACACGGGGGTAAATGTGTAACCTATAGTAGACTTACTAATTCTAGAAAAGAACTCCTGCGTTAGCCCAAGTTTGGGCTGTTTGGAGGAAACCACCTAAGTCTAAGAACTAAGGGCGTGCCAGTCTCGCGCGCGAAAACGAGGCTGGGGGCCGTTAGGGGCAGAAGGTCCATATGCTCCATGACCATGACCATGTTAACGTACAGACTATAGGACTTCGTTTTGTTTTTAGTTGTAATAATCGAACTGTTCCAGTCTAACTATTTCAGTTATACTGCCCGAGGGATTATTACAAGCAGAAGCAGTGGAACACTTTGCCGGTGACAATGTCAATGATCACGGAAATCATGAATTGTAATCGATTATTAAGCCAGTTATGGTGGTTGCCGGCTAGTACTTGTGTTTGGCGATCTTCAATAATAATGAAAAGTGCCATTTTTCGCGCAGTACAACCTGTTTGGGGCAAAGGTATACATGTGTTATGATGATGTGCATTAAGACAACTTGTTAGATATACGTGCTTATCGAAACCACAACGTACAGCTATGTAGAATGCAAATCCCGCAAAAGACACATACGTCCTAAATTTGGGGGGAGTGTATATTATCTGCAATAAATGAATCGGTATGTCTATGATAGTGGGGTAAACTCAATATTAAATGGGACAATTAAGACAAGAAAGGTATAATACAAGATATGTATGCCCTGATTGTCCTAGTATTCATCAATCGGAAGTTACAACTGTCATCCATCGAATATTATTTTTGTGACCAGTCCCCAAATCAGCTCCAGTCGCGCGGAGTGTCGCCAGGGGTTGTTTTGGCTGTTCTGTCTATTGAGCACACATACGGCATGCCCACACATACAAACTATCGCTGACCTTCATATGTGTGAAACGATATTTTATTATAAAGGTTGACATAATTGGTTTTGTCATGGTTTATTTTGATAAAAGCTGTGCAACGACATCAACGTGGAAACCTAGTCCTGTTACACGGTTTCTTTTAACGATTAATTACATGCAGCCTAATCCAGACTATAATAACATTAATGTACACTGTTTACAAATTCGATTATTTGGGCCAGTTAACTGGAAGATTACCTAAGTTTTACTTCACTTCAGCACGTTTAAATACCGCAAAACAGAGAGTGTCATCAAATAATGACAATTTATTTCAATATATCGAAGTTTCACTGGCAAGCGTCAACATTTTGAAGTCAGAAATCCAGGCGATTCTATTGAACTCGGCGTCGAGCTCCATTTCCTGTACTGCTTTTCCTGCCACGCGCCCCGTTCGCACGTTTTGACTCACCACATAAGTTAAGGCGACAGGGCGTTTTTCGACCAGTGAGTAACGACCATGTGTTCACGTGGATAACCTATGTTTACACGGTACACGTGATAATGTTTCCACGTGGTTCTGCTAGTGTTGACATTGTAACTGTTTTGCTAAACCTGTTTCCACGAACATCACGTGTTCGTAATTATTGTTATGAAATATGGGGAAATACGAAATTATGAGAACAATTATTTGCTCTCTCTAAATTCGAGTTTATGTATTACTTAAGAATTCTCCATGTATACTTTTTTGTTTGTTGAATAAAATCAATTATATTCAATATGAACTAGCTTTATTTTCGTATTAGTAATTGGTGTATTACTTTCACTTTATTTATTTACACTAATCATTCATTTGAAATGCAAACAACACTCATGACTTACCAAGTGACACGTACTTTCTCTTATAGCTTAAACGTGGGTGAACACAATTATTTTTATTGACATTTTATTACATAAGTTCGTTGAGACAAAATGTGTAGAGTGTGATGACACATTACAGACTCTAAGCACGGAATTCAAAACAACTATGTCTACGTCTAGGTTTAGCAAAATATTTACCGATACTTATTTTTACCACGTGTACAATGTAAGCACTAGCAGAACCACGTAGAAATATCATCACGTGTACCGTGTAAACAGAGGCTCTCCACGTGGACACATGGTCGTACCTCATTGGTGGAAAAACGCCCTGTCGCCTTAACCTATGTGATGAGCCAAAACGTGCGCCCCGTTCCCACCCGTTGAGCCACCTGCCGCAGTTTTCAGAACTATAATTTACCAGCGCGCCATCTATTATGCGCTCCAATAAACTATAATCGGTGGTTTAGTTCGTTCGTTTCGAATCGATTCACTTAGTCACTAACAGTAAACAATTATTCCATTATGCAATATAGTGTTGTGACTCATACAAGGCATAATGTGACTAATATAAATTTATATAATTTATCCATAACATTTAGTTAAAATCCGTACCACAACGGTGTATGGCCGTATCACTTAAAAAAACCTGCCAAAATCCGTATCGGATACGGGTAATTTGTATCATGTGGCATGTCTGAAACAAATTAAAAGTCAACTGAAGAAAATTCATTATTTTGATAAGTTTGCTAAGTGACATCAACCTTAATTGCGCGGCCGAATACGATATACAATGTAACACATTTTACCCGCCGAATATCGCGCATTTGTATTACTCAGCCATTACTAGCATTAGTGCAAAACAAATAAAAATGAGTAAGTTTTGTTAGACCATGTGTTCGGTTCGCGGCAAGAAAATACGGGCCATTTCTACCTCATCCCAGGTGGATACAGGGGATAAGGTTGTTATTGAGATATAAGGTCAGTGAGATGTAAACTGTTCGAGCAGTCGTAATAAATCCCGGATCGGTATCGGCAAAAAGGAAGTTTGACCTTGTAGCGGCGAACCCTTCCCTGTGGCTGTGTCTGAGGCTGTAAGAGTACTCACATACCAAGAACATGTGAGTAGTAATGTAGGTGCCTATCGTGATACGGTTGCAGCGCAGCGGAGGAATTCTGGGGAATTCCTCCGGAGGAAGGTCAAGGTCATCATGTAAAAATATAGGGGAAAAGGTCAAAGGTCAAATTTTGGCTCCGCTCCGGCTCCGGTCGAAAATGAGGAACACAATTTCTGGAGCTTTTTTGGGGGTACTCCTCCCATCAAGTGGCGCCATCTGGCGGATAGGTCGTGTACTAGTGGCGCCATCAGGCGGATATATCATGCACTTGTGGTGCCGCCTGGTGGACAAGTCACAACTAAAAATACATAAATTCGTGCGTCTTATTGTTTAAATTGGCGCCTCCTGGCGGATAGGTCGTGCATTAGTGTCGCCCCCTTACGGATAGTTCACAAACTAATACTATACAAATTCGTGTGTCTTATTTTTTAGATGACGTCAAAATGGCGTTAGGGGTTATGTAGCGTCCCCTCGCGGATAGGTCACGAATTATACACTAGGTGAAAGAACAGGGGTCGTCATGTGATGGACACGTATTCGGCTAATCGATCACATGACTTAATATTGTACTCTATGACGCTGTTTTTTTCATTCCACTCGATACAATGTTGCAATAAAACGGTTCGCTTATACCAGAAATAGCATTCTTGTAACAATGTATCGTCGTGTCAGCGTCCATATTTGTCGAGTTGTCATTGGTTGTAACGCTTCGACCCGTCCACCTGAATAGTCAAGAGGTCAGGACGCTAACCTGGCGAGCGTTTTCATTGGCTGTTGCACACGAAGAAGAGTTTTCATGTCTGCATGTCTGCATGTCTGCGCGTCTGCGCGACTGTGTGTGTGTGTGTGTGTGTGTGTGTGTGTGTGTCTGTGTGTCTGTGTGTGTGTGTGTGTGTGTGTGTGTGTGTGTGTGTGTGTGTGTGTGTGTGTCTATGCGTATGCATGCGTTAGCGTGTCGTGTCGTGTCTGCATGTCTGTGTGTCTGCGTGTCTGCGTGTCTGCGTTTCTGCGTGTCTGCGTGTCTGCGTGTCTGCGTGTGTGCGTGTCTGCGTGTCTGCGTGTCTGCGTGTCTGCGTGTCTGCGTGTCTGCGTGTCGTGTTTGCGTGTCGTGTTTGCGTGTCTGCGTGTCTGCGTGTCTGCGTGTCTGCGTGTCTGCGTGTCTGCGTGTCTGCGTGTCTGCGTGTCTGCGTGTCTTCGTGTCTGCGTGTCTGCGCGCCTGCGTTTCTGCGCGTCTGCGCGTCTGTGTGTGCGTGTGTGCGTATGTGCGTATGTGCGTATGTGCGTATGTGCGTATGTGCGTATGTATGTATATGTGCGTATGTGTGTATGTGTAAAAACAGGTAAAATTGACAAACTGGTGGCGGTGAAACGCTGAAAAAGTTGCGAAATGGTACAAAGTTGGCATATGGAGTTAGTAAAATATGAAAAACATGACAAAGTTATGGCATGTAAACACTAAAAACACGTAAAATTGACAAAGTGATGGTGGTGAAACGCTGAAAAAGTTGTGAAGTGGTACAACGTTGGCATACCGAGTTAGTAAAATATGAAAAACATGACAAAGTTTGGCGTAGAATAGAAAAATTTACTATTTTACTTCAAGTTACAAGAATAACTTAGTTAAATTTGTGAAAACACCACCTGTGTAACGCAATGAAACGGTGAAACGTTACGAAATGGAACGAGATGAGCACCCTGGCTCAGTGAAATAAGATAAGTTGGCAGGGTTATTGCGTGGAAACTTTAAATAGCACTAGTTTTTAACAGGTCAGTCGCGCGACGACATCTCATGACGCAGTTTATGCGGCCGATCTAGGCATGTAATAATTATTTGCAAAAAGAAAACAGTCACACCAAATCAAACCAAAAGTCAAACCAAAAGGAATGCATAGCCGCATAGCAATATATATATATATATATATATATATATATATATATATATATATATACACTTGCAAACCACAATGACGACGGTAATCATCAGTAATCAGTACATCATATTATTTTGTCTTGCATGCTGTTTAATGTTTCACATATACTAGAAGTTTCCATAGAATCAAGCGTGCATTTATACAAGTCATTTCACAAATAATCTATTTGTTAATCTAGAAATGTGCAAAGGTTTAAAAACGTGATTATGCAAACGTAACTTTTCAACTGGAGCTGTGCTTTTCTGTTTAATTCCTCTTATCTGCCAGAGCAGTCTATTCAGAAATGGTGGGAAACTGCAGGGATCCAGGCTTGGGAGGCCTGATTGCTGATAAAAGACGAATGCACAGTGTCACAGGGCTAAGTGTAAATCAGTGAAGCCTATGCAGGAGTGTCATTAGGCTGAGTCAAAGGATCAAAGGGCCCTGGAGATTACCACTAGGCTTGCAAAATAGACTGATATGTTTTGAGTATATTTTCACAAACTAGGATTTCTTTGGATGTTCAAACTGTTTCTTCTATAGATAATTTTCTTAGAACCGTTTGTTTAATAGAAAAAAAAGTTTTTGTTTTCATGGAATATTATGTAGGTATTTTTTCCATCGCTGCCAAGAATACGCAGCAGTTATTGTATCAATTTCCAGCGGTGGTGGCGGTAGTATAACTATGCGTAGTCGCATTAGTATACACACACACACACACACACACACACACACACACACACACACACACACACACACACACACATCTTTGTATGACTAGTGTGACTAAATTTCAGTTTTCTGTGTGAATGATATGTCTGGAGAATGATGTTCTGTTTCTCCCAAGTACCAGCTAGGTGAAAGCAAACTACTTATATTATTAAATATGAATCATTGATTAGTCAGCAATAAAGTTAATGTCATTGATACATACTGCCTACGATTAAGAATGTTGCATGTAAAATGGGATGACTACTGATAAAAGGTATAAAATAAAATAATATGGACACCATTATTATTCCTCATATAATAGGTGTATGAATGAAAGTTTTCTGGATAGACGAACCATGCACATGTTGAAGCATGGTAGTGTTTAGATGTTTCATTCCTCTGAAATTGCATCCGGATGCTGATTTTCTGGATTATTAATTACAGTGTTTGATTTTATCAGTTCGTACAGTGACCACGATAATGAATTCATTCGGGCACCGCAGACACCATGGCCCCAGTCACCGACGACAACACCGCAGACCCCAATGCAGAATGATTCATTCCCCACCAATGAAGGCAGTATGTTGCGCATTTGTGCACATTTTAGTTAAATAAATTTGGTACTGAAATCGCAATAATACGCCACACAGTTGTTTCAGGAATTGTTTTGCTTTTATTTTTTACAGGCACGTGAACTGACTGTGAATAATGAAATGTACTTTTGAATAAAGTAATATCACTTTTATATAAAACTGCAATGTTAGGTGTATTTTTATCATACATATATTGCGTATAATCTACATGGAAACTTACATTAATTACAAAATTGTACTTATGTAGAATTTGTTTAAACCTTTTTATATGATTTACAGAATTCTAGAAGAGGGTCCTTTTCTTGTTAACGGAGATAAAAAATTCTATACAAGAACTGGGCCAGCGGTACGAACCCGACGACTCGCAGTTCCATGTCAATACGGTGACTGACATGGACGAATTCAAACAAGCAGAAAAAGCGCTGCTGGACCCCGTCAAACAAACGCTTATGGTATGTGTTGAGGAAATTGTGTTTCAGTCGAAAGATATATTGATTTAAATCAAACGTAGAATTGACTACTGTGCTGTGTTCCTGATGTGTCGTCTGAGGACAAGATCAGTGGGAAGACAAATCTAAAAAAAAACAATGGTAGTGACTAGTGAGGCAGTAAGTTAATTTGTTACTGGTAACTCGCCATCAATAACATAAGTAATTTGTGTTGCCCCATTTGTATAATCAGTTACACAATGAACAAATACAACAATTGAACTGCAATAATCCATGATCGGTGCTATTGCAATGTTATGGCATCAGCTTTAAAAGCGACATAGAACATGTTCCTCCACATAGTGGATTATTGGGTGCCAAAATAATTTGAATAGCTGACAACTTCAATGCCGCAATAGTGGCCTGTCGTATTCACGTGTCACACACTGTACAGACGCAAATTGGCCTGTAATTCTGAAATGGATTATTTGGTTTCTGACGATACAGTGCATATCATTATTGATAATTACATTAAATGTTTCAGATTGCCAAACTATCAAAGATTGGCGGAACTAACGTCACGGATGCCACACGGAGAGTCATGCAATTAGTGAGCATATATTAGTGAGGCTTGTCTATGTGTTTCTTGATGTTGCTCTCGTTAATATATATAATTTTATACTATACAGTTGTTCTAATGACATGGTTAGTTTGCTGGTAGTTACGTTAACACAGCAGTGTTGGTGCCAGATTTAAGGTAATATACTGATAGTTGTTACGGTAATATAAGTTAATAAATTGTTTCTTTTGATTCAGTAATTTGTTTACATATAATATTAATAGATCCTTGATAAGTAGACAACAATCAATATTCAAGCACCAGGTAAATGTCAGTGGACAGACATGTTATAACTTTTCAATAAAACAATGTTAGCTCAGTCAAATACTAATTGTTGACATGAGATACGTCTACCGTTGATGTTGAAACCTAAACGAATATTTGTTTCTTTTCATGATCTGATAGACTTCTCACGAATAACGTGATGTCACTCATGAATTTGAACGGACATCATGGCAAGACTCCTTTCGCTGTGACCGAGATGTTGAAAGTAGTGAAAGGTGATTACATTTGTGGGCGGGCGGGCGGGCGGGCGGGCGGGCGGGCGGGCGGGCGGGCGGGCGGGCGGGCGGGCGGGCGGGCGGGCGGGCGGGCGGGCGGGCGGGCGGGCGGGCGGGCGGGCGGGCGCGCGGGCGCGCGGGCGGGCGGGCGGGCGGGCGGGCGGACGGGCGGACGGGCGGACGGGCGGGCGGGCGGGCGGGCGGGCGGGCGGGCGGACGGACGGACGGACGGACGGACGGACGGACGGACGGACGGACGGACGGACGGACGGACGGACGGACGGACGGACGGACGGACGGACGGACGGACGGACGGACGGACGGACGGACGGACGGACGGACGGACGGACGGACGGACGGACGGACGGACGGACGGACGGACGGACGGACGGACGGACGGACGGACGGACGGACGGACGGACGGACGGACGGACGGACGGACGGACGGACGGACGGACGGACGGACGGACGGACGGACGGACGGACGGACGGACGGACGGACGGACGGACGGACGGACGGACGGACGGACGGACGGACGGACGGACGGACGGACGGACGGACGGACGGACGGACGGACGGACGGACGGACGGACGGACGGACGGACGGACGGACGGACGGACGGACGGACGGACGGACGGACGGACGGACGGACGGACGGACGGACGGACGGACGGACGGACGGACGGACGGACGGACGGACGGACGGACGGACGGACGGACGGACGGACGGACGGACGGACGGACGGACGGACGGACGGACGGACGGACGGACGGAGCCTCTTCGTTTTCTGGCAAACCTCTGGTTTTCCACCTGTAGGCATCCACGTTCCCAGCTTCCGTCAGTCTTGTACAGCACGTCGTATTGTGTTGCATTAGATTGAATTTTACGGCATTGTAGCCCACTAAAAATGAAATGACTTGGAATTATGAAACCCCGTCGACAAGTGTGTGGTGTTAGAAGTACGAGTGAATTACGGCAACAATGTCGCAGTTTTCTTCCTCCTCCTCTGTAGCTCGTTGTTCTCGCAGTAACCTACTCTCTTCTTCTTCAGCTGCAGCCTCTTCCTTCTCTTTACGTTTGCGTCTGCAATAAAACATATTACAAATTAACCAGCACCACGTTCACAGAGGTTTTTTTTGTCAGTAATAACTAACACAACCGTGTCTAGAAATCATTTTGATTAGGATTGACTCTTTTTTTTAGGTGTATATGTTTATTTGTTTGCTTGTTCGTTTGTTCGTTTGTTCGTTTGTTCGTTTGTTCGTTTGCTCGTTTGTTCGTTTGTTCGTTTGTTCGTTTGTTCGTGTTCGTGTTCGTGTTCGTGTTCGTGTTCGTGTTCGTGTTCGTGTTCGTGTGCGTGTGCGTGTGCGTGTGCGTGTGCGTGTGCGTGTGCGTGTGCGTGTGCGTGTGCGTGTGCGTGTGCGTGTGCGTGTGCGTGTGCGTGTGCGTGTGCGTGTGCGTGTGCGTGTGCGTGTGCGTGTGCGTGTGCGTGTGCGTGTGCGTGTGCGTGTGCGTGTGCGCGTGCGCGTGCGCGTGCGCGTGCGCGTGCGCGTGCGCGTGCGCGTGCGCGTGTGTGTGTTCTACATAAAGATCGTGTCTATCCGTTGCAATGAACAACTATGGAATAATGTCAAAAAAACGACTTAACGTGGAGACACAGCTGCATTGCAATACCATTACTAATAAAGCGAATACGCTCACGACGGTTACGTTTATTTGATGAGTGCCTTTTCATGTACATGAAACACGCGGCCGAGCCGCCGACTATTGGAATCGGAAGAAAAAGCAGGTACAAGTAGTTGAAACCTCCTGTCTTCGCCTGGGTCTTTGGGACAGCTGCAAGTGGTATACACCGTTCTCGTTATTACGGTATAATAATATAACATTGCGAAAACCTACTATGTCTAACAGTACAAATAAAGAACACATATGCAAGACTGCGCTGCCACCTACCAGCCGTAAGAGCATCCTGTCGAGCCAGCGCAGAATGTCTGGTCCATCGTCAGTCTCCGCCCTGAAGACAGCGATGCGGGCCATGAGGACATCAGACACCTCCTGGTCATAGCCGGCCGCGGTGTGCTGCATGTTGATGGACGCTACGACAACAACGTCGTATTATCTGTGAAATCACTGTTTTATATATTTACCCTTTTCCATTATAATAATTGTGTTCAGAATTTCTTAATAATTGTCAAAATGCATGACGCTTTGTTCTGACATATGTGTGTTAATATGCAGACCACAAATGGGGTTCCACAAATCCACGTTAGTCGCTATAGGCGCTGATACACAACCATACCTTAGTTGCGTACCAGCGCCTCTAGCGACTAACGTGGTTTTATTTGCGTGTTTTGCGGAACGCTTGTTTAAATCATCGTTAATTAGAACTCGCATGACTCCGAAACCTCAAACATAGCTCAACATGGATACAGTCTAACAGGTATGTCAATGTGAAGGAATACCATGTACATTAAAACACATTTACAGCCGAATGAGCCGATGGAATGTCGACTTGTGGCCCGACAGGTGAGGTGTGCTAGAACGATTCCGGAACGGATGTTTAAAATCATCTACAGCTCGCCGTATTCTTCACACGAGACTGATACTTAATACACAGTTAAGTACCAATGTCGTATAACATGTCCGTCATTATGAAAGCATAATGTGTACATGCACATTTACTGTAGAAATATCGCAGTTCCGGTTATTTTGTCGTGCACTGATCACATGAGTAGTAATGTAGGTGCCTATCGTGATACGGTTGCAGCGCAGCGGAGGAATTCGGGGGAATTCCTCCGGAGGAAGGTCAAGGTCACCATGTTAAAAGATAGGAAAAAAGGTCAAAGGTCAAATTTTGGCTCCACTCCGGCTCCGGTGGAAAATGAGGAACACAATTTCTGGAGCTTTTTGGGGGGAATTCCTCCCATCAAGTGGCGCCATCTGGCGGGTAGGTCGTGTACTAGTGTCGCCATCAGGCGGAGAGATCATGCACTAGTGGTGCCGCCTGGTGGACAAGTCACAACTAAAAATACATACATTCGAGCGTCTTATTATTTAAAGTGGCGCCTTCTGGCGGATAGGTCGTGCATTCGTGTCGCCCCCTTACGGGCAGTTTACAAACTAATACTATCCAAATTCGTGTGTCTTATTTTTTAAATGACGTCAAAATGGCGTTAGGGGTTATGTAGCGTCCCCTCGAGGATAGGTCACGAATTACACATTAGGTGAAAGAACAAGTGGCGTCATCTGACGGATACGTATTCGGCTATTCGAGCACGTGACTTAATATTGTACTCTATGACTTCGTTGTTTTTTTCATTCCACTCGATACTATGTTGCAATAAAACGGTGCGCTTATACCAGAAATAGCATTCTTGTAACAATGTATCGTCGTGTCAGCGTCCATATTTGTCGAGTTGTCATTGGTTGTGACGCTTCGACCCGTCCACATGAATAGTCAAGAGGTCAGGACGCTAACCTGGCGAGCGTTTTCATTGGCTGTTGCACACGAAGAAGAGTTTTCATGTCTGCATGTCTGCGCGTCTGCGCGATTGTGTGTGTGTGTGTGTGTGTGTGTGTGTGTGTGTGTGTCTATCCGTACGCAAGCGTGTGCGTGTCGTGTCGTATCTGCCTGTCTGTGTGTCTGCGTGTCTGCGTGTCTTCGTGTCTTCGTGTCTTCGTGTCTGCGTGTCTGCGTGTCAGCGTGTCTGCGTGTCAGCATGTCTGCGTGTCTGCTTGTCTGCCTGTCTGCGTGTGTGCGTATGTGCGTATGTTCGTATGTGCGTATATGCGTATATGTGCGTATGTGCGTATGTTCGTATGTGCGTATGTGCGTATGTGCGTATGTGTGTATATATGCGTATGTGTGTATGTGTAAAAACAGGTAAAATTGACAAAGTGATGGCGGTGAAACGCTGAAAAAGTTGCGAAATGGTACAAAGTTGGCACATGGAGTTAGTAAAATATGAAAAACATGACAAAGTTATGGCATGTAAACACTAAACACAGGTAAAATTGACAAAGTGATGGTGGTGAAACGCTGAAAAAGTTGTGAAGTCGTACAACGTTGGCATACCGTGTTAGTAATATATGAAAAACATGACAAAGTTTGGCGTAGAGTAGAAAATATACTATTTTACTTCAAGTTACAAGAATATCTTAGTTAAATTTGTGAAAACACCACCTGTGTAACGCAATGAAACGGTGAAACGTTACGAAATGGAACGAGATGAGCACACTGGCTCAGTGAAATAAGATAAGTTGGCAGGGTTTTTGCGTGGAAACTTTAAATAGTTTTTAACGTTATCACTATGATTGAATGTGTAATTTTGCAAGAAATTGTGTTATGGTCCTGATGTGACCCGACATTTTTACAGAAGTTGTGTTTTGCATGTTGCAGGAAGCGTCATTTTAACGGAAGTTATGGTCTGCGCATGACATAAAACTGTCCTAGTCTCGTGTGTATGGATTGGGCAACGACAAGTTATAGCATGTAAACATTAAAATACATGAAATTGACAAAGTCATGACGGTGAAACGCTACAAATATGTGAAATGGTATAAGGTTGGTGCACCGTGTGAGTAAAATATGACAAACTTGACAAAGTTATGGTATGTAAACCCTAAAAATAAGTGAAATTGACAAAGTGATGGCGGTGAAACGCTGAAAAAGTTGTGAATGATACAAAGTTGGTGCACCGGTTTGGTAAAATATGAAAAACTTGACAAAGTCATGGTGTTGAAACAGAAAAATATTCCATTTTATTACAAGTTACAAGAATAAGTTAGTTAAATTAGTAAAAAAACACTACCTGTGTAGTAACACAATGAAACGGGTGAAACGGTACGAAATGGAACGAGGTTAGCAAACCGACACCATTTCACAACTTTTCAGCGTTTCACCGCTATGACTTTGTCAATTTCACGTATTTTTAGTGTTTACATGCTATAACTTTGGCAAGTTTCTCATATTCTGCTAAGTCGGTTTGACTTTGTCAATTTCATGTATTTTAATGTTTACATGCTATAACTTGTCGTTGCCCAATCCATACACACGAGACTAGGACAGTTTTATGTCATGCGCAGACCATAACTTCCGTTAAAATGACGCTTCCTGCAACGTGCAAAACACAACTTCCGTAAAATGGTAAAATGTCGGGTCACATCAGGACCATAACACAATTTCTTGCAAAATTACACATTCAATCATAGTAATAACGTTAAAAACTAGTGCTATTTAAAGTTTCCACGCAATAACCCTGCCAACTTATCTTATTTCACTGAGCCAGTGTGCTCATCTCGTTCCATTTCGTAACGTTTCACCGTTTCATTGCGCTACACAGGTGGTGTTTTCACAAATTTAACTAAGTTATTCTTGTAACTTGAAGTAAAATAGTAAATGTTTCTATTCTACGCCAAACTTTGTCATGTTTTTCATATTTTACTAACTCGGTATGCCAACGTTGTACCACTTCACAACTTTTTCAGCGTTTCACCACCATCACTTTGTCAATTTTACGTGTTTTTAGTGTTTACATGCCATAACTTTGTCATGTTTTTCATATTTTACTAACTCCTTATGCCAACTTTGTACCATTTCGCAACTTTTTCAGCGTTTCACCGCCACCACTTTGTCAATTTGACCTGTTTTTACACATACACACATACGCACATATACATACATACGCACATACGCACATACGCACATACGAACATACGCACATACGCACACATACGCACATACGCACATACGAACATACGCACATACGCACATACGCACATACGCACATACGCACATACGCACATACGCACATACGCACGCACGCACAGACGCGCAGACGCGCAGAAACGCAGACGCGCAGACACGCAGACACGAATACACGCAGACACGCAGACACGCAGACACGCAGACAGGCAGACAAGCAGACACGCAGACACGCAGACACGCAGACACGCAGACACGCAGACACGCAGACACGCAGACACGCAGACACGCAGACACGCAGACACGCAGACATGCAGACACGACACGACACGACACGCTAACGCATGCACACGCATAGACACACACACACAGACACACACACACACACACACACACACACACACACACAGTCGCGCAGACGCGCAGACATGCAGACATGAAAACTCTTCTTCGTGTGCAACAGCCAATGAAAACGCTCGCCAGATTAGCGTCCTGACCTCTTGACTATTCAGGTGGACGGGTCGAAGCGTTACAACCAATGACAACTCGACAAATATGGACGCTGACACGACGATACATTGTTACAAGAATGCTATTTCTGGTATAAGCGCACCGTTTTATTGCAACATTGTATCGAGTGGAATGAAAAAAACAGCGTCATAGAGTACAATATTAAGTCATGTGATCGATTAGCCGAATACGTATCCATCACATGACGCTCCCTGTTCTTTCACCTAGTGTATAATTCTTGACCTATCCGCGAGGGTACGCTACATAACCCCTAAAGCCATTTTGACGTCATTTAAAATATAAGACACACGAATTTGGATAGTATTAGTTTGTGAACTATCCGTAAGGGGGCGACACTAATGCACGACCTATCCGCCAGGAGGCGCCAATTTAAACAATAAGACGCACGAATTTATGTATTTTTAGTTGTGAATTGTCCACCAGGCGGCACCACAAGTGCATGATCTATCCGCCTGATGGCGCCACTAGTACACGACCTATCCGCCAGATGGCGCCACTTGATGGGAGGAGTACCCCCCAAAAAGCTCCAGAAATTGTGTTCCTCATTTTCGACCGCAGCCGGAGCGGAGCCAACATTTGACATTTGACCTTTCCCCCTATCTTTTAACATGGTGCCCTTGACCTTACTTCGGAGGAATTCCCCCGAATTCCTCCGCTGCGCTGCAACCGTATCATGATAGGCACCTACATTACTACTCACATGTTCTTGGTATGTGAGTACTCTCACAGCCTCAGACACAGCCACAGGGAAGGGTTCGCCGCTACAAGGTCAAACTTACATCTCACTGACCCTATATCTCAATAACAAGCTTATCCCCTGTATCCACCTGGGATGAGGTAGAAATGGCCCGTATTTTCTTGCCGCGAACCGATCACATGGTCTAACAAAACTTACTCATTTTTATTTGTTTTGCACTAATGCTAGTAATGGCTGAGTAATACCAATGCGCGATATTCGGCGGGTAAAATGTGTTACATTGTATATCGTATTCGGCCGCGCAATTAAGGTTGATATAACTTAGCAAACTTATCAAAATAATGAATTTTCTTCAATTGAATTTTAATTTGTTTCAGACATGCCACATGATACAAATTACCCGCATCAGATACGGATTTTGGCAGGTTTTTTTAAGTGTACACCGTTTTGGTACGGATTTTAACTAAATTTTATGGATAAATTATATAAATTTATATTAGTCACATTATGCCTTGTATGAGTCACAACACTATATTGCATAATGGAATAATTGTTTACTGTTAGTGACTAAGTGAATCGATTCGAAACGAACGAACTAAACCACCGATTATAGTTTATTGGAGCGCATAATAGATGGCGCGCTGGTAAATTATAGTTCTGAAAACTGCGGCAGGTGGCTCAACGGGTGGGAACGGGGCGCACGTTTTGGCTCACCACATAGGTTAAGGCGACAGGGCGTTTTTCCACCAATGAGGTACGACCATGTGTCCACGTGGAGAGCCTCTGTTTACACGGTACACGTGATGATATTTCTACGTGGTTCTGCTAGTGCTTACATTGTACACGTGGTAAAAATAAGTATCGGTAAATATTTTGCTAAACCTAGACGTAGACATAGTTGTTTTGAATTCCGTGCTTAGAGTCTGTAATGTGTCATCACACTCTACACATTTTGTCTCAACGAACTTTACTGTAATAAAATAGTAACTGTAATAAAATATCAATAAAAATAATTGTGTTCACCCACGTTTAAGCTATAAGAGAAAGTACGTGTCACTTGGTAAGTCATGAGTGTTGTTTGCATTTCAAATGAATGATTAGTGTAAATAAATAAAGTGAAAGTAATACACCAATTACTAATACGAAAATAAAGCTAGTTCATATTGAATATAATTGATTTTATTCAACAAACAAAAAAGTATACATGGAGAATTCTTAAGTAATACATAAACTCGAATTTAGAGAGAGCAAATAATTGTTCTCATAATTTCGTATTTCCCCATATTTCATAACAATAATTACGAACACGTGATGTTCGTGGAAACAGGTTTAGCAAAACAGTTACAATGTCAACACTAGCAGAACCACGTGGAAACATAATCACGTGTACCGTGTAAACATAGGTTATCCACGTGAACACATGGTCGTTACTCACTGGTCGAAAAACGCCCTGTCGCCTTAACTTATGTGGTGAGTCAAAACGTGCGAACGGGGCGCGTGGCAGGAAAAGCAGTACAGGAAATGGAGCTCGACGCCGAGTTCAATAGAATCGCCTGGATTTCTGACTTCAAAATGTTGACGCTTGCCAGTGAAACTTCGATATATTGAAATAAATTGTCATTATTTGATGACACTCTCTGTTTTGCGGTATTTAAACGTGCTGAAGTGAAGTAAAACTTAGGTAATCTTCCAGTTAACTGGCCCAAATAATCGAATTTGTAAACAGTGTACATTAATGTTATTATAGTCTGGATTAGGCTGCATGTAATTAATCGTTAAAAGAAACCGTGTAACAGGACTAGGTTTCCACGTTGATGTCGTTGCACAGCTTTTATCAAAATAAACCATGGCAAAACCAATTATGTCAACCTTTATAATAAAATATCGTTTCACACATATGAAGGTCAGCGATAGTTTGTATGTGTGGGCATGCCGTATGTGTGCTCAATAGACAGAACAGCCAAAACAACCCCTGGCGACACTCCGCGCGACTGGAGCTGATTTGGGGACTGGTCACAAAAATAATATTCGATTGATGACATTTGTAACTTCCGATTGATGAATACTAGGACAATCAGGGCATACATATCTTGTATTATACCTTTCTTATCTTAATTGTCCCATTTAATATTGAGTTTACCCCACTATCATAGACATACCGATTCATTTATTGCAGATAATATACACTCCCCCCAAATTTAGGACGTATGTGTCTTTTGCGGGATTTGCATTCTACATAGCTGTACGTTGTGGTTTCGATAAGCACGTATATCTAACAAGTTGTCTTAATGCACATCATCATAACACATGTATACCTTTGCCCCAAACAGGTTGTACTGCGCGAAAAATTGCACTTTTCATTATTATTGAAGATCGCCAAACACAAGTACTAGCCGGCAACCACCATAACTGGCTTAATAATCGATTACAATTCATGATTTCCGTGATCATTGACATTGTCACCGGCAAAGTGTTCCACTGCTTCTGCTTGTAATAATCCCTCGGGCAGTATAACTGAAATAGTTAGACTGGAACAGTTCGATTATTACAACTAAAAACAAAACGAAGTCCTATAGTCTGTACGTTAACATGGTCATGGTCATGGAGAATATGGACCTTCTGCCCCTAACGGCCCCCAGCCTCGTTTTCGCGCGCGAGACTGGCACGCCCTTAGTTCTTAGACTTAGGTGGTTTCCTCCAAACAGCCCAAACTTGGGCTAACGCAGGAGTTCTTTTCTAGAATTAGTAAGTCTACTATAGGTTACACATTTACCCCCGTGTGGGATATTTTACTTCCCCTGGCATATACACCAGATAGAAGGGACCACCGGCTTTTAGTGTCTCTTCCGAAAGACACAGGGACATGTGGGGTAAACGAAATTGCCTAACTTTCGAAACGGCGGTAGGTGGGATCGAACGACCGTCCCCTCGATTGACAGTCCGGCGCTCTACCGCGCGACCACCTTAAATCTGTTCAATCTCACTGTTATCTTGGTGTACAAATATCAAATACTTTAAATTGTACAACACAATGCAACTCAGTTGCTAAGAAAGTACAACATACACTAGGAGTCATTAGGATAACTCTAAATAAATACCCAACCCACATTAAATCTATAGCCTACACAACCCTTGTCCGACCAATACTTGAATATGCGTCAGCATCATGGAATCCACACTGCCTAAAACATATTAAAACCTTAGAAAGAATCCAAAGACAAGCTGCCAGATTTTGCACACAAAACTACTCTATAGAGCCAGGAACAGTAACCCAACTTCTTAAAGACCACCAATGGGACACCCTTCAAACAAGAAGAACAATTAAAAGACTTAGCATAATATACAAGATGGAACATAACCTTATAGATATCCCGCTAAATCACTATATCCAACACAACACTAGATCCTCACGTAAACATGACAGTCAGTTTTTGCAAATTAGACACTCTGCAAACATATCTGGAAACAGTTAATTCCTAACCACAATTAAAGAATGGAATTCTCTACCCCCAAACACTGTATCAAGTAAATCACTAAACTCATTAAAAAAAGGTAATCCAACATATGAACAACTAATCCAAACGAACCACCAAGCGACGTGATGCGCAGATTGATTGCCAGTAACATATACAGATACAGATATCAACACGCTTGCAGCGTGATTTTCTTCAGCTGTTGAGCTGAACCGAATACGATTACTTCCGTTTCAGGAACATTCAGCATCATTCAACCTTGATTATACGATTCAATATCTCAAATCCCGACATAAATTCAAATCTGTGATATCTAAACAATATCTATCTAGCTACCTTAACCATGTGCATTGCCTAAATGCCAGATGTGTAGAGTGTCACGCCCTACTGGTTGTTGGCCAGGAGAGCCAGTACAAGTCAAGGGAAGTTCCCACTCGCCATTGTGTAGAGTGTCACGCCCTACTGGTTGTTGGCCAGGAGAGCCATTACAAGTCAAAGGAAGCTCCCACTCGCCATTGCAGGTTTTGTTCACACCGCGTCGTATTACTGTATTTTACTGATGATGTCTGGAAGACACGGGAAAGCCAGAACGTTTTTTGCAGGGCATCTGCGTTCAATCGTTTCTGGACTACATATTTCGAACCAACCTTTCTGCTTTCAGTTCCATCATGATATACAACATTGAACTCAAGGTGCTCTCCTGTCTTAGGCCAACATGAACGTCGTTGAAAACAATTACCTTGTATTAATTCTATTAGAGGTGCTTGGTACCAAAACGTTGACATTTCCCTTTTAATCAATGCAATCAACATGCAAGGTTGTATAGGTATATTTGTAATGACGGCAAAATTCAGCAATACTTTCAATATATTTATTTGTAAAATGTTAGAAAAAGGGGTATACTGAATACATTATCTTAGGGATTTGTATGCCGCTAGGACATTGTTTCATAGTTTATGTTTTGTGTTGTAGCATCTTTGCAGTTATAACTATTAACGAATAAACTATAAAATAAGTAATTTTTGCTATACTGTTCAACAGTAGAATATTTAGTAACCATATTGAATATTATTTTTTATATTTTATATAATATTTATATTATTACACATTATTTTTGAGAGGAGCTGTCTGTGAATGTAATCAACTATATCAATATATCATACAACAATTTCATATTTGCTAATGTCGATTTTTTACTGATCAACAAATGAACAGATATGTGACAGTTTTGTTAAGTTACACATTGAAATTCTAATCTGGAAGAACATAAGATGGTATTTTTTGTAAACAGGTTTTCTATATTGGCAGGTACTGACATTTTGTTAAAGACCTTAACTATTATTGACAGGATCTTCAAATCTACTATGTTTTTGAATGTCAATATTCTGAATCGATGAAATAACATATTAGTGTGAAATGATCTGTTGACACCACACATATATATCCACCCTTTTTTTAGTCTAGTAATACCATGAACAGTGGTAATATATATAGTTGCCCATATTTGCACAGTAGTGACTGAGTACTGGTAAGAGCAGCGACTAATGTAGCACAATTTAACACTAGAAGTTGCAGCTTGAGAAAAAGCCCTAGTTCAAATACTGTTATTGACGTTAGGGTATAAAGAACAATAAAATAAAAACTATTAGTAATAAGCAATTAATGTTAACACGCTTCCTCCTCTCATAAGTTGCATTCTTATCAGTCCTTGAAGAATTCTGTCAGGAATTGGATGATTCCAGATTTTCGGTGCAACTCAATGTTCTGAATATATATATATATATATATATATATATATATATATATATATATATATATTGAGCTGTCATTTAGAGAAAATAACATAAACTGACATTCTACTTTCATGCGTTGTTTTAGCTGCCAATATGGAATTATAATAAGTAATAAGTCTCAGTGATAATTCAAGGATATCGTCTATATTATATATGGCAAGTCATATCGGAAAATATCTGCTGTCCTACGACGGGTGGTCGGATTGTCTTTGCATTATATGTTCACCATTTGCATGATTTACAGTTAGAAAACTCTGTTTAGAAAATACTTATATATAAGCTACTAAAATATCTTCAATTTTCCTATTGCAATTGATTTTTTTCAATAGTTAGGTTTACTCATGGCCAGTCCTGCTACTTATTTAACTCAATGCCAACAAATCCTACCGACCCAGTCTTTTGTGCAATTAATAATACACCCTATAAAAAGACCACCATGTCAGTGATAACACGGATGTGGTTTTACTTAGACTTTGCATTTAACCCACGTTTATGGTCTGTCCTGTTACACTGGGTATGTAACAGTGCTGCCATTTATATACCTATCATTTCTAGCGTTTACTAGAAGTGGCTTCATTAGGATTATCATATGAACACAATGTCTTGTAACCGTAACTTTTAATGTACTCCGTGTTCTGGAATATAATAAGAAAAACGAATAATTCCTAACGCCGGCGGCTGTAACAGCAGCCAGGAGATGATGATCCACCTAGAAGAGAAGGCAGTATATGCAAACAAAGCACACTGAAAAGTCCTGGACAGCGAAAACTAAGTTACAATCAATCAGACCAAGAATAGAACATCACAGGAATGTAACGGGGGGAGGGGGGGTGCCAGCAATCATATAAACAAGGAAACTATGAAGAGCGGCAGTTTTGGCTGCCACATGTGCACCTCTTACATCACCTAAGTAAGGTGATGTAGGAGGTGTACCTACATCATCAGCAAACGGCAGTTCACACGGCAGCCCCTATCTGAAATCTGAATGGGCTTAGCCTTGATCCCTGGTTTAGGCCAGTTTTGATTGGAAACTCATCAGTTCTGCTATGCGTGGTTCTCACTACTGTTGATGCTCCGTGGTATGTTGCTTCTACTAGCCTCGCTAACTTCTCTGGGAACCCTCTTCTTCTCAGACACCAGATCCCTGAACTCCAGTTGTTGTATGATAAATACTGCAGTTGTTTTATGATAAATACTGCATCTGCCTTTCCCTGGACTAAATCCAAATTGCGTGTTGTTGACTGTGATACGTTTTCTGACCTCATGGCCCCGATGGTTTCGTGAAATACCTGCAGCGACAGACAGCTGCTTATGAAATTATTATATCAAAGACTCCAAAACTCAGTCCTTGCAAGATAAGTTAGAAACCTTCCAGCGAACCATGAAGTGTTTTTGTCGCCATGCCTTCATCATCCGCCACCAGTATAAGGAGTATAGATCGGAATGCGACATATTGACCTCGCCGGTACCTACATATGCAGGTACACGAGTGAGATCTGTGCTGTTCATTTTGGGGGTTCCTACCGGCAAGTCAGTGTGCACACCGGAGTGGTGTACAATCACGACAGTAACACATTTCCATTTTGCACCATATCAGATTATCGACAATACGACCCCTGTGTGAGCTGGTGCTATTTTCAAATTGTGATCCAATGGATTCCACGGTTTAATTGATTCAATTATGACACAACTTCACAATAAACTCAGTGGAAGTACTTCGCAATGTTTTTATAGCCAATAATGTGATTTGGCGGCCATCTTGGCGGCCATCTTGAATTATGAAAATGCCAAGCGGGAGTAATCATTACACCCAATGGATTCTTGAACTACATGGTCTAGAGTACTCAAAAATGCAAAGAAACGATTGTTACCAGACATTGCAAGGTTCTGAGAAAAAATCGGCCTGTGCCACTGGACTAAATGTTTGGAGAAGAGAACTGCCTTTTGCCCGTAACAGCACTGACATAATTGTTTTGGCATATTATATTTATTGAAATATTACAGATGGGATGTTGGGTTTTGAACGATTTAATTATTCTAAACTATAACATATGTGAATATATTTATGTATATTCTGCAGTGGTCTTAATTGCAATGCAACTTTGCTATCGAGGTTACCATAATAATGGCGAGGTAACCATAATAGTAGCTGTGAGGTTCCACATTGTGCTACTAATATTTCTTATTCATGAAAAACTCATGTAAACATCTGGTTCTGTTTCAGATGTGCCATGTTATGCCCGTATTACAAATGGCCATGGATTCTATAGTCTGTGTTTGGAGTAGACACTGCTTCCAAATGTAACTGGTTAGACAACTGTCACATATATCTGCCAACAAAGATGTAAGTATAATATTATGTTCATGTATTTATAACAACAGTGAAATGACTTGCTCACAATTTATTTACAATGAAAATAGCATTAGAGTAACCAGAACACCAAGCAAACTATCATGATACAACATTTTATATAATACAAATGACATATCATACAATGAAAACACCACACATTATTCCATAGTAGAAATATACCAAAACATTCGTGCTTAACAGTAAATGATGTAGGATCACTCTAGAACATTTCGAGTAGCATGCCCAGTTGTCCACTATGTGAGAACTGAAAAAAGTTCCAGTGATTTTATAAAAACAGAACATATATTCTATTGTATTTTCTACAATGATAATGGATTGAGTTACTTCCATTTTCATATGTCACCTGTCAACACAGTTCTCGTATAGTGCAGTATCCAATCCTCAGGCATGGGGTTAAATACATTTGTATTTGAAAGTATTTAAATACGTTTTAAGTATCTGTAATTGATGTTTAGGAATTAAAAGTATTTGGATTCCAATATTTTTGTATTTAAATAAATTTCAATGTATTTGACCCCACGTCTGTTCAGCATTGTCAAAGTGCTTTACACTTTACTCCCTGGCATACCTATTCAGTTAAACACCATCTCATGACTGTGGGAAGCACCCAGCCAAGCTGTAATTAATTAATCAAGACGGTTCGTGTAAAAATAGCCACCACTGTCTATAGCCAATTACTTGTTTACACAGCTGAGTGAATTGGAGCAATGACGGGTGAACATACTTGCCCAAGGTTCGACACAGCAGCACATGGTTTCATTCTCGTAGTTGAGAGTCTAAAGCCGAGTCCAAAGCTTTAAACCACTGCGCCACTATACATAGTTGATATATTTCCTTAAGCCTTATTTTATTTCAGAAGTTCAAGTCTGCCAGTGGGGAGCGATTGTCGCGCGGTAGAGCGCCGGACTGTCAATCGAGGGGACGGTGGTTCAATCCCACCTACCGCCGTTTCGACACTTAGGCAATTTCGTTCACCCCACATTTGCTTGTGTCTTTCGGAAGAGACACTAAAAGCCGGTGGTCCGTTCCATCTGGTGTCTATGCCAGGGGAAGTAAAAGATCCCACACAGGTGGTAAATGTGTAACCTGTAGTGGACTCACTAATTCTAGAGAAGGACAACTCTGAAAACCAAGCTCGACAATACTCTAGTCACAAACATGTGGCTAACATAGAGTGATGAGCTAACCATAAGAAGAAGAAGAAGAAGATATACAGAGAGTTTTACCTGGTGTATCCATGAGAGGCATGGTCGAAGGGTACAGAGAGTCATACCAGGGTATACCAGCCATAAGATTGAACTATTGTGCTCTCAGCGGAGAACAAGATCTGGGATAACACTTGACACTTGTTGATTGCTGCCCTTGCGAATTATCAGTTGATTTGTATATAAGCAGTTGGATTGACTATGAACAAACCAGCTGACTCTTGACACCAGCAGAACTTGTTTCATTAGCTTGGGCATATCTGAACCAAGGACTGCAATTCCGACATGAACAGTCATTGTGGGCAGCGGCCAGAGTTCTGACAAAGATGTAATTCACCATTCACTCATTATTTCTGCCATGGGCTGGTGGATCTGCAGGTAAACACACAGCTGTAGTGTCTTCCGCAGCTCCAATCACTTGCGTCTTAACCAGAAAACAGCCATGTTGTCAGGGTTCGCTAGGACGTGGCCGGACTTTCTTGCTAGAGCCATGGTTCCACCCCTATTAAAAAAACAAGACACGCTCTACTGCTAAATATTGACTGTTTGAATTTACGCCGTTTTGTATGAAAAAAGATCATTCCATGTACGCCAAATAAGCAGCATATATGTTACACTGCAATGGTGTCCTTCATTTTGGTGCAGTGTGTTGGAGTGGCAATATGAACAACCAGGACAGGATTAGGCCATATACATTTATCAAGAAAGGAAATGCGACTGTAAGGATGGAACGGGTCATGGATGGGTAGAGTACAGAAGAGTTCTGGCAGATGACATACACTCACTAAGATCTTAATTTGACAGCTGACTGGAGTGACAGATACTGAGCTGCATGCAAAAGAACTGCCTTCATATTACTGCACAGTGATTGCACAGAGAGAGAAAGAGAGAGAGAGAGAGAGAGAGAGAGAGAGAGAGATGACGATGCTGATCTAGCTGCTCTCTTCATTGAATAGAGATGTGTGTATGTTTATGTGGTGATACATATTTACATAAACTAAGGTATGATAACTGATCGCATGATCACTTAGTGTTTATGCACTAGATTTGACGGTGCTCAGTCATGCAATTTCCTAATGTTGGTAAACGTGGTATTGAAATTGTATTGCACATTAGCAATTATTTCTAATCAGACATAACTGGTAAAATAATACTGCGTCTTACAAACATTTCACTTCACTATGACATTCTTCTCACAAAATGACCACAATATAATTTATCGCTACATTTGTTTGTGTCTTATATACAGTGGCGTGTTATCAAGTGTGGTTGCCTTTAATAAGAAAACGGTGATAATGACATTTAAGTGCTTCAGATTCTATTATCCAATAAACACAAACGTTGGCACCTCAAAATATTAAACAAACAGGAATATCTATGACAATGTATATTGTTAACTGGCAAAATGTCATATTGACACATCACGCCAATTTGCATGGTGGATCATCTGACTTACTTGCTAAACTATTGGATTAAATTATTGTTGAATTAGGTTAGTGATTTTCATGACACAGTGGTTGAGGGCAGATAATTCCACTCTTATTGTGGTGGGGAAGAAACTGGTTCCAAATCCTCGTTCCATCTAGTATATTATGCTAGTCTGTTAATGGGGTGTGTTAATGTTTCTTCTTGTTTGCTGAATGTGTACCAATAAAGGCAATATTGCAAATTTGCAAAGTGATTTTTTACAGTACATAAGTTATGTCTCATCATAGCTAATTATTCATCCTTTACTGTAAGCCTGTAAGTGTAACATGTCCTTACATGCCTTTCGCTGAACAAATAACATATTTGAAAACACCATTCACAATGCCAGTTTGTGATATTTGTGAATAATATATTTACTTAACAATATAGCAGTCATGCTGGCACTTTCAGAGTGGTCAACCTGAAAATAGGAACTGCGTAGCTATGAAAGGCAGTACTTTTGAAAACTTATTAGCGACTGATATCTAGGTGCTATATTATCGTTCATGCGAATTGATGGGGACATCTATGTCTATGATCTGGCTTGCATTCAGCTGTGTTTTAATCAATGTTATGGTTATGTTACACACATGTAGCTTTACCTTATTTCTATGCCTCTGTTCATGCAAACGTGATACCATTCAAAGTAGGATAAAATAAAACTAATAATAATGAATAGGCCTTCGTAATGAATAACAATATCGGACCGCCTAACTCGCGTGGCCAGCCTTGCCCTGGCCTTGGTCCTATTTTGCGGCTCAATGATCCCATGTCATGAACATACCGGCTTCTAGAACGTTAACTCACTTAACTGTGGTGGACGTTTAAGAAAAATATCAGTATGTACATAAGACATAACGACAGACATCGCAATATGTCTAATGGTACAAGATTTAAATAATTTAGACACAGAAGACTTAATATTTACTAACCTTCTTGCGCGCTCTGACTTGGCTACGCCTACGGCTACGCCTACGGCGACGGAAGGTTTCGACCGGTAACCCGTTACGACTCTATCTTCGGTGACTAAATATCGCGCCAATATCGTTTGGACAGCTCCATACTTCAAAACTCGACGTTTCTGCGGATCTTGACCCACAATATACGGTGAGAAACATCCTATTCGAAACAACGTTCTTCAAACGGACGTCCTTCTTCGAAGTTGCCGTATCTTACAACATTGTGTTTACAAATCGACATCATTGAACTACATAATCGGACACGTGACTTTAAAGTCGGTTCTGCGTTGCTGGTTGGTAAAGCAGCAGGGAGCGGCGCGTTTTTCGTTGTTCATGGCCGCCTTCACGTAGTCGGTTATTTTAATAAAATTTTCCACTTTGAAATGATTTTACCAGTAAGCCACTGACGTTAAAAATTTGATTACCGTTCAAAATAGTTCGTTTGTATTAACTCTTTCACGTGCATATCATGTAACTTTTTAGTTTTGTGTTCCTTTAAGTATGTGTACATGTCTTTGCAACATTCCACTAGGCAACAATAATAATGGATATGTCAAAACGAACCTATATCTATATAAAACAGTAGATATACATATAATTTCGCTTCGCTTCGCCTCATAGCATGCGTCATTACGTGCGTCATATCAAATTACGTTTAACGTGTCGTTTTAGTTGCGTGTTGCCGCCCATTGTTTTAAGGCAGTGTTAAGCAGATCACTGTAGCTATGTTTCTTGTCACAATAGAATTAGTTGTCTTTGTTTTTTCGGCCACGTTGCGTAAGTATTGTGAACTGGTGTGTGGTTATGCGAGCATATGTGTAAACTGTAATTGTACATGTGCCATGTCATTGTACTTGAGTAAATCATTAAGATAACGACGACGACGACAACGTTGCACCGTTAGTGACCGTATCCCGGAAAGTTCCTGTCACCCAACACAATAACACACATGCCATCCTTCTATCTATGTGTGGGTTGTAACGAGTCTATTTTTGTTTTTTAGGATATTGCGAAACACGTTCTTATAATGCGATTATAGGCCATATAGCGGGTTCAGTTAGGTCGAGTGTCAACGCATTTTCGGACAAGTGTGTGTGGAGGGAGTTCATCACTAACAGGAAAGGCGTCGTGATCATTCGTGGAGGCCGCATCTTAGACACTCCACGAAAAAACCGATATGTGGCTCACAACAAAACAAGGTTATCCTATTTGCATATTAGAAGGTATGCTTATATTTTGTTACTCCATGCACGCCTTAATTTATGTCTGACATAAGTAAAATGCATATGTCAAATTAAACATGTACAATCCTCCAGGGACCTGTGCATTCAATCCATCTGATCTACCTTCCATTCCAAATGTCTGTTTAAAACAAAAGAACACACTCTTGCAATTACTCCATTATACCCATCTATGTAGATTCGTATGAACATCCGAAAGTCAACTTCCCGTAACCTCGATAAATATATCCATTACGAATATGTATAATAATAATAATAATAATAATACACTTTATTTAGACACTAAAATCCAAAGCACAAACTCTGTTCGGTAGTGTTTACAACATTAAAACATCCTAAGAAATAAATAAAATAAAAGTACAAGTAAAACATATGAGAACGTTTGTCTAAATCAGTGTTGTAGAGAACTACAAGAGAAACTAAAATTAAACAGATATGGCATTGTTGTAGTCTATATCATATGTCAATGTAGTCAAGAAAATATACTTATATATATATATATATATATATATATATATATATATATATATATATATATATATATATAATATATATATATATATATATATATATATATATATGTAAGTATATTTTCTTGACTACATTGACATATGTGGCGGTCTGGGATAATGGGTCGGAAGTCGCTAGGCGTATTTGCCCGTAAACGCGCCGGAAAGGTGTTTCTGGGTCAGTCGGTCCATTTTTAGATTTCATTACGATGTTTTAGCTAAAATACTTATTTATACGTTCACCAAGTAGTTTCCCGATTACCCAAGTGTAAGTTGCATTTTTGGGTGATTTTGTAACTTGGACGATAGTTCTACGTTCTAACGTTTTGAAATTAAACTCGCACTATTTTGCGATCGCATTCAACCTAGGACATAAGTTTCTATGCCCATATGTGGCATATCATTCGAAAGCTATTTTCAGCATGCGGTTCCATAGCAGCAGCGCGCATGAATACGTTGTGAGATATTTGAGTGCGCAGCGAAAGTTAACGGATTTGTATTTGGAAGTTGGAAGTTGGATTTGAGTTGTTTTTGAGTTGTTTTAGTAGTTCGATTAGTTTTTAGTTTAGTTTGATGTTGCTATAGTTTGTGTCTGTACATAATTCTTAACGTTATTCGGGCGGATTCCGTTGGAAAGAGAGGCTTCGTTGCGATTTTCATTTCGTGTTTACGATCTACGAACATTCAAAGATGGCGGCGCCCATGGACGGACCGAAGCCGAACGATATAGCTCGTTGTCTGAACGCACTGGCGCTCTTTTCAGAGCCAGACACAACAGTTCTTTTCAGAACTAACCACATATTCGTGGAAGAGTTTGCTACCTCTTGCTTGCGTGTTGATTATTAATGTACATTTCTGCTGAAAAAACACCTATGACTTTTGACCACTCTTTAAACTACTGTCACTGTTTCTTTAAATAACCACAATATTTGGATAATTTAGTATTTCAAAGCTAAGATATACATCTACATTTATTTCGTTGTAATAACACTGGACATGTTATTAAACAGCAGTAAACATTTAATTTGGCATTTTCTCCTGCAATCAAGTTTGACGTGTGTTCTGTTTAATTTTGTGTAACTTAAAAAAATTCCATCACAATTGGATAATGTTTTCAGTACAGCAAAGGTAACAAACATAGGTACATTTCCCTCACATAACTTTATAAGGTAACTGCAACAGTTATTGTGTTATGCAGCATAAAGTGTGGTGTTCATGTGAAGAATGAATCTCGACTTTAAAACTTGTTTTTCTCCTGAAATCAAAGGTGACGTGTTTCCTGTTTCATTTTTGTGTAACTTTAAAAGTAGCCATCAAAATTGGATAATATTTTCAGTACAGTAAAGGTAACAAACATAGCTACATTTCCCTCACAGGACTTTATTACGTAACTGCAACAGTTATTGTGTTATGCATCACAATGTGTGGTTTTCATGTGAAAAATTAATCTCGACTTTAAAACTTGTTTTTCTCCTTAAGTAATTTCTGATAGGGGCCCTCTTTAAATTCCTGTAACTTTGCTTCTGGTGGGAATATTTGAATATGGTAAGCAGTACAGTATATGTAAATAGTGTATATTTCCATTTCTGAAATAAAAAAGCAAATGATTTGTTGTCCAACTGACCCATTTTCCTAGACCGCCACACATATATATATATAAAGTAGCAGAATAAATAAATATATAATAATATACATAGTACTTAATTTTTAACAAATGACTACAGCAATGTAATAGTTGTGTCAATTGTAATTATTAAAAACTCAAATATATGTTAATTTGTAAACCATTAATTAATAAATAATTAAAATGACATGCTGGTTGAGCTAATTAAGAGTAAATAAGTAATAAATAAAGTAGCAGAATAAATAAATATATAATAATATACGTAGTACTTAATTATTAACAAATTACTACAGCAATATAATAGTTGTGGCAATTGTAATTAAAAAAAAAACTCAAATATATGTTAATTTGTAAACTATTAATTAATAAATAATTAAAATGACATGCTGGTTGAGCTAATTAAGAGTAAATAAGTAAATAAATAAAAATATAAAAGGATGAAAGGTGTAGAAAAACTAGACATTAAAAGCGATCTTGAAATAATAAGTCTGAAGGTGTGTTTTAAACTTGTTCATGCACACTGTAGAATGCCCTTGATTTAGGGATATGTGCTCCCACCAGTAGGCCTATGCTTTAACTTAAGCCTACCGATTTCCACCTATCTCGAAAGAATACGGTTCCGTAATAGAACAACTAATTTTAGAGGTGCACATAAACCATTCCAATTACCAATGCAGTAACTAATGGTTAATGTCACTTACTAACGTAATAGCTGACTAATGTCAAAACAAATGGTCACTAGTTAATGAGACAGACTTGAAAATACCGCAATGGACAGACTTGAAAATACCGCATCTGGGCCATTGGTAGTTTTGGTACCCAGGTTGTTGAGCAGGCAGACCGCCGTCGTCAATATATGCGGGTGACGATTGATGGTGATTCCCTGGTTGTCGCGATCGACCACAACGCCGTGAGTTCCAGCGTCTTCAAACACTGACGTATTGGGACCAGCTATAGTGACGCTACGTTTCGGGTTCGACAACGACATTGCCAGCTTGTGTTTCTTGATAGATCATTTCGTCCTGATCCACTCTCCAGATTTCATCATTGTATCGTTCGTCTGTGTACGCGTTGATTAACTGCTGTTTCTTTGCAATCGATTCAGCTAACTCCGTGTATGTTTACAGGACCGGTCGCACTGCATCTGCGAACGTTTTCCCCTCTACAAGTTGAGCAGCGAGACCCTCTTTGCTGACCCGACGCGGTCTGTACTGTAGGTTATACAGCGTACTGAGACGTTGTTCGATACCGTGTCTCTGAAGAAATCTTTCAAATTCGTATAACACGCCCCGTGGTTCAATGCCGCTTTGGAGCACTTCCGGCATTCCCCAACAAGCGAACCTGTCTGCTTTCGTTCGTTTTCTGTTGTTCTGTTTTCCACTCTACTTCAGTTTTCTTTTCTTTTGGCCGTACTGCGGTGACCCATTCAAAATCGCGCCAAATAGTCCAGCCAACATACAATAGAGAACTGCTGTTGTACACTTATATTTCTCAGTTCTCTAATCTATGTTGACTGGCAATCTTTGGGGAAATGTTCATTCTAATAGGGCCCCACCAATTGGGCCCTTCTTAAAAACAACACATAATTGGGGGATGGGTGGTGTTAGAGAAAATATTTATAGGTGCCCCTCAAAAAGATGGATTTGATCTTTCTGAGTGGGAAATAGCCGTCGTTCGTAATCTGGTCGATGTTAATCCGCACTCAGATAGTCAAAATATGTACCCATTAAAATGATATCAACATTTTTATAATAACTCAGGAAATGAGCATAACACATTTCAATTATTGATAATCTGGTACAGACATCAAGTTGTATATAATAAGCACGGTGTAGACATATCAGCGAAACATTACTGCAGTAAACATTAACAATGGTTACCATCTGACAATATATATATATATATATATATATATATATATATATGTGTGTGTGTGTGTGTGTGTGTGTGTGTGTGTGTGTGTGTACAGTACCTTACATTAATGATCTTGCTAAATTAATCCAGAGTGACTGCTGCATTCCGAGTTATATTGTTACCTTGTAGAAATGCGGTATCAAATTGATCACATAAGTATAGATCTGGAGCCTCCAGTAGCCCTTTAACATGTGATACATGTCTCTCGTTTTTGGTAGAAAAAAGTGATGTGTTAGGAGTATAGCGAACCCCATGTAGGGACGTTCTACTTAGTTTCCCTCATATATGTATGTTGGTGCAAAGTACACATAATTTGCATCAGCTGATGTGGGCCTGCCATTGTCTTACGTGCATCATTCAAACTAACATACTTGTTTTGATGTGGGGCTATGTGGAAGTCAAATGTATTTGATTCATCGTTTGGTCTATGGACAATGTCATTGTCATGACTCGACTGAGAAAGTTAAAGGCTTGCATGGTGACACCTGTAGTAATGGTTATTGCGCTGACCAGAAAGGTAGTGTAGGTCTTGACTATCTACCTACACATTCTCTATTTATGGAACTTGTACCGGTTCACATTGATGCCCCGGATAGAACATCTAGCCTGTTGAATTCATCTGTTTTACTGGATGCTTCTGTACGTCACATTCAGAGTTCATGATATCCTTGACAATCTCGTTTAATGTCAGAGCTTCGATGCTATTCATTGCTCGTTTGAGACTTCTGGATTCTTACAGAGGGTCCAAGTTAATGATGTATGGCTAGGCCTGCTGCTTTCAAAATATTCCAAACTTGTGTTCCCAACTATGATGATAGCTGATACAGCTTGGGGCTCAGAGATGTGTTTACCTTATCAACAGTCTCATAACATTCAGTCAAAACGATTTGTAGACAAGACGTGCCTTAACAATTTATAGTGTAAAGCTATTTTCCATAAGAAATGCAATTTGTATCTGTATTTTGAGAAAGCGGTATTTCGATGATATATTCTGATTCCTAAGTGACTCGTAAACTATGTTAATTATCTAAAATATTGAGGAAATATGATTGGTCATTTTAGATTGGTCAACAATTGTTTTTCTTATTTCGGGCAATTACAATATCAAGGGTCTCAGCATAATCAAACATGATATTGATAACCTGAAGCAACCTAGGGTGTGTACACGTAAAGGACATGTGAGAATATGTTTGGATGGTGTAGGTTGTCGTTTTCGTAGTTAGATATGCAAGTTTAAAATGAGTAACGGCAATTCAACCAAGTTTACTGACTAATGCAACGCAACTGGCTGTTCAACAAAGAATATACATAGAAGCCATCAAACTAAGACACTAAGAGAACATGATAACTAAACTATTCTTCATGCTATGTCCATTTGCCTGTACAGGACCCACTCTGTGGAACAATCTCCCTAGGAATATGCGCGACAACGGCAATCTAGTACAATCTAAGAAAGAATTAAAAACATTTTTATTTTCCACATAACCAGTTTTAAACAACGAACATTATATTTTAGCTTAACTATACTTATTTATTTATTTACCTAGTTACATGTATGCATACACCCGTGAACATTATATTTTAGCTTAACTATTTTTATTAATTTGTTTACCTATTTACATGTATGTACACACCCGTGAACGGGACATACGTCCCGGATTTGATGGTGTCAAATTAAAGTTTTATTTATTTATTTATTTATTATATCTCCCAAACATACAGACAGGGAACATGGCAAACACCAACACAAATTCAGTTACCCTGATGAAACAGTAATTAAACATTCTTATAAACATTGAAGATGCTGAGCTGGTATTCAAACAGCAAGCTCACAACGTATAACTTTGCTGCTTTGTAAAATGTATTTATCAATTGAAGATACGACGCTCCAATTACCCAGTGGAAAATCGATATATGTGCAACGTGCCGTTAATCTGGTAACCGGGGAAGTATTAGTTTGCTTCCTTGTATTGATATATTAATAGCCATTTAGACTTCCATACTTTCCAATGAAGCCGACACCCTACAGCAGTCAAACATGCCCTCACATGTAATGTATTCATTCATACACTGGGTTACAATAGTCACTTACATTACTGAATCAAATACAAATTCATCGAGGCGGCTACGCTTAGCTCTGTGATTAGCGTAAAATCGGCATTGTGTTGAGGCGTCGAATGTTAGCAGAGTTTGGTTAAGGTTTACAGTTGGTGATGATGTGGCGCTTTTGCGAGAGGTAGTTTTGTTATTTCAATAGGTGAGTTCTAAAATGGCCCAACACCGCAATTTTCGGTTTTCTCTTCTTGCACGTATTGTAGGGCAGACGGGTAAGTTGTAACAGAGGGCTGGAAGACCAAACTGGTAACGCAAATTATTCTGCAAGACGACGGCATGTTCATCAACATATTTGAGCATGGCATATGTAATAGCACGTCAATCCGTCGAGACGCCGTAAAGTTAAGCCATTTTAAAATAAATATGTATTACCGTACCGGGGATACTTGTAACCCTGATATATATATATATATATATATATATATATATATATATATATATATATATATATATATATATATAACTCATTATGCCACCCATTTCGACCGTTTAAGAAACTCAGCCACAATCCTGAAATTTGTTATTCGTTGTTTCAACTAGCCTCGTACCGAGGTAACATATAACACTTTAGGATACCTCATATATTTCATTATGCCACTTGCCGCTGCCATCCAAGCTCTAGAGGGTTGGGGATGACTGGGTCTAGGACAATATCCTCTACCCTTTAAATAAACATTCATTCATTCATTCATTCATTCATTCATTCATTCATTCATTCATTCATTCATTCATTCATTCATATATTTGCTTGTTCATGTGCTTTTAGTATGTGTTGCAACCAAGCACCATGGGTAGGTGGGAGTTTGTCCACTCCTTGATCAGGGTTCAGTGCCACCTGAGGTCATTTGCCTGGGTGACATGGTGTCGTCTTGGACATGACAGTGCGCACAAGAATTTTTCATAACCTTCGATCACTTCGACAAGAACAATGGAGTTTGATGCAAGGAATGCTGCTAATGATCTCTTTTTCTTTGCGAGTTGGTCATATATTGGTCTCAGCATGGCCCTGTGATGGCGCTCCCTGGTGCCCATGATCACTGCCGGGTTAGTGCCCTGACCTGACCTGGCACTTTTCTTGTCGCGTTTGATATCCTGACAGTAGAACCATTGTTCTCGGTTGAACGGACATACTTGAGATCGTGTGAGTGATGTTTTATAACGAGTCAACAGATTCACTGCCATCATGCATAGTGGAAGTACTTGTAGGTCGACCTTTTTTTTCTTTTTCAAAACACTTGAATTTTTCGCAGACAATGCTTTATCATACAGAGTTGTGTATCTCTCTCCTTGACCTTTGTGAATTATCTGCCTATAGCACGACTTACGCCATACTGCATGTTTTTCTTGCAAGTCTTCTGCTGACAAACCATTCAGTCGTTTTTTTTAATCAAATAAGTCAGGATACCCAAATTCAGATCTTTTATTGGCGTAGTCAAGGATTTTCTAATAGGTTTCAGGCATGGGAAACGTCAGCGATTCCAGCTCCCTCTTTTTTGTTCTAAAGTTCACCCACTGTTTTCCTTGGAATTTAAGGCAGATTTTAATGTCAATTGTTTGTTTCTTTGTAGACGATTCTCCAAAGGTTCTCCAGAGGTGGCCATTGTTTTCTTGTTTTGTACGAAAGTGGCAGATGCTTGGCTTGACTTGCAACAGCAATGAAGTCATAGCTGGGATTAATTCAACTGACTAAAAATAATAAAATATATGTTTATTCAGGTTTACTGCATGCATATAATATATTTATCACAATTCGATCAAAATAAATTATAACACAAAATATACAACTACTGATGATTGCATGGAATATTTATTACCTTTGTGTAATTATTATTGCATTTCATTATTTGTTATTATATTATTGTTATATTGATGGTTAAATACATCTTAAAATTCATTTATATAATACAGCTTGTATATATGTGGACATTTTTGCGAAAGGTGTCACATTACAACTGAAGGTTTAGGGCAGTATGAAATCCTTAATACAATAGCAATCCTCTAGATGGCAGTAACAACAAATTGGGAGTTACCTACTTACTTATGCCTTTTCGCTCGCTGGGAGCATAGGCCATCGACAAAGGAATGCCACCGTTGTCTGTCATTGTCAGTATTCTTCTTTTCTCTCCTGGTGTATCCCATCTCCTTTGTTTCTTTGTCGGTGTCTCTCTGCCAGGTGTTTCGTGACCTACCTCTTCTCGTCTTCCCTGGGGGGTTCCATTTGATGGCTTGACGGGTGACTGTTTCTGCTGGTTTCCTGAGAGTATGTCCTATCCACGACCATTTTCTCTTTTTTATTTCATTTTTTATGGGTAGTTGCTTGGTCATTTTCCAGAGTGTAGTGTTGTGTACCTTGTCTGTCCACTTCAGGTGTATTATTCGGCGCAGAAATTTGTAGATGAAGGTCTGTATTCTCATTAGTATCTTCTGTGTATTTCGCCATGTCTACCCAACAATATTACAAGATTCAATTTGTTGGCATTTACCGACGGGCAATAACCCGGTCTCCCCTAATATTCGTATAACAAGGTATCTGATTACTTTATAAACATAACCAATTTCACTGATTAAGTCATACGAGTAACGGCATACATTACGTTAGGGGGTGGTGTTATTTATATTTTTTTGTTTAATGGAAAAAACCCTGAAAATATCGACAGGTTATTTCATGATATGATTCCCCATGTATACTGTATATTTCTTTCTGCGTTTTACAACAGCGCGGCATGGGATGACGCAGGAAGATACACATATTTTGATCCTATAAAAAAATATAGAAGAGGTTTTCTATACAGTCAGATCATCACCGGTGAGTACGTGGAAGACAACAATTATTGACATTTGATCGACCGACCGACCGACCGACCGACCGACCGACCGACCGACCGACCTACCCACCCACCCACCCACCCACCCACCCACCCACCCACCCACCCACCCATTATTCATAATATATATGTATGTATATATATATATATATATATATATATATATATATATATATATATATATATATAAGCCTAAAGGCAGATTATGTCCACCAGTGCCTAGAGGACCGGCTTATGTAGACCAGGCATATTTTTTTATTTAATACATTTTCCAAAGATGTAAAACTGGAACATTATTTTTAATACTAATGTCTAACACATAATGAAAGTTCATCAAAATATTTCAATAAATAAGTAATATGCAAAAAAAATCGGTCTACATAAATCCGCGTAAGCATAGATGCCGATTTATGTACACCCGAGCAACGCAACGATATATTAACAAAAGCAATGCATACATGTGATTAACTACGTTAACAAGTATTTGATGGTACATGTTTGTACATTGTATTTAACAATTTAGTGAATGTTGTAAAATTAGTTGCCGAGTACCAACGGCAAAGCCAACATTCGAGGGATCTATTGGTTCGCCACAAAGACAAAATGCAAGTTTTACTAATTTACACGTAATAATATAGCCTTTTGCATCAGTATGAAGCGTATCATACACTGAACACGAAACTCCATCCCATCGTTCGATATATACCATAACTATAGAGTTATAAGAACTTTGACCCGGCACACAATATACTCTAAAATATGCACGGCGCTGGAAGAAAAACATGCTCAAAATCAATTCATTTAAAAATAAATTACGCACAGTACTTCCCTGTTATATGAACTGTGTGCACAAGCAATGACACTGATGAATTCAATTGTATTAGTTGTGAACTAACATGTCGAATCTCTATGTAGACCAGTTTTGGTCTACATAAAATAGCGGTCTACATAAGCCGGTCCTATATACATAATCGGTCGACATAAGCTGCCTTTAGGAGTATATATATATATATATATATATATATATATATATATATATATATATATATATATATATATATATATATATATATATATATATATATATATATATATATATATATATATGTATATATATATATATATATATATATATCTATATGTATATATATATATATATATATATATATATATATATATATATATATATATATATATATATATATATATATATATATATATATATATATATATATATATATATGTATATATATATATATATATATATCTATATGTATATATATATATATATATATGTATATATATATATATATATATATATATATATATATATATATATATATATATATATATATATATATATATATATATATATATATATATATGTATGTGTGTGTGTGTGTGTGTGTGTGTGTGTGTGTGTGTGCGTGCGTGCGCGCGCGCGTGCGTGCGTGCGTGCGTGCGTGCGTGCGTGTGTGTGTGTGTGTGTGTGTGTGTGTGTGTGTGTGTGTGTGTGTGTGTGTGTGTGTGTGTGACCCGCCAAGCCAAAATGAGACGCTTCTCGCTGGAGGTTATAACAACCATATACGAGCCAAAATATCATGACACTCATTTATTTTCAAAAATGACTTTCCAACGGCAATCGTTCTCAAATAGTATCGTCTAACATATGTGTATTGTTTAGATGTCATGACAAATTTTTAAATGTGTTTTTCTGGGTGTGTGTTGACACCTATCAAACGTCGTTTAATGAGTCTGATTGGTTTAGACACGAGACATTACCAACTTTCTCTTCTAGAATACTCCAAGTAGGCCTACATTGTATCCGATGGCGCTATGTTTGGTACCCCAGGAAAGCTGGATTTCCATTCTAAAAAACTGACAGCCTATTCATTAAAGAGTTTCCATACATTTAAATGTTAATGAAGCTTTCGCAAAGGCTAAGCGTCACCTGGTGACCAAAAATCAGCTCTCTGATTAGCCAGCTGTCATTTATGGCTCGTCAGATCAACTTCCGGTCTTTTTTACGAGCATTTTCCCTTGACAATTCACTGTTAAAACGAACGATTGCAGAATTATTGTATGAATTTAAGCAAGGAGAACATTGTCTTTGATCATCTAAATGAAACTGCTCGCCGCTGCCTCAGTGATACGAGTCTTAAATATGTAGCAATCGATTATTTCATGCATGACTGTGACGGGGTAATTTTGGGAGTTTAGTTTTACCGGCTAGCACTACGCTAAAATCCGGCAGTGGTAGTTAATTTCTGAAATGTAAAAACTTTAAAGCCATTTTACTCAGATTAGTACGTTTTGCTTGTTCGACCTTCAAATAGGTGTATCTCTTGAAATAATGTGACTATAAATAAAATTGAGGTATCATTATTTCCGTCTGCACGCGCACGCGCACGCGCACGCGCACGCGCACGCGCACGCGCACGCGCACGCGCACGCGCACGCGCACGCGCACGCGCACGCGCACGCGCACGCGCACGCGCACGCGCACGCGCACGCGCACGCGCACGCGCACGCGCACGCGCACGCGCACGCGCACGCGCACGCGCACGCGCACGCGCACGCGCACGCGCACGCGCACGCGCACGCGCACGCGCACGCGCACGCGCACGCGCACGCGCACGCGCACGCGCACGCGCACGCGCACGCGCACGCGCACGCGCACGCGCACGCGCACACGCACACGCACACGCACACGCACACGCACACGCACACGCACACGCACACGCACACGCACACGCACACGCACACGCACACGCACACGCACACGCACACGCACACGCACACGCACACGCACACGCACACGCACACGCACACGCACACGCACACGCACACGCACACGCACACGCACACGCACACGCACACGCACACGCACACGCACACGCACACGCACACGCACACGCACACGCACACGCACACGCACACGCACACGCACACGCACACGCACACGCACACGCACACGCACACGCACACGCACACGCACACGCACACGCACACGCACACGCACACGCACACGCACACGCACACGCACACGCACACGCACACGCACACGCACACGCACACGCACACGCACACGCACACGCACACGCACACGCACACGCACACGCACACGCACACGCACACGCACACGCACACGCACACGCACACGCACACGCACACGCACACGCACACGCACACGCACACGCACACGCACACGCACACGCACACGCACACGCACACGCACACGCACACGCACACGCACACGCACACGCACACGCACACGCACACGCACACGCACACGCACACGCACACGCACACGCACACGCACACGCACACGCACACGCACACGCACACGCACACGCACACGCACACGCACACGCACACGCACACGCACACGCACACGCACACGCACACGCACACGCACACGCACACGCACACGCACACGCACACGCACACGCACACGCACACGCACACGCACACGCACACGCACACGCACACGCACACGCACACGCACACGCACACGCACACGCACACGCACACGCACACGCACACGCACACGCACACGCACACGCACACGCACACGCACACGCACACGCACACGCACACGCACACGCACACGCACACGCACACGCACACGCACACGCACACGCACACGCACACGCACACGCACACGCACACGCACACGCACACGCACACGCACACGCACACGCACACGCACACGCACACGCACACGCACACGCACACGCACACGCACACGCACACGCACACGCACACGCACACGCACACGCACACGCACACGCACACGCACACGCACACGCACACGCACACGCACACGCACACGCACACGCACACGCACACGCACACGCACACGCACACGCACACGCACACGCACACGCACACGCACACGCACACGCACACGCACACGCACACGCACACGCACACGCACACGCACACGCACACGCACACGCACACGCACACGCACACGCACACGCACACGCACACGCACACGCACACGCACGTACATGCACACACATATGTACACGCATACACACACACATACATACGTACATACTTTACCTCAGCGAATCATTAAGTGGCCTTACAAGTAGCTGTGTTCGCCAGGAGAACATGCGTGTAACGGGACTGATCCACATACGGTTAGTAGTGGAACACGTATCACGTACACCTGTTATATCAAGTACCGTGGTAAGAGAATACAGCCGATTGTGTGGGAAGGTCTGGGTGTCCTTCCTGGCAACCTGCATCACAACATTCACAGATCAGCTCACGAACTGTATCGTGACTGTTACGAAGGTAAGCGGAGATTGTTATTCAATATATATATATATATATATATATATATATATATATATATATATATATATATATATATATATATATATATATATATATATATATATATATATATATATCCGTCCATGATGTATAAGTTCGTACCAAATGTTATCAGTAACGTGCCAGTAATCCAAACGATTTATTTATAATGGCTAGTTCCGTCCTGGAAGTTGTATATTTAAGACTTGCTGATGGAAATATGCTTCCACAACGGTTATTGCATATCGTATGTTTAAAAAAAAACAATCAAACCTTAACTGGTTTAGCCCGATAACAATTTTTAATGGCAACAGAGACCAACATAATGAGACCAACATAATGAGACCAACATAATGAGACCAACATAATGAGACCAACATAATGAGACCAACATAATGAGACCAACATAACGAACTCCTTCAAATGCATAGGTGCGTAAATAAATGATTTATAATAAGACACGTTGCATAAAAGGGATAATTTGACAAAATGGGATACACTAGATACCAAGCTCTAGCTCACGTACGTGTTGTGGACACAGCCAGAAACGTGTCCTTGCTTTGAAATACTAATCCACTTTCGGTGAAATATGTTTTCCTCTAGAAAGACGTGTTAATATATATGGATGTTAACGAAATGGGTATACGTATTATGCTTTGCAAACACATTTTTGTATTGTTTTATCGTGTATGATAATTTCGCCCGATGATTATTGTAAAATTGTAATATCGCCCAAACAAAATCATTGTAATTAAAAATCTGTACTGATGGAATGTATTATATAAGAGACACACATATGAAGAGTGGTGCAAGATAAATTAGTATGTGTTATCATGAAGACGTCAGCAGTTTCAAATTACTTGACGCAAGCTTGTCTATGGAAGATACATAGACCACACAATTGGCGACAGGACTACCTCAGAACAACTGCAATGGAAACATTGGAGACGATCTGAAGCCCTAGTAACATAAGGTTCACAACTTAGTACAGCTATAACTTATTCAGATCACTTGTACTCTACATCTTTTAAAACGGAGGTGAAACTTGGACTTATCTTGCCGATTCTGAGAAAACGACCACTGCTTTTGAGACTAAGAACTGCGAGAAACAGCAATTAATTCGACGAATATGTGCGGAACAAGACCACATCCCTGGTTGACTAGCAAGAACTCTGAAGAGAAGGAAATCGGTATTGTATTGACATGTAAAGAGGTAAACTAGCCACCCGAAGACGATTCTACAGGACACCGTGGACGTCACAGGAAGAGTTGGATGAATAATGTCTTCGAATGGACGACCCTTTCCATGCCGCAGCTGTTCAACACAGCACCTTGCAGACCGGCTACTTCAGCGAGCATAACACTGAGTGCAGCTTTTCTATGGCAATTTTGGTGGTACCACTCCCTCTGACCGAAGATGTCCACTACATCTTCAGAGGTTTGCTGTTTAAGCAACGTACGTTATGCCTCCAGTAGAGCGATCATTGAGTTGGCACAGGAGCCAAAATGTGGGGCAACATCCGCTTGGCGCTTCTCCTGTGGGGAGTGCCTATCCATGTGCCCCTGTAGGCATTGGCCCAGTGGCTTTCCGCACAGTGAGCAGGCTGCCTCCGAGCGGATATTGCAAGGGAGGTGGACTTCCTCGACGTGGGTGCGTAGGTCCGCCGGAGTAGCGCCGCAGATATGACATGGCCGGTGTTCGTACCGCGCCTGCTTGACCGGGGGCGGCAACCCCACTATGAGGGTTGGCAACTATTGAGTTTGCTCTACTGTAGCTGTGCGGAGGCAGCTACTGTGGCTTGTAGTTGTGCTGGCGGTGTACGCATACAGCGGGAATTCCAGCGTTGTGAACGCCTCCGTCTGCGTTTATGGACTATTGGTGTATTGAACACGGGGGTCGTTGGTGGCTGGGTCTGAGCCACATACGGCAGCAATGTAGTGACCATGTCACGCAGAACGTCCACGTCCACGCTTGGACCGCTACGCCCTGTTGCATTTATTAGATTTTTGCGTGCCTGCGCCCTTCCCACTCGTAAGTGTGCCCTTAATACTCCCTAATAAACTACAGCTGGGCCTGGCTCTGTTTACGGTAGATCAATAAGACACAAAATACCTTGTAATGGTAATATGGCAATCTAGATATTTTATTTACAACTGGATTGCCTGGCGCTCACTTGAAGTGTGCGCTCTGCTGATTGTACCTTGAAAGACATACAGTATTATGGTAAATGATAAGCATCCAAGTACAACAAAAAGCCTATCGTACAATCAGCTACTTGCATGTATACTGATACAATGTAATGCATAATAGTGTATCGACAGAAAACACATGCGTTAAGCGAAAGTATACATTGACAGAAACCGTAAAGGGGGAAAAACAACCCCACACTCCACTGGAATAGTGGAGCCTACCCCCCCCCCCAGGCAACGGGAAACGTTGACCTTAGGTGGCCTCCATTCGTTTCGTGTGCCTAGCTTCATTCAGGGCTTGCCTCACAATTATATTGCATCCCCCTGGACACAATACAGTTGTTCCCACTTCCCCCAATTCTTTCCCTTAGAGTGCCAATGTCCCCAGTATTCCCTGGCGTAAATGGTAGCTTGCCTCCCCCCGTCATACACGCTTAGGTCTGGCCTCTGTGTCCGTTGTATTGATGTCCATCTGCAAATAAAAGCATGTCATTTAATCACTGCATCGAGATGGACGGTTAATCTTATGACCACATCGCGTGACTCTCGGTGGGACTAGAGAGGTTCCTTGCTGAATTGTTGATTGTGGGTGGCCTGAAATAATTGTTCTACCCCAGCCAGTAGGTTGTCGTCATCAGCAACAGTTGCTGTTGGCGTGTTCTGGGTTCCCTCAGTGAGGACCATGTGTAGTTTCTGTCCGATCCACAGTGGAATATCACGACCCTCACATATACGGAGTTAGTCATTGTGTTTGACATATTCTCGATTACGGCCAGTGTGTCGGTACAGAAGTAGTAGCTTCTTGCTGTGTCCCACTGCGGTACTGGAATTCCGGAAGTAGACTCAATAGCCCACATTGAATTTCCTAACCCGTATATGAGTCCGTGCGTTGTAATCTCTCTTTTGACGACACTGGGCCATCCAGAGATTCATACGTGCAGAAAGAAATGTTTGTATCAGTCTTTCTATTAGTTCTGAGAGGTAAAGTGATGGAATTTATCTGTGTGTGTTTATGCCTAGAAATAGCATGTTAGATGTGAAGCCCGTGCTACTATTTACCGTAGCTCGTATACTCATACCTATGGCGGACAGGTGTTCGTCCCACGTGTTTACTTTTTTGTTGAGATAGCATCTGATGAAAGATAAAACCTTCTGAGTATAGCGCCTCACGTGTTTGTTTGAACTGGATCGGTATGGTGTCGCCCCTGTCTTGGTGATTTCCATCAACCCAAATAGGTCCGTGAAGAGTAAACTATCGAAGTTTCTACCCTGGTCGCTATGTATTTGCAGTGGGGCCCCAAACCTAGCGATCGACTGTTCAAAGAATGTTTTGGCTGTAATTACAGTGGTTTGTTCCGGCAGATCATACACTTCAAGCCAGCGTGAAAATTCTACTTCATTCTGAATCTGATACCATGCATCCCCAACTGCTGTGTCGGAAGCGTCAGTATCTAAAATAAATGGGTCATCATTGTTGGGGAACGCAAACACAGGTGGTGTTGTCATGTCCCGCTTTAAATGATGGAATGCAAAGAAAGCGGTGCACTCAAAGAGAGCCCTTGGATTGTTTTCATTGTCTCAGCTAAACCCTGAATGAATTCCCTGTGGTAATACAGAAAACCTGAATTTACTCACTTGGAGGGCATTATTGGGCCGGGATCTGTCTAGTACACATTGAACGTGGTCATTGGTTGGTAACTGACACTCCGTCTCGGGGCACTTTGCGTCAAAGTTACCGTACTAAATAGAGAACATTTCTTGGGTTTTAGGTTTAAGTTGTGAACTTCGAATCGTTGAAGTACGATTTTATATTTTCAAGTGACTGCTTAAAACTTCTGCCCAATACAATGACATCGTCCAGATACACGAGTACTTTGTCCCAAGCGAGACCGCATAGGACCAAATGCATTACCCGTTGGAATGTGGCTGGTGTGTTACATAACCCTCGGGCAATCCATACATGTTCAAAGAGGCCTATTTGGTTAGGAAAGATGTGTTGTGACCGTCACGCTCATCAATTTCTATTTGCCAACAGTCCGCCGCCATGTGTAGTGGGTGGAACCAAAGAGTGCCAGAGAGACTGTCTGTACACTCTTATATCAAAGTCATAGTTTATGCGTCTTTGATAGTCTTGACATTAAGTTGGCGATAATCGACAGTGTGTCGGACGTCACCATCTTTCTTTCTAACAGATACGGGAGCAAATGCCCAGTCCGATGTAGGCAGCTTAATTACTTGGGCCTCTAACATGTATGTCACTATTTTCTCTTCCTCCCCCTGAAACTTTAATGGGGGTTGTCTTACTTGTTCTCTAGCCGGCTTATCATTAAACGTATTTATTATGTGACGGATTAAGGTAAACGTTCCTAGATCCCTACTTCCCGTGGAGAATAACGGTAGTATATCCGCATATAAGGAGTCCTAGGGCAATCTGTTCTTGTTGGGAAATATTCTCTTTGGCTCTTTCAAACACATCAGCAAGATGTCTTGGTATACAAGGCTATACTTCTTTGCGTTTTGCTGAAATGCATCTATCGTCTAGGCTGTCATACGGAATGAATGATGCTGCCATGGGTGGTGCCATCTCATTGTGCATTTTATTCCCCTCCTCCCAAGAAGGTAGATCCCGATCATCGTCTACTCCATAATGACGGCTATTTACAAACGTATGTTGTGATTCGGTATCGGTGGGTAGTATCTCATCCAATTCGTTGGCATGGGTCAACAGGTCTCCTTGTTTGAAAACAACTTGGCGATTGCTATCATTTATAATATCTACAACAACTGGTCTTCCCCTCCACACATTAGGCAGAAGGGAATAATGAGAGTTAGTTAGTTCAGGCGTAGTTACGTATGTAATATGGATTGGGTTAGTCAGCTCCACCATAATATTAGTCCTGTGATTGGGTGGCAAAACGGTGCGTTGCGTAACCTGAACTCTGCTCACATTATAGCGACCGCTAATGCCTTACCTTAGGACGGTTCTGATCGTATGATTCTGTATTCCTCTGTGATCAGCTCTTCGTTTTCATTATCTATTAATATTAAATCGGGTGTACCGGTTATATTGTTAGTAATTCTTAACGGTGTTTCGAAGTCACATACAATATCCTGGTTATACCACACTTTGTCTAGTTGTGTTTTCTTCATTACGGCATACAAGGTTTCGTCATCTATTGTAACAATGCCACTCTCCACATTAACAATGCAATGGTCTTTCAGTAGAAAGTCCAATCCAATAATGGAGTCGTCCGTTATGGGTTCAACGGCTAGGTCAATTTTGAATTGTTTGCCCTGCATTGTGATTGGCAGTTGTCTAATAATGCATCAACGCATGTTTGTACTGTGTTCTGCGTTTCTTATCCGTATATGTTCACGAGATACTGTCACTGTTGGTTTGAGTGAGTGTAGAAATAACTGGCTGATAACTGACATTTTCGCAGCAGTATCCACAACCATTAATGTATCTTTAGCATGGACAGATGCTGGAATTATTAAGGTGTGGCCTACTGTTGGGCCTAACTGTGAATGCCTAAGCGCAGGTTCAGTTAGCTGTCTTGACCATGTGTCTGCTATTAGGCCACCGACTTTATTTGTCACATGATCGGCTCAATTAATTCACTCTCTGTGTTTCTGTTGGTCTTTTCCTTGTTGAAAAACCTCTGCGGCGGATCAGTGGCCAACAGGATTCACCTTGATTAGTTTGATCGTGGTTTCACAGCCTCATCTACCCGACATAGGGGAGAGGTGGAAATGTCATAGTCATATGTCTTTGCGTAATCTCTACTCTGATATTTCGCCCGATCATGCTCCCTACCGCGAGGTGTATCACTACTGTGACGACTGTGGTCAGCTTGCCGTGCGCCATGCCCGTGTGAACGATCGCAACATCGGGGACTTATCCGACTATCCTGGCAATTACCATGGCGATGGTGGCTCTGCCTAGGGTTGTGTCTATGAGTTATCCGTCGGATACAGGAGTCATCAGAATCAGAGTCAGCAGAGCTGTTATTTGAAGAACTGCTACTGCTCCAATATTGATGTTTATGGCGTGCTCTCATTGTCTCCTTGCAACGGTACAATCTATTCAAATATTCGCGAGCGATATGTCCCTTTCAATAGCACTCGAAGCAGGTGAAGGAGAAGGCGAGCGCCTTCTTTTGCTCGCACAGTCCCGTGATCGACGACAAGAGCCCAGGCAAGTGTAACAAGCATCACTTGTCGGTGTTACTTAGCTTGTGTAGTTGGAGGTGCCTAACTACACCCTGGAGCAGGTCCATGTCATTCGAAGGGGCGGCCTCTGTTATAGGCCTATCCTCGAAAGAGACCTGTCGAGCAGTGGGCACTCCCCGATTACCAAATATGCGTGACGTGCCTTGGATATGCCTTACTGTTACCACTGTTTCCTAGATATTCTTGGGATCGAGGAACTTCATGGCCTCTAGTGCCGCGTTCCTATCCCTAAGTCCCTTCAGAAGTGCAGCTACCGCAAGTAGGGTAGGATCGTTTAACGAGGTAAGCTTGGTTGGTCAGGGCATATACCTGATCTCCAAACGTGTCCATATTCTCAGTTAAGCCCGAAGTGTTATGATTAGGGCGGGTTTCCTGCTCCCATATATATCATGGAGTGCAGCAATGCAGTGTGCATATGTGTTGCGTGCTATCTGGGCGAAGCTTCTGAGTGCTGTCAGGGCCCTTCAAACGTGACACGAGCCGTACCAGCCGTTCCCGGTCGTCCAAATTGTAATGGGTTGCGAGGATCTCAAATGGGTGGTACCAGTTGTCCCACACTCCCACCTTGATTGTGTTTCTGCGACACTATGACGGGTATCATCGGGGTCCTGGTGGTTACCTTTCCTACTAGTTTGGGTGCGGCAAGGGGAGATGTAGCGCGGTTGCCTCGTGTTGAGCTCGGCACGGTTAGTGGGCGGATATTGCGTGTGGTCACTGGTGTCGTCTGTTTGTGGACCCTGGTAATGTTGGGGGACATATTTTCCAAAACCGAACATTTGGTCGTCATATATTTCAGCACTTTCATCGAAATTAAGTGGTATTTTGAATATGGGGGCAGATTGGTTTTCGGTCTAGCGCTAGCACCAAACATGTCGGGATCTACGAATTCGTCAGTGTCTCTCTGTGTCGTTTGTATTAGGTGTGTTATGTATTTGTCGTGTTTGTCCACTCTCTCGGTCAAGTGGTCTATTCTTGCTTCGAGTGTGCGTATTGCATTCATGATCTCAACAAGGGTACCCTGTGTTGGTGTGGAGGGTGGACCAGGGAAACGAGACTTGTCCCCTGGCTCCAGCGCCGTCCCCAAGTCAACGACCCGGCCTTCCTGAGCGCCACGGCGCCATTCATCGGCCGACATCTTTGTTTAGGTTTCTCAGTTTTGACTCCGACCAAAAAGTCGTAGTCAAAACGTTCGATGTGCTGTTGTTGCATAATTATTGTTTTTATTGCATCCGAGGGAAACAATTTCATGTATATCAGATCATCCTCGCTAGCTGTTCTTAGCTCAATGGGTATATCTGATGTCGCCATTGAGGGACGGCTGACAAAATACTAGATTGGTCGCTTGTGCACAAAGTAGGTTATTGTGAAACGTGCATACCGAAACACAATAATACTGGAAATTATATCAATTATTGACAAACAAATATTCGCACACTGTTTATTGGCGGTAACTTGACTTGGTTAGACTCGCCTATAATGCAAGCCTGTCAGTATGCCCTCAGTGTCCTAGTGTCTTATTCTATTTTGCAACGTCTGCCACTGGCATCGTCGGCAACATTCGACAATGGGCGTGGTTGGGTGTGGCGTTTTCGGATTTATATATCTACTTACTTATATAATTGCTGAACGAGCGTATGGAATAACAGTCAATTTTATTATATATAACAACAGTCTTATTTGCAAGAATGTTCGAATAGTTTTGGTATTGGCGTGTCCAAAACAATAAGTTTTATACAGACTTTTTGAATGTTGAAACTCAAGCAATATTCAATAACGTTAAGCTTATTCGTAGTAAGGGACGGGGCAAGGGTCGGTTAAGGAATTGCGCGTTTCTAGATTACAGAAAAAACGCGGATACCATAAAACGGTTGCACAATAAGTTCACTAAGTGATAGTTAGTGGAGTGATTGCCGAATTTTCTAATTCGCAAAATTATTCACGAGTTCCGTGGCATGGTTTTTAACACTTCTGACAATAAATGTCGCCGAGCATCATACACAAGTAGTGATAACACTTACGTTGTAGTATGTAATGTGGCGATGGCTGTCGTTGCGTTCGTTCGTTCGGTGGCAAGCCCAGTGTGCCCGGGTGCAGCTCCTTTTATACCGCGGTCAGACTTGGTTGGTTCATCGTGACCGGTTGGCAGAATGATGTTGTTGAGCCGCTGTGTGGCACTGTTAACTACGACAATTTCGTCAACATGTACGTCGCATGTTTGCCTGCTGGTGATGGTAATGCCAAGTATTGTCTTCTATATTACTCGTAAGTGTTAGTTCCGTTGATATTATAGTGCGGAGCACACATGCAACATAGTCCAGATATACGCCACACAATACACCTGCACGGTAAGACCGCATTACACACTAACAAGTATTCCGCACCATATAAATACCATTCCTTCGCAATAACTACCGTCCGTGTCACTAGCCGTCGTTACTCTCCCATCATCCCGAGGAAGTCGCGACGCCGGCCGTCGGAGGCGATCATCGCGTCCTGTGCTGCACAAGTAAGTGACGCGCACAACATTGGCACTGCGAGCAGGGTACAGTCTGTCTTTCGTGAATTACGAATCTGCTTGAAATATTCGTGTATGTTTCGTGACAATTAGGCAGGAGAAACCTCCGGGTTTGCAAGTGTTAATTGTTTACGGCTGAATTACGCGCCAATTTCAAAGAGTGCAGGATAGGAACTTGCCGGTTCTGTCCTTTGCCTTTGGATTACACTAACTACATGGAGGACGAAATGTACGGGGCCTACCTTTGGGTTTTGTTACACTCCTTCGGGGATGTGATTCCAGTCGGATTTTGTGTTGCAGAGCCGAACTGGTTCTTTCAGCAAGGAAACTCGCGATTCACTTTGTTTATATATTTAGGAGACCAAAACATGCATGTTTTGGAAGAAGAATGTTCTGATTGATTAGGTCAAATGCCATAGAGAAGTCAAGTTGATGTTGTTACGTTCAGAATAACCTTCACACTTAACATTGCGGATGGGATCAACGCACACTCTTTTGCTATTCTACGAACGATCAACGTAAGACGAATTTGTTTGTATCGATTTGAACATTATCGATCGTCATAACATGAGAACGTTGGCTAGCTACTATCATAGCTATATTATGCGCTTGTCACGTCACATCTTGAACAATTTTCACATATGTTGGCACGTTCTTTGACTTCCAAGTCATGCATATGAGCGACGTTATTTATGCTAACATGTATTCTCAATTGTACGGTTTTGACACTATACTAACTTCTATATTGCAATTGTAAACACGTTACTGTTCTTGTGTATTGTGTGAAGGAACTTAGATAAGCAACATTTGCCACTTCTCACTCAGACTATTCGACTAAGCTTTTGAGATAATCTTGTTATCTATCTCCATCACCGGAATTCTTCTAAAAACCTATGCATCGTTCACAAAGGTCAATACTTTGCTTGTTAAAACGTCATCCAAGTCAATGATATATATATATATATATATATATATATATATATATATATATATATATATATATATATATATTAAAACAAAACTAGTTCAAAACACAGATCCCTGTGGCACTCTCAAAAACGAAGCTTTGTCTTCTGTAAATAAGCCATTTTTCTGTACAGTTAATCGTACCATATCTTATGTCACGGTCTTTTAGCTTAAGTAGTATATTTTGTGTCGCAATGTGTCGAAGATTTGTTTCTATATAAATATACATTCTATATAGCTCCTACTAGACGTCCCTCGTGTACCCACTTAGTTACATCTTACAAACATACATAATATATTTGTTAAGCTTGATGTGGTTTTAGAAACACACGTTGAGAACGATTGATCATTCATCCTTGATCAAGTTTAATATACCAAAATAAGTTTAAATTTGTCTTCCTAATAGTTTAAAAGTCACTAATCTATAGTTATCTTACTTCTTTCTTGACATTTTTTTTATTTTAATAACAATGTGATATTTGCTTCTTTCCATTCTAAGGAAACCGCCCCCTCCCAAAATGACAATTTGAACACTGTTGGAAGCGTATCCCATCCACCAAGGTGTTTTATTATCTATCATATCCTTTTTGTAGCTGCCGTTTTTTTATTACAGGTAATTGTCCTAAATAGTATGACTCAAGTGACACAAGTGATTCCTTATAACTGGTGTCCGTATGCTCATTATGAAAGCCACCAGTGTGTCTACCAGCAGACACACTAGACATGTGAAAAGGTATATATATGTATATGTATATGTATATATATATATATATATATATATATATATATATATATATATATATATATATATATATATATATATATATATATATGTTCCATTCAACGAGTTAACTGTTAAAGCACTGCTTCATGTTCACCAGTATTGCCCTAATGGTAAATTTGCCCTAATGTGCCCTGATTTGGAGATAGGCATCATATCTGATAACCGTTCATTTGTTAGCACATCCAACATTGATGTCCTACGCCAGGGCCTCTGGAAATGTATGTGGTATGCGAGCGATATCAACAGTTCAACGTGCTTGATGTAAATGGACGTGGTTGCTTCTACATTTGACTAGTCTCTTCACGGTTATTTATACTTGAGAATGTAGTCTTGGTGACTCCAACTTGAATGTGTCTGTTGAAAGTCTATCATGTCTATGCATGCGTATGATTTCTATTAGAGCAGACTTCGATTGGAGACACACGTGTTTCGCATTTGGCTAATGTGGGAGTGTTCCGTCCATTATAAATCATCATCTGATTAAAGGATTATTGTTTTCTCTGATCACGTTTCAGTACTTTTTTGAGATCCCCGAAATTACAGTACACTTGCGAGTGTTCACCCTTACGTTGCGTACGTTGGCGAAACACATACCGCCTGATCATAACACTCCTCTTCGGACCAACATAATGTCTGTAACGCTATAATACAGTTGTCATATGTGTCCGTATTTGTTATCGACGCAAATATTAGCTTCGGCTTTGGTCATAGGCAGTTAATTGATATGGTTCGAAGTCAAGCCTCGGCTCTATTCGCACCATCGAGGGTACAATATGTGTACATGAATTCACGCACCAACGCATCCATTTCTCGCCTGATGAAGGGGAACACGCTTTTAGCAGCGTTTACTTCTACCACCTTTGTCGTCAAGTAGTTGATGTCGATGATATGGTCATGCAAATATTAGAAACAACATACTGTTGTAACATTGAACACATTGCAATTCAGCATCATGGTGGATATATATGTTAAGCTTAGAACGCTGCTGACGTCAGGTGATCGATAACATTTAAGACACGTCTTTTTCTTTACAATAATAGAACATAGCAATTCCAACTTACGTAACTATGCAATCAATCCTTGTTGACCTTTCTTGAATATGCCGTAGCACAGTAACAATTGTGTGTAAAAGCTTAATCGTTTCATTCGAGGGTAATGTCGATCACTTTAGTTTGAAGCAACTAATTCGTTACATTGATGGCAGTTGATCAGTCGATTTTCAACTGATATCGTTTTCAGGGTCAGCTAATTATTCCCTAACAATACTGGCGACTCACAATCTCAGCGGTACGGTACGAAACGCATCGCAATACGGATATACAAAGACTCTTCCGTCCTTCCGATTTACCACAGGAATATTAACAGTGAGACGTAAGTATTAGTTATCAATATCTTTCGAAATTAATGCGATAACAAAAAACATAGTGTATGCCATTATGTCAATCTGTGACTTTTCCATATATATTTTAAAGAATTGTAGTTTTTCACTTATATTGACCCTAACGGACTGACAAACTGTTTCCCTTTTTTCTACCATCTTTTCGTGGGAAAATTCAAGATGGTCGTCACCGGTCACCGAAACTCTTATAATCGCTAAATATTTGGCAATAAACAATATAGAGACTTGAACCCGAAGTTGTTTTATATGGTTTGAAGTATGATGAATCCAATGCAACCACTAATTTGATGAAAATGAAATAAAATAAAGGTATACCAGCCATATAGGTGTTAACATATAGGTGTTAAAAGATCCAAACTATGCTTGATCACACATTTTAAGTTTCAATATATTATAACTTTATCATAACTAATTTCATGTTCATTTATTTATGTGGACACAACTATGGTTCTGCAATATAAAGGTAAACATTATGGTAAATGGTAAACATTATATTATCTGATTATGGCCCTCATTAGTTATACATAACACGTTTCTCATTATTAATTTGCCGCGATATGTGAATGGACAGTTCCTTTGGTATAGTTGCACACCGATGATTGTAGGTATCTTGCAATTCTAAATATGACCCAACAATATAAAAAAGGGAACAAAACTGTGAATTATTCATTTTATGTGTTTGTGATATTTTCTGAAATGGGAATTAATACCAATGTGTATACATACCTCCATATGAAACATGTTTGGAAAGACACCTCAGTCATCATATTCGTCTGCAAGATGATTCTCCTCTTCACTCTGAACCTCTTTGTTCAGAATATTGGTGCATGTCTAGTCAGCTGCTTCATACTTCCACAGTTCTATATATGTCATGATGTGTGCCTTACATGAGTATATCACAGCAGTGCTACAATTCACCAGTTCCGCAAATGCCTCTGGTACTGGTGATACGTATGAAAAAGTTGGAAAGGATGCTCCTATATTATCCTTGTGCCATCCTAGTCCTACATAATCCAGCATAGTGGGTTCTACAACTGTGTTCTGTGCACAAATGTTGGTTTGATAGTTTGCCGAATGATGGCACCCAGTGCAGGAAAGTGTTTTTCTACACAGTGGTTTGGCTTCAGTTGTTTGAACATGTGCTATCTTACTTGCATCACCGTCAAAGCAGTACGGTTCAAAAGAGGAACTGTTCATAGGAGCCAAATAGCACCTGGTCTGACGGATACGCTCCGACCTCAAAGCCACCAAGGGCGCTGATCACATCGGCCGGAGCTTCCAGGGACGTATAAATGTATGCCCAACAACCATGCCATCGATAATGATGGTAGGTGGTAGGTAGCTCTCCGGATGCAGTGCCTCAGTCAGGTATGTCATACTATCCTTGGTACGTTTTCTCTGGTACACTGCCATTGCTGTGGCATGAAACAAATTCGTATCATCAGGTGTGTCTACCTGACCATCAATTTTTTTAACATTATGAAGCATGTTACCGATGAAGCCTGAGTGCACATCGTACCCAGCGTGTTCCTCCCTGCACTGCTGCACTCCGTCGGCAGTTTGAGTTACGCATCGTATCACTCTTTGTATGAAATACCAACTCCAGACTTTGAGAGGACTACCGCTATTTTCTGGCTGGTCGCAATATTATGATATGCCAAGCATTAAAGGAGTTTCGACAGTAGATCAGAAACCATGTGAATCGATTGACTTGGGCTTATACAGTGCTTGACGATCAAATATGTGAGTCGGCATGATTTGTTGCGATAAGAATGAACCGGATCGATGCAGGGCGACATGCGTACTTCCGTTTTGGCAATATGTATCCCTTTCAGCATCAACAATATCATATTGTGGAGTTCCTGTGGAACACAAGCTTCTCAACATCATCTGGTGATCCTCTGAAAACTTACGGATCTTTCCAAGGAAATATGTGATTTACTGCCGCTTACGACCGAGTAACAAAACGAAATGTACTGCACCAGAAGCGTATGGGCATCTTTTTTGTTTTTTTTTATAGAAAAATGTTAGATCTGATGTTCTACTGCAATATAGGTAAATTAAAATTATGGGATATATTACCATTAATTACTTACTTATCCTCTTCGTCCCCAGTGGCACATAATAGACTAGATAACATTTCAGAAAATGTTAATGGTGGAGGCATTTCTTGTTAACGGCTGGCAAACAAAATTGTTATACATACTTATATGTTCTAAATCGATCTAGGGGGTTTGCCCGACTGTATTTTCAACGGTTAACCCTTAAACATGACACATTCAAAATGGCCGCCGCCGAAACTTGACAAATTCATTTTGGGTCATATCTTTGGTACCAAACATGGTAAGAACATACATGAAACATCTTTATGTATTTTGTCAGGTACAAGGAATCCGTAGAGATCATTATTTAACCATCAATATGCCAAGAAATTTAGATATGTGATGTAAATTTCAAAATAAATTGACTACAATTGACACATATATTCTCTGTCTTTGCAAGTGAGGCGTAGCTGAACTGCAGCAATGGACGCCGATCAAGCTTCAAGGAAACGGGGAGTCCTGGTATATTATGACAAATGTATCATATGCCAAGAAGACAATAAACAGCATACACTAGTTACACCTACATCTGACGGCCTAAAGACAATCCATAATGCAAATCAAGTTCGACATAAGTTACGAAATGACAATTTCAGATCTGCATCTGATCGGCTCACCGATGCGTTAGCTGCGTGTCCTTCACCATTGATAGTATGTCACAATGGATGCCGTGCCTCTTATACAAGTTCTTATAAACTCGAAAGACTGAGAGCTACAGATATAACAGTTCATAAAACTCAATCTAGTTCATCAGCACCTGCAGCCGTTGCTCAATCACAAACAGTGCTTCTACGAAGCAAGGTGGTACCAATCCAATGGAACTTGTGCATATTTTGCCAAAAAAGACCAAGGAAAAAGTACATCTGATACAAGAGACGCCCGTTAGCAAACGGATCCTAGACGCAACTAAGTATGACACGATTTTGAGGACGCGACTGGCGTGCGCAAATGACCTAATAGCCGTTGATGGCAAACATCACAGAAGCTGTTATGTCACGTTCAAACGTAGCACTGACAACATAAGAAAATCAGCAGTAAATGACAGCGATGTAGTGTTGCTTTGGCTCTGTCATGAGCTTGAACAATTAGCATCACATGCTGATATCCTAGAACTCTCTGATGTGTGAGACAGATATTGCACACTAGCCAAGGAAGCGGACATCGAAATCCCGTCATCATTTATGAGTCGGCGGAGCACATTCAAAGATAAGTTAGCTGAACGTACGCATGGTGTGTATGAACTTATAGTTCTCCGTGATCAAGCACACACAGAACCCAGAACACTACTCGTTCCAACAAAGTTCCGCCACATGCCATTATCTACTATGGTGAAGGATGATGGCGTAGAGCTCAGTATTTCCACGTTCACGCATCAAACGGATGTTTCATGTCCCTCCATGGTGCATGTTGCATTACGCATACGAGGTGATATGCTATCACATCCGAAGCCTGATGAATTCGAAATCAGCGAGGAGAGGGCAATAGATTATGTACCAGACATTCTGTACATGTTCCTCAACTTACTCCTGGGGGGCCAACAACTGTTAGAAGGCAACGTGAACAGTGAGGATGATGACGATGATGACAATAATGATGACAAACATGCCTCATTCCGTTAAACCAGAATACTTAGCATTGCTCAGGATCTCGTATATACTGCTAGTGGAGATACAATTAATACTCCAAAACACATTAGAATGGGAAGTATTCTTCACCAAGCAACACGTTCGAAGGAGCTCGTTGACATGTTTCATAAAGCTGGCCACGTGATGAGTTACCGTAATGTTATCAGGCTGGACACAGCGTTAGCTGAAAGAACACTAAGCACCATGGATGACAATGGTGCTGTCGTGCCTCCTAACTTGGTCGAAGGACGTTTCGTTCAGTTTTCCACAGACAATGTGGACATAAACTAGGCCACTTTAGATAGAAAAGGAACATTCCATGCCACCCAGGTAGCATCATGGCAGAGAGGCCCACCTAAAACTAATCTACTCGAGGGTATCAAGTTATCCAATACAGCAACACTGCACATCCCAGCTGCTATGAACGACATAATACCAGCACCTAACCACGGAACCACCGAAGGACCATACAATGAGGACATAACACCTGGTTGGTTTACACAATCGATGGATGAATGCCCCTCAGCGACGAACGCCCATGCGACTGACATGGCATTGACAATAACTCGATCTTCCCAGGAACCAATGCCTGTTTGTAGAGCGCAGTGGCTCAGGGGTAGAGCTTCGGACTCTCGACTACGAGAACACGGGTTCGAATCCTGGCTGCGGCGTTAAAACCTTGGGCTAGTTTTTTCACTCTACATTGCTCCAGTTCACTCAGCTGAATTAAATGAGTACCTGGCTATAGACAGTGGTGGATATGTGTACGAGCAGCCTTCGCGCATTAATTGTAGCATATGGCTGGATGCTTCCCAGAGAAGCCGAGATGGTGTCTGAGTGAACAGGTCTGTCAGGGAAATAAAGTGTAAAGCGCTTTGAGCGGTCCTGAGGATTGGATATTGCGTTATATAAGAACTGCCTTTACTTAACCAATGCCTTCTTGGACTTCCTTCAACCAAAATGAAAGCACGATCAATCCAGAGCAAACTTCAATGGGGTATCTACCCATTATACAGGCTCTTGCATACCACATTGATATGCTGAACACTGTCGTCAAGCGAGTGTTGCACGTAGATCAATCAATGGAACAGGAACAGGTAGTTCTAACAGTTGACGAGGATCTATATCCTAAGTTGGTGGAACTGAAGTGGTCTGTTGACCAATACAAGGATATCCTAATACCCTGTCTTGGAGGACTGCATATAGCAAGGAGTCCTTGGGCGCCATATGGAAGAATCAGGCCTGTCTGAGTTGTGGGTAGAATGTGATGTAGTGTGTGCCAATGCAGCTCAGAATGTGATATCCGGCAAAGGCTATGCCCGTGCAATGCGAACACACAAACTCACATTGCAGGCCTTGTGGCAATTACTACTCCCACAACTGAGTGCACACCTGGACTCTGTTGATGTTGAGCTTAGGGCAGAACTGGATTCCCTTGGGAAGTCATCAGACACTGAAGCTTTGGCATCCGAGAGGTTCCAGCAGCCCATCCTTGATTTTGTCAAAGTGCTAAAAGAAGAAGACCCAAATGCAGAATTCTGGTGGAATTACATGGAGATGGTCAGCATCTTACTCTACTTCACCAGGGCACAGCGTGATGGATTGTGGGAACTCCACCTGTATGCTTTCTGGCATATGCTTCCATTCTTCTTCAGATATGACCATGTCAACTGTGCACGATGGGGTACAGTATATCTAGCTGAGATGGCCAAGCTCCCGCCAGACATCCTGCGTGAGTTCCAGCAAGGACATGTTGTGATCAAGCATGCAAATCGACAATTCAATCAAGTTTCTCCAGACCACAGCACAGAATGGTTGAATGCCACTGGAAAGAAATGCCACTGGAAAGAAGAGTGGGGGGCTTAGTCGGCATCACCAAGGTAGCTTCTTCACTTAGCCGATGGACTCTGTCTTATAACCTCAGGACCCTGATATCATCGCACACTAAACAAATGTTCCACGTAACCATGGATGGTGATGACGACGTCTACACCCACAGGGAGCATACCAAAGGAAGGAGGATGAAAGATGATGCAGATGAAGCAAAAATGGCAACATCTCTGAAGCAGCATGGAGTGTTCCATAACAACGTCGATACACTACATAACATGATCAACAAGGGTCTGGTCACTGTCTCCATCGAGGAGTCGTTACTTGGAGCAGAATGCCTTGGTAAAAAGCAGCTTAATGAGTTTGTTGAGAAACGTATCTGTCTGGCTCCAGATAACGACCAGCATGTCGATCTCAAAGCTCCCATTCGTAAGAACAAAGCTGTGACATTTGTTTCACTGTACACTGTTGTAAAAAACGTAAAAGGGAAACAAAGCACGATAAAGGTGGACAGAAACATCTTGCAACGGCTCATAACAGCTTATAGAGCAGGCCGTGAAGTCAAGTTAGACAACATCCTCCAGCATGAGCTTATGTCTGTTCCGCTGTCTCTCGCCACAATCAATGGTACCCTGCATTCACCGAAAAAGTCTCTGCTAGCCAACATATTGACCAAGGACGTACTGACACCATCAACTATTTCACTTGATGGACCAAGTTGCTTGCTGAATGATGGTCAGGCGTTGGTGATGGCTCTTTCGAAACAAACCCCCTAACATAAAGACATTTGGTGAATATGCGAAGACATTTACAGCAGCTGTATATAAAATGGGAGCCACCTTTCAGAGGATTGATGTTATGTTTGATCGTTACAGACCGGAGTCGATCACAGCAGGAACGAGGACAAAGCGCAAGCAAGGAAAACGACCAGTACGACGTCAAATCGAAAGTGAGTCAGTTCCGCTGCCATCTGACTGGTCCAATTTCATGGCACTCGAAGATAACAAGGCATATATGGCATTGTTACTGTCGAACTATCTGATCGATCGCAGCCCTAGTGATCAAACACTGGTTGTTGCTGGCGGATTCTCCGAAGCTACGATCGTCAAGTCTTCAGATCCGACACTAGACCTGTCCATGCTTGAGGCCGATCACGAGGAAGCTGATACACGTCTAATTTTGCACTGTATTCATGCTCATATGGAGTCAATGGTTGTGCACGTACGCGATACCAATGTCCTTGTGTTGCTGCTCGCTCATTATGACAAAATGAGATGTACGAATCTGCTGATGAAAGCTGGCACATCAAAACATCCAAAATATGTCCCAATACATGACATTCGTCGTCAAATACCCATCGAGCAAGTAGCATCAATACTAGCTTTTCATGCTATCCCTGGATGTGACAGTGTTTCTCAACTCAGTGGACACAGCAAGAAGACGGCATGGCGTGTCTTCCAGCATCACCACAGAAACTTGAGTCATCTGGGGAATGGCCACATCACCGAAGATATCATTAAATCGGCAGGGAAGTTAATCTGTCAGCTATATGGAGTACCCGAAGCAGACACGTGTGACGAGGCACGAGTTAAATTGTTCTGTGTAGGACAAGGCCAAGAAGCTCTACCTCCAACATCGGATGCAACACGATTTCACATCAAGCTAAGCCATTACCAAGCAAGTGTCTGCAAGCCCACGTGCCTTCTCCAGTTCTTCCCACTGTAACAGATACGGGTTGGGATCGTAAGGATGGACAGTTAGTACCGCGACTTCTTCTCTACCACCCATTCCAAAAGCGTGCTCAGAGATCATGTCATGTGGGTGTACCAAAGGATGCCTCAGTAGGCTCTGCAGTTGCAGAAAAATGAGCTTGCCGTGTATTGAATCTTGCAAATGTCACAGGCATGGCGCTGAATGTCGGAACGTTCTACCTGATCGCACATGAACTGAGTTAGCCCAAGTGGTTTTACGTAGTAATGTAATGTAACAACATAACTTTGGACATATTTCTTAAATGCTTTACATGTGTTATGTGTGTGTTGTCATTTGATATAAGCAAGTTGTAAAATAAACGAAATGTTGACAACCGTTTCTGCATTATACTATTGATATGCAACAATGCATATAGTAATTCATTATGAAGCTTATTTGCATTCCTGTACGAAGTTGATCAGTAACAAAACATAATTATAATTGTATCTTTGACATTTAATATATCCCAAATCATAACCATGACATTATGATGAAGTTCAATCACTAATTTATAAAAGTCTCAGTAATAATTGCATGCAATTATTGATCAAATTGGCCCTAATATGGCAGCTATCTTAATTTATTGGCATATTGAGGGTTAAATAACGATCTCAACGGATTCCTTGTACCCGAAAACATACAAAAAGATGTTTCATTTATGTTCTTGCCATGATTGGTACTAAAGATATGACCCAAAATGAATGTGTCAAGTTTCGGTGTCGGCCATTTTGAATTTCTCACGTTTAAGGCTTAACCGTTGAAAATACAGTCGGGCAAACCCCCTAGATAGATTTAGAACATATAAATACGTCTATAAATGTTGTTTGCCAGCCGTTAACAAGAAATGCCTCCATCACTTTTAATATGAGCCTTTTCACATATTTGACCTAGCCTATAAGGCCACACACATATTTGACCTAGCCTATAAGGCCACACACATATTTGACCTAGCCTATAAGGCCACACACATATTTGACCTAGCCTATAAGGCCACACACATATTTGACCTAGCCTATAAGGCCACACACATATTTGACCTAGCCTATAAGGCCACACACATTTTTGACCTAGCCTATAAGGCCACACACATATTTCGGCAGAAGGTCCTGTCCTTAGCTAAGACCTCAGCCTCACCCCGCGACAGCCCCATCTGTCTCAGCTCGTCCACCACTATCTGTCGCCACGTCATTTTTTGCCGTCCTCGCTTCCTTTTTCCAGGTGGTGTTCATCTCAGTGCCAATTTGGGGATGCTGTCTAAGTGCATTCGCAGGACGTGTCCTAGCCATCTAAGCCGTCGGCTTTTGATTTCGAGGACAGCACTGTTGCAACCCGTCTTCTTATAGAGGTCCACGTTGGACATTTTATTTTATTATATATTACCATACACATATATTAATAGAAACGCTAAGTAATCATTGTGTCCAAAAGCTTCGATCTGTATTGTTATTATTATTTTCGATATGTAAACTGGGTTTAAAGTGCTAATACCGAAAATGAAAAACGATATTGAAAATAAACCAGCAGGATGTAAAATAAGAAACAATCGATTAGTATATTGTTCGTATCTCCATAAAATATGAAGATATTAAATATATTTTGGTCCATCTAGCCTTTTAATAGTCTTTCCAAATGTGACAGGAAAGTATGTTTTATATCCAACATTTGCTATCCATGTGTACCCATTTTACAGTAATGTTAATGCACATAGGGCTGGTATAACCTTATTTTCATTTCTTTCATCAAAATAATAGTCGCATTCGATTACTCATACTTCAAAACATATAAAACGACTACGAGTTCAAGTTTCTTTAAAGATTGTTGCCAAAGATATAGCGATTGTAAGACTTTCGGTGTCCGGTGGCGGCCATCTTGGATGTTCCCAAGAAATAGTTGATGATAAAATGAAAACTGTTTTTTTCAGTTCTTTTGGGTATAAAGGAAAACAAAACATAATTATTTAAAATGTATACGAACATGTCACAGGACGTATATTTGGCATATAATTGCGTATACTGTATACCTTTATGGTAATGTAAAGTCTTCAAGTGTTATACTGCTTAAAAGTGATATTTCACGATGGTGTAGTTGTGGTTAAAATAATGTGCGGTAAAATAATAAGTTAATAAAATAAATATGACAATAGATAAATCCAGTTAACTGTACATTAAAACGATGAATAAATTAATAAGATAAATATAATGAATATATAAAAATAATAAGTTAATAAAATATTAAAATAAATAGATAGTTATCGCATTTGTGGCATATATAGCTTTATTTAAATTTATGTCATCAAAATAATAGCTACACTTGGTTCCTCATACTTCAATATATGTGAAACGACTCCGAGTTCATAGTTTATAGTCGAGTTTATACCGTTATTGCCAAATATATACCCATTATAATACGTTTGCTAATCGGTGGCGGCCATCTTGAATTTGCCCACGAAAAAGTGGAATAAAAAAGTGGAATCAGGTTTTACCAGTTCGTTAAGTGAAACAACACAATTCACAGAAGTCATAGAGGATGAATTTGCTACATAACTCCTTTACTCAACTAATAATACTTGAGTAAAGGTTGCGAATGCGTCGAGCATTTCAAGGGGTAAACTAGCAACGTCGAAGCAGAACAACAACTACAACATCAATATTTCAACGGAACCCGGTAAATGGCGATGTCACCCGCCACTTATTTACGGAGACTGGTTGTAACTACGTGATTAGAAACCGTAATAACGTGATTAAAATGAGTAATTACGACTTTTCTCTCGGCGTAGCAACTCTGAAAATGCCGTTATATTGGCTTGCTATTATTTCAATTTATCCCTATAATATGTAATTGTTGACCTAATGCATGACCTGTTATACGTTAAAGGACAAAAAAGGCAACGCTTTCGTATCTTTCACCTAATAGCGTTATTTCATAGAATAATTTCAAAATAGATTCACTTTTTTAACGTCAGTGGTTTACTCAGAATGTGACATAAAAATAAAGCCCACAAGGGAAATCAAGGACCACAATGAAAATAATTGCGTGCACTTTTTATGTTATCCGAATATTTAAATGTACCTTGTATTTATATATTATGCATATGTGTACAATGTTTTACATTTTATATTAAATAAATAAATCAATCAAGAAAAGGAAAATTCTCACGAAATTCATGACAGCCTGGCTGCGGCCATCGATATCGGTCATGCTGTGGTTTAGCGTGGCTTCACCTGGCTGCAACCGGTCAGCTTCCGGCTACGACACGAAGGGTCAACAACCTCGCAGTAGCAGTTGCTTTGACGTACGACTAAATAATGGTCAACAAGTAATTATTAAGTAGTATCACAAGTTGGTGGGACAAGATCCAACAAAATGTTGCCGACATCTTGTGCTTAAACCCGGGGCACTGCTGACGGTATGTCGCCATGGGCCTAAACCGGCGAAGCAACGCGTATCAAGCAGGCCTATACTTCAGATCGCAAGCAAGGTTAGTATGATGTCCGTACTCATTATTCAGATAATAATCTTGTACTATTTGTTTCAGACGTCAAACTCATTTAACGGTTTTGTTGTCGTGCCGGGTATAAATTGACGACGGCTCGATCATCGATGGCGATGACAGCTAATCTGTTTTTTTATTGTGGTATCACGTCCACGTGTGTAAAGTCGAATATATGCTTGAAACAAGCTACGACAATAGCATGCATGATTTAATCTTTAGAAGAACCTTGAATAGTTGAACTTGAAGTGAATGATATAAGCGGAGTGGACCGTGACCTGGATTTGTCGTTGGCACATCTTCGTAAATTCAGAATGTTTTGTAATAGTATTATTCTTTGTAATATTACAAATACGTTATGTTTACTAGTTGGCAAACGCAACCATTTGGTAAATTTGTCACAGTTTTTGTTAGTCGATTCGTCAACTATTTCCATCGAAGTGAATGTAGGCTATGTCATTGTATCTTCATAAGCCTAAGGTAACATTGATTAATGCAGTTTTGAAATTAACAACGATCATGACCAGTATGTTTAGATATGTGTTAAGAAGCAATACAAATAGTGTGATGTTGAAAACTAGATTGTTTTTTACAAAACTTGGTTAATTGCATTTTTCTGTTACTTTCCAATTATGAGATAACATTATGCTATACATCTGGCTATAGTTATTATAATTGTATTAAGAATATGCATACACATTGACACCTCACCCTCATAGTTAATTGCTTCAAATGCATGGATTGTTGCTGCATGCATATCTTAAGCTAAATTTTCATTTAAATTAATAATTTTATCTGCAACTTGTGGTGTTTATGTTGATGTCAAATTAGCTTTTTAGATGTGACTTTGGTGTCCACTGGTTAAAAAATATTGTCACATATAAGTGATAATGAAAATGAGATATAATTTATATTCTAGATAATTATTGAGTGCAAATTCATACATGTTATTGATGAAGTATGCTGCATTCTCACAATATGGCTGTGTTTCTGGTCATCTTACATGAACAACTAGAGAAAATGCCAATTAGGTGAAGATGCAATGAATTATTTCACGTTCCTTTGTTGTTGGTTGCATAGAATGATGGTTGTCGCTGCATCACATTGTGGCCTCCACGCATGGACAGGGAATGTCCAGTTTCACTCATGTGCCCACGCTAGTAGTATAGTAGGGTGTTCTCGTTGAACCGCGGCGGGAAGCGTGGCACGGAGTGGGGGGGGGGGGGTGGCTGTTGCGGAAGAAGAAGGGTTTTGATTGGTTGTTGCGGAGCTAGGGATCAAATGGGTCTTTTTGCGCGGTCTTGGGTGAGCAACGCCTTAAATGGAAAGGTTGTATGAGCAACGTTTAAATGAAAAGGCTTTATGAAAATAATAAAATAGAATTGCATTAATTCTAACCACATGTTGTGGTATACAGAGGATCACAGTTTTACAAATACATATACAGAACATGCGTACCACAACATATCATTAATTGCAACTAGAAAATAATTACCCAGCTATGCTACTATCCGTGTCAATTTACGTTTATACAGGAATAACACAACAGGTTGCGGGTTATTGACCATACAGTTTTAAGCCATACAAGATGAATTTTCCCGGATAATCAATGTTGTCTGACTCACTGGTATATAGCATATCAGCAAAACGTATGTACATTTGCGTTCACCCTATTACATGAATACATATATTTAGTTATCAGAGGTCATCCAAATTTGAACACAAATGAATTCAGTATGCACTTTCTCTAGGAGATAAAATTGTTATATCCCCACACTTCTCAACCGTACAGTGGTTCTACACACTTTTCAAATAACTTAAGCACAACACCAGTTGGTAGATTTAGTCTCCTGCCTTTTTGTATGAGTGAATACATAACCTTTGAAGCTTTATAATGCAACACCATTTTTAGCTTTAACAAATGATCCATTCCAATTAAAGCAAATACCCAAATATATGTAATCGTCAACTTGATCGAGATCCGTATTACCAAATTTAAATGTACGTATATTACGTATCTTTGACAGATCATCGTTTTTGGTTTTCTGATATTAACTTTCAATTTGTACAGATATAGTATTCATTCAGTCGGTCAAGATTCCTATGCATGTCATGCTCATTTTCGACACTTTCAACAGTGCCATCTGCATACAAACACAAAAAGATTTAACATTCCATTGATACCATCATTGCTGTCATTATATAGTTTGTCAATAAATTGTAGTGTGTTCCATCTCTGTGCTGAGAAGATTGTATTCATATCATTATATGTTTCTTTATCTCGATCCTACATGTGATTCGAAAAATTCTGATCGCACTCCATTGTTCATGACACTTGGTTTGATTGATTGTTTTACATATTCAGCATAAGATAAAGTAAGTTCCCAGATACACCATTATGACATTAGTTTTTTCCGTAACATTCCTCTGTTGATCGAGTCAAATGCCCTACTACAATCAACAAAAGCTCAGAACAAGCTTCCACCTTGACATGAACTAATTCAACAATACTCTTAAACGTAAATATTGCTCTGTTGAATGTGTATTTCTTTATCATGGCAGTCTGCATTAAACCAATCTTTACGTTTACTTGGTTTTGTAGAATAGGCTTTCCTAAGACCATTTTGGGGTTCACTCATTATTTGTTTCGAGTTTATAAAGGCAGTTAGTATGTAGTTATGATGGAAGTGAATGGTTTTCCGATGCAGCTAAGAAGAGTTATCCCTCTGTAATTTCTGGGTCATTATTGTCACCTTCATTTTCTCTATGTCGGTTTTATTATGCCAATTACCCAATCATTTGGGATATGTCCACACAGTAACACAACATTAACAATTTGTGTTAGCATATGCAAGTGATTTTCTGATAGAGCTCTGATTATGTCATTGATACCATTATCTTCCGCGCAATCATTTCACAGCTGTCGTCATTTCTGCTTGATAAATTGGTAGATTTAATATCTCGGAAATTGGATTTCATTCATGGTACATTAAAACTCAGCTTAATGTTTTTCGATAGACTTTAATTCTGAAAAGGGGTCAAGAAACTCACCAATAGTTACATTTCCTGTGCTTAAGTTACCTGCATCGTGTTCTCATTGATTATCTCTCAGAACACTTTGCGGTGATTACATTCCTCTACATTAAGATCTGCTATAAATTGTTGTCTGTGTACTGCTTTACATTTATTTATAACAGTTTTATATTCCTTTCCCATTAATTTAAGTAATTGGAAGTTTTTCTCGCTTCCATTATCCTAGATCGCCTTCTTGCTCTAATGAATGCATTTCTGTTATCATGGTAGTCTGCATTAAACCAATTTTTACATTTACTTGTTTTTGTTGTGTTTATTATGGCAGACTGCTCAGTTTTGAGGATATTACATTTTTAGCACCATTTAAATCTAAATCATTAAATCTTGCAACCAAATAATTAACACTTTCCTTAGTTGCCACACCAACATGTGTGGTTATATCATTTAATAAAGTGCTGACACTCAAACTCATCAGTGTTTTTAATAATGAAATTCTGCTTTCATGTTTTGCTGCCAGTTTACTACATACCTTTTCACACCTGGTTTGTAATGATATTGTGCATTCTGTGTCGCTATTACCTTTGTATTAAGCACTAGGTTTAGCACACTATGTCCATCAAAAAATAATATATTTCATCATATTAAAATAAAATTATTGATGTGATTGAATAGTAACGGGCAATTTAAGAAATAATAAATTGTGCTGATATTCTTGAAAGTGGGGTTACCACATGAGTACTTAGTCATGCTCCCATTTACAGTATGCAATTAGCAGTTTTACGTAAGTCTATAACCATTGACATTTGGTGTAATCATTGCATCTTTCATAATGAGCTGCCATGCCAGTGTTCAGATCTGCAGTACTATCACCTCAAAATTTATTTGGCGATCCTGGCATTAAAGTCACCACACAAATAAACGAATACATCATTATAAGACAGTCGTTCTATAATTATATTTCGCACACTTCAAAAGCTTTTGCTTTGGTGTATTGGTGTATTTAGACCACTAAGGTTGTATATAAATGACTCCCAGCAGTAAGTCTTTAGCTAATGCAATACTGGTTTGGTCTATTTTGTACCATGCAACACTATCGCGTTCAATATGTATTTCTGTTAAACATTTGTCTAGTTCTTCCTTTTATATAATACCTAATATAGATCCAAATGACCAACGCCATGTGAACTACAAAGTACAAGTAGCGCCCCCTAGGTCTTATTTTAAATGAAAACATCCCTATACTTGAATGAAAAGGGTGTATGAGCAACGATATACATTAAATCAAATGGCTACATGAACATCGCTATACCTTAAAAGAAAAGGCTGTATGAGCAACGGTATACATTAAATCAAATGGCTACATGAACATCGCTATACTTTAAATGAAAAGGCTGTTTGAGCAACGATACACCTTAACAGAAAAGGCCGTATGAGCAACGGTATACATTAACATAACTGTTTATGGCTGTTGCTCATAACCTAACTACCAGTAGAGTGGGGGAACTGATTAGCGCGCTGCATTGGATGCGCCGGAGAACTATGCATGTTTTGTATATTTATAATGCTAAGCACATACCTACCAATTAACGCCGATGTCCCTTTGCTGTCGCCGCGTCGGTCCAGCAGAACTAATGTTTGTATTTACTTTATACTGCTGGCCTTCAATGCAGCTTCTACTTAAATCAGTTTACGAATAAAAACATGATCAGACTTAAGCGTTGATTACACAGCCTTTTTCATATAAGGCATTGCCAGTCAAAAGCATTCAGTGCCCTAAAATCTCTCATCACATCTTGCCACTTTATGGTACTCCTTGCCAAGCTCACACAATTCTGTCATACTGGACAGGTGGAGGTGTATCAGGGTTACCTGATGAAACACTGCCCCAAGAGACAGCAGGCCTTGCCGCTCCATTGCGCGCCTTCTTTTGCTTTTGGGAGGGCGATTTTCCCCGCACCTGGGCGTTGGATTTATAGTTTAAGTCGAGATTCATTTTTCGCTTGAACACTACAGTTTATGCTGCATAACACAGTCACTTTTGCTGTTACCTTATAAAGTTTTGTGAGGGAAATGTTGCTGTGTTTATTACATTTACTTTACAATATCCTGCATATTCATCAACGCCAATGTGTCTAGACAACGAACGATATCGTTCGGCTTCGGTCAGTCCATGGGCGCCGCCATCTTTGAATTTTTGAAATTAAATGAAATTCGCCACGAAGTCTGTCTTACCAACGAAATCCGCTCCAATAACGCGTTAAACAGTTAATAAACATGTACAGACACAAACTATAGCAACATCAAACTAAACTAAAAACTAATCGAAATACTAAAACAACTAAAATCCAACTTCCAAGTACAAATCCGTTAACTTTCAAAATGTTATAACGTAGAACGATCTTCCCAGTTACAAAATCCTCAAAAAATGCAACTTACACTTGGGTAATCAGGAAACTACTTGGTGAACGTATAAATAAGTATGTTAGCAAAATCATCGTAGTAAAATCTCAAACATATATATATATATATATATATATATATATATATATATATATATATATATATATATATATATATATATATATATATATATATATATATATATGAGTATAGTCTATAAGATATTACAACACAATTACTGCGTCTAGGGATGACTTCTTCCTGTGTACTTCTGTCACTGCACTCACTCTACGTGACTGCTATATTGCAGGCTGAAGGCTCGGCATTACTATCAATAGCTCTCCTGGGCCATTTTAGGATGACGATGTTTAGCTCTCCAATAGCTCTCCTAGGCATTTTGAGGAGGACGATATTTAGCTCTCTAAGGTTTTTAAAAAGTAGAGGCCTGAGACAGCACTTCTTCTTTGAAGGTACGCCAGAAGTTGTGACTGCAATGGGACGTTTTCATTAACTTGCATTTGAATCTTTGCTTGTGCAGTTCTGTTCACATTGCACCATATTTCCAAGATAATTGTGGTGTGGCATTTGAATGGATTTATAGGAACTGTATCATGGGGCAGCTCTAATCAGATACTGTGTACACTGATGAGTAAAGCTACTTGTGTAATCAATATACGTTTAATAATGATATTCTGGAATGCGGCTGCAGTCTTCAATAAAATAATTTAAATAACGCGTTTCGGTATCACCAAATGTATAACAAATATGACGTCAACAAATACATAAACGTACAGTAACTGTACATGCATTAGATACAAAGTGAATAATTAAGAACAACCAGTTATAATTGGGGTGGAATGGTATAGTGGAATTCCTGGTCAGTGTGTCGGTATTTAACTTATGGTTACTAATTTGGTCAATGTATATGTTTACTAAAACAACGACTTCTTACATGATTATAAATAGAATTATCAAAAAAATGAGGATGTGTTTATAATCATGTAGAAAACATTTTCTAAATACTAATCAGTTAATGCCAGTATTGTATCCATTGTAGGAATGAAAGCACTGCTAATGCTGTCTCCTCTTACATGGAACTACTGGCTACGTCCTGTCCCAAGTGTCCCTGTTAACATAGATGTCGTCTTCAAGAAACAATGCACAAACTGTACGTTGCGCAATAGAACACAGGTCGTCCGACATAACCGCCTACCCATGCTGATGAGTTGCGTGATCGATGTGGTGATGGGAAATGTTAGTTTGCCACTAATCACTGTACCAACACGGGTTGCTGTGATTGGGGCAAATGTGCGAAATCCGAGTAAGGAAGATCTGCTGGTAGCACGGCTCACTAATCTTGTACATTAGTCAGTGTCCGAGAGCAGAATGATATCCATCACGCTACTCTCCAGCGAATGCAGGACATCTTGTCTTTAATCGAGTGCTGCCAGCATACGCCAGCCACATGGCTGGCGCATGCTGGCAGAACTCGACGAACCCTTCGGTGAAGCTTTGCCGCGAAACAACCAACAGGTAAACTGCATGTAGGCCTGAGCAATTTGAACTAAATGTGTTCAAATAAATATATATATGACATTGTAAATAAGATGAAAATGGATCAGTTATTCTTCTCATTTAGTATGTATCATTACTGGTCATACCCCGTTTCAAACATGTGGTGCTTAAAAAAAAATGATGTGAGACAATGAGTATTGTCATTTCACATGGATATCCAGATAAAATATCATTTTGTTCTTGTCAATTTGACGATTATTGTGAAACAAAAACTAGGTAGTGACTATACATGTGCCACTCAAAATTACAAATTCACTTAATATTTCAAAGGACCTCAGAACCTCATGGCCCATCTGAAAATGCCGTGGTCATTGTACGTACTTCTATAAGAATTATAATCAATTGATCATTGAAAAATAGGCAATGTTTCGAAATATGTCAATATTTGTTCAAAGTTATAATATTGTTTGTTATCCAGTTAGGTGTTATCATTTAAACTGAACAATCCATTCTAAATGTTGGGCAGTGGTGGGAACAATGCAATGTTTTTCAGAAATGTATCTGCCATCAGTATTAATGTGGAATGATGCAAGTAATGGTATCATTTTAATAACATAACACATTATAATGGTTCCACATGTTTTGTACATTGTATCAGTGTATCCATAAATTATGACAACTAATATTTTTGTGTTGATAGTGCTACTTTGTTTGATGTTGTATTATGTTTCTTATATGATGCATTTACTTTTATTGCAACATATACAATATATGCACATGATACTTACTTGTTTGTTGGTCGGTCTAGTTGCCAGCTATCTGTCTGTATATAGTTCAGTGCCACCGATACGTTCCAGACAAGCTGCTCCAAACAGAGACTGTCAAATCCCTGTTCGTAATTCATGACGTTCCACATGTAATACAAACATTTGAGATTTGCAAACTATTAAAAAGACTAGGTAAAGATCACTTGGTTGATTTGTTACATATAACTTTAAACACTCGTCTCAACATGGGTTTCTAAAAATATTGACATAAATATTTGTTCTCGGTTATGGAAGAGAGAGGGACTAGAGGACATGATGTTATATTAGCAAAGAAGCAGTGTAGAGTAGATATTATAACATATTTTTTCTCCACAACGAATAGTAAATGAATGGAACAAATTAGCAGCCGATTGTAGGTGCTAATATGTTTAAAGATGTACTTCAGAAGGGCAGGAAAGCCGTTTCAATACAACAGGTTAATCTGTCTTCTATATAACGACTACTGATAACCTCGTGCTCCTTTGGACACGCAAAGTCTATGTTATGCTAGAAAGAGAACAACGGATAGTAACCAAACCAAAATGATACAAAAACTCGGGGATATTAGTTATGAAATGCCTCTAAGAGTATGTGGTTCAACAACACTACATGCCAGAAGTGTCTAAAATATTGAATCGATATACACATTTTGATAGATACATTTGTTTCGGTTACAGAAGAGAGACGGACCAGAAGACATGAAGTTACATTAGCAAAGAAGCAGTGTAGACTATATATTATAAATTATCATTTTCACAAAGAACAGTAAATTGATGGAATAAATTAGAAGCTGAATAGGTATGTGCTAATAGTGGAAATATGTTTAAAAATGAAATTGACATGTACCTCAGAAGGGCAGAATACCCGTTTCAGTACAAAGGATTTATCTCACCCCACGTATACAGACTCAACTGATGACGTCGTATCCTTTAGACACACACATTCATGGCAATGAAATATCGGGTGGCTGGTTGGTCTGGATCTACTGGCACGTCCACAAAACGGACGATCGTTACCATTGCTGACAAGTATCGGTTATACGGAGAACTGGCCACCACGACAGAGAGGTGTCATTGAAAATAAGCAAAATGTTTTTAACATTTCCTCACCACATGCAAAATCGACCACCACCAGTGGACAAGGCAAGCAGCCAATGGTGTGAAATGGCGCTCCGCCATGTCACCTCCTTCTTCGAAAGTGTAGGCAAAGCCATGATGATGATAGCTATACAACTATGTATTGCACATAACATAATCTACATAATATGTTGTATTTGTGTTTAACTATTTATTGTGTACGTATTATATGCTATATTAGAATATACACGTCTTTGCGTTATTATGTAATTATGTTGCATTGGTACATTCCTTGAATTATAAGACAATCATACTGATGACTATTATAATTACTTGTATAGAGAATGTCTAAATTTTGCATATGATAGTGGAATGTAATGGAAGTAACTATGTTGTGACGACAGGTGTGTCTTGAGACCGCTGTTCATATCAAACTACCGTATAACATGATGATAACGACACATGACCACGGACCGTGGAGTGTATTATGAGTACGTCATTTACCATTACCCTCGAGGAAAGCGTGGCCATTGCAAAATAAATGTTATATTTTTCTCATGCGTCGATCTCAGCATCGACTGACTGATTGCTAGTGATTGATGTGCTTAGTTACAAGAAGTCTTCGATAACTCGCTGATGGTGATAGGTGGAGCTTAGCAAACATCCTGGCCTGTGACGTTCGACTAACACCAATTGTAAATATATACCAGTACATATCTCTTTCGTTCTCTGGAAGTTTTCTGCAGAGGGAATGATAGCGCAGCAACGTCAACGAAAAGTGTCGAATGAAAAATATGATGATTTTGCCTTTACGTTTAGACAGCGTAGGCTGATAGCATTGCCGTGTGATCTAGTGTGCATGTAGATTTCACAATTAATAGCGGTATTAAAAGCGTGCGAATGTACCAGTAACAAGAAGATCCTGTACACAATCCGTACAGGTATTCATCCATACAGATATTTTTCCTGCTCATGATGGAGGAAAGTTTTCGAAGATGCTTCTTTACGTACTGTTACTACGACGTTACAGAAACAGACTGTGGCCAAGTTTGTAATTTGTTGGCGCGCAATCGATATTTTCATTGGGTTTGATTAGGCCGTACCTCCTTACACAAACTTCAGGAGAAGCTTAAGTCGATGGCGGTTTTGTCTCTGCAAACGCCGCATTAAGCTGCTGGGTGACCTTTTCCTGTCAGGTTTTGGAGCACGTTCGTCAAATTATTCATTTAGACTACACCGGAATAGTTACGGTATTACCGCAAAAACGATTGCAACGCTCTCTGTGGTTGCAGCCGACCATGTGACGACTTCTACCACTGTCGTCACAACCAAGTCTGTCACCGCTCGGGTCGTTGTCACAACCAAGTCTACCACCGCCGTCGCCTCTACCAAAGCTGCCACCTCTACCACCGCCGCCACCTCTACCAAAGCTGCCACCTCTACCAACGCCGCCACCTCTACCAAAGCTGCCACCTCTACCAACGCCGCCACCTCTACCAAAGCTGCCACCTCTACCAACGCCGCCACCTCTACCAAAGCTGCCAATGACGCGAAGGGTAAAAAAAAAAAAAAAAAAGGCAAAGGCAAAGGCGCCAAGTCTGCCAAAGGCGCCAAGGACGCCAAGGGTCACAAATCAGCGACCTCTTCAAACTTACCAGGTATATCTTGCTTCCAAATAGTCATTGTACTGACTAGCTAATGTTCATTGCCTTCAAAAAAAGGAGAGCAGTTTAACTTTGGGATAGCTTCATCAACATATCCTCTTCAATGCAGATAGAAACTAGTCTTGCATATCCATCCCTAATGCGGAACAAGCATTGCGATAACACATAAATTAGAAATATACATACATATTGAATAAATATCACGTAAATAGCCTAATTCTCTACTGTAAATCTAGATATAATATATATACATGTGCATATACATAAATTTACATATATTTACATATATATATATATATATATATATATATATATATATATATATATATATATATATATATATATATATTACATATATGCATGCATGTATACTTATTTACACTCACAAATATTTTATATTACATATGAATGCATATATATATATATATATATATATATATATATATATATATATATATATATATATATATATATATATATATATATATAACACCACAATCCACTCCACCTCTACTTCTATCTCAAATACACTAATAATAATAATAACACTAATATGAATTGCTTACTAAGCGATATATACAATACACAATCAGCGAATATATGTATATATATAATATATATATATATATACATATATATTATTCGCAATCAGCGTATATATATATATATATATATATATATATATATATATATATATATGCACACTGATTGCGAATATATGTATATATATATATATATATATATATATATATATATATATATATATATGTATATAAATATATATACACACGCTGATTTCGAATATATGTATGTATGTATATTTCAGTATATTTCATTTGCAGCTGATCAGAAGCAGGGATTCAACTATGCATACCTGCTGTTTCTGTTTCTTCTTATTCCTCTTATTTCTGGGACGATCTTGTTGTTCATGTGGATGAAAAGGTACTCATCAAATAATCGTATTCTTCGTGGATGTAGTCACTGTACTAACGACATCCAATATTACAGTATTAGTGTTATATATATATATATATATATATATATATAGATTTATATTTATATTTATATATATATATATATATATATATATATATATATATATATATATATATATATATATATATATATATATGTATATATATATCGAGTTTCTTTGTATGGCGAATGGCCGCTTCTAATGGAAACTTCGCTTTGTCTCCTCGTCAAATCGGTTATATTATGGTTTCACGCTGTTTTATGACCAATGCCAGTTGCGTTGACATACGGTCAATTATTGAATGGGAAGCGTTGTTTTCGAAAGGCGTTATATCTGCATCAGTGTTAAAAATATACACGTTGATGTTATGTATTGTATATGAACGTGGTGAGGTTGTTGATCGTAGTGGTATTGATTCCAATGATTATGGTGCTGTTAGTGAAATTTTTGGAATGGGTTTTTCTACTGGTGATGGATTGGCATTGATGTTACTAATGTTATGGTAGCATTGGTGGTAGTGATTGTTTGGGATGGTGACGTCATTATTGGTGGTGATGTCTGTTGTGATGTTGATATAATTAGTCGAAGAATGACATGCTAAATTTCACTCAATAATGGACATTTGCTAAATCAGAGATCAGGATTTTTAGTAGATAATGAATGTATTTACTGTATTTCAAAACAACACATATTTTGTTTAGCTTGCTATAAATGTACATCACGTTCAACACGGAGGGTTTCCATATATGTATTAGTACAAATTTACTGAACTGTGTACAGAAGTGATCATAATTTCGGGTGTCTAGCTTTTCTATGTGTATCTATTCATGCCCTCACATAGTGTTGTTGGATACTGTTTACTATGTGATGTTGCAGAGGCGCACGTATAAAAGCTGCTGAAGAAGAATATAGGAGGTTATTGCAAGAAGTGGAAGAAGAAGGATTTATGGACACACTTTACTCCTACTTCTTTGACAAGTAACTCAGTTTTCGACTGTTTGCAGCTGTGGTATATTGTAAATGACCGTAAGATCCACATTCATGCAATACACAATGAGCCGTACTAGTAGTGACTGAAGAAAGCTCAGAACGGTGTTACTTTCAGGTTGTTTCGTTATTCGAAAAAATTATAATTGGTATTCAACATCACAGGTGTGTACTTCGATTAGGAGCAGTTGGAACGTTGATGTGAAACTTCTCAGACTTTCCATGATATTAATAAAAAAACGACCTACTAACAATGAAAATAAATCGTAAAGATTCACTGCCTGGTACATGAACTATATTTCCGTGTTACGCAATGGTGTTTACTGCAGTTGTTTATCCACACTCCGGCTCTTCAGGTGTACAGTAAGTACTACGCAACTATTTTCAAAACGACTATGTAATATATATATATATATATATATATATATATATATATATATATATATATATATATATATATATATATTACGATCTTTCATCCGCGCCCGAGTTTAGTAATGACTTACAGCTGTAGCAAATAGTCCGGCTAAAATAATGTATTATGATATGCTACGTAGCGAGCAAAGTTGTTAATTTGAAGTCAGGTGTTTCTATGTTTTCCAAGTTGTCTAAAATGTACATCTTTTTTCAGAAGGAAAGTAATTTAGAACTCGAAATGATTGCCGGCGTCTCAGAAATGTGGACAGTGTCTTATTCTAAGTACACCTCTAATAACAAACAGGTGCCCAAGGGTAAACTTTGTATCGCAATGTGAAGAAATCAGATACACTTGGCATACATCTAGTAAACTAACTGGGATGTAAGCAATTTCGTCACATGGTTTCTAAGTTGCTATGAAAACGAATCCTATAAACGATTCGTTATCAGGAACTACGGGATATCATATATCTTACACATAACTTGTACTTAACTTCTGGCGGGTATATTGGCGGATGTAGCTGGTTGAAATTGGTGGTCCATAAACGTTGAAATATTGATTGATAAGTATTATTCTTATGTGAAGATTATTCATAAAGTAGTACTAGCCATATATTGGGTAGTAGGTTTGGTATATAATTTATTAGTTAACAGTAAATTTGAGTAGATTAGTATAGTGGGTAATCTAGCCTTCGACATGTTTGTAAACAAAATTTAGCAAATCTGATTATTTGATAGAACATGTAACCTTTTATACAATAAGCATAACAGCTGCAAACGTAAACATCCTATTTTGATCAGGTAACATTGGTATTAACAAATAAGCAAAAAACCCTAGTCTGTTTATGTAGGTAGTGTCCTACGTATCCGCTAGGGAACGGTGCCACTAAGAATAAAATTGGCGTTCACGTTAGAGTAGGTAGTCAGGTGTGTATAACATAAAGTGAGCTACAGTTGATGTCCACATTAAACAGTCTTTCTAAAGACTAAGTTGGTATACTGACTAAGCTAAATTTTAGTATCGGGGTAATCATAATATGGCCCCTTTCAAGTGACAATTGAAGGCAAGGAGGCACTTGGTGTGTGACCACTCCACAGCTTTGTAGATTTTGCGTTATCTGGATGCGTAAAGTGGTGGGCAGGGACAATGGAAACAGGATTTACTTTCCAGTGCTTGGGGTTGTGAAAGTGGACTCTCTAACAGCAGCGTTAGCTATGCTAACCGGAATTGTGAAGTGGGTAACGATGTGAATGACCAAAGAGATGGAATAGAGAGTGATGAGAGTGAGAGAGGTCGGAAGGGGCGACGCAGTGAACAGTGGACGAACTGCGACTGAAAGGAGGGAGGGCGATGGCGATGAACAGTGGACGAACTGAGACTGAAAGGAGGCAGGGCGATGGCGATGAACGGTGGACGAACTGAAACTGAAAGGAGGGAGGGCGATGGCGATGAACAGTGGACGAACTGAGACTGAAAGGAGGGAGGGCGATGGCGATGAACAGTGGACGAACTGAGACTGAAAGGAGGGAGGGCGATGGCGATGAACAGTGGACGAACTGAGACTGAAAGGAGGGAGGGCGATGGAAACAAATGGAGAAAGAACAACATAAAACATGGCCTCCAGAAAGGTGACACGGGATAAAGTGACAGTAGAGAAGGATGGGGTGGGGACAATGGGACAGGAGAGGAGAGAAGTACATGTGACAGTAGGAAAGATGAAGGGAAGCAAGGAAGTAAAACTAGACATGTCAAAAGGAAAGTCAATGACAGGGATGATGACAGGAAGAAAAGAGGCAGGACAGCAAGGTACCAGTGAAAAAGCGGCACAGGGAGAGGTCAACGACCAGGTAGATGCAAAACGGAGGAGCTACTGTGACGGGGCATTGAGAACAGAAAGGGTATTTATGGACGACTCCATTTTGCGAAAGACAGAAAAGACATTAAGCAAGGGAGAAGACGTTGTTGTTTGTCTTCCGAGGGCTAGGATAGAGCATATTACTAAATGGGCAGAGAACACATTGGGACATGGCCAGGGAGGATCTATATTCGCAGATGTAGGGACGAACAATGCAGACAGGGAGGGAACAACTAGCATAGTGCAGATATACAGACAGTTGGTAGGGAAACTAAAAAGACAATAGTTGAACATAATATTCTCTCAGGAGTATTGCCAGTAATGGGAGGAAGGGAACCAACGTATAGAAACTGCAAGAGGATGGCAATCGACGTTCTGGTAGAGCAGAATTGCATAGAAGAAGGTGTTGGATTCATAGATTTGTCGGGATATTTTGTTGGGAAAGAAGACATGTACGTCAGAGATGGCCTTCATCTAAGTGGTAGGACGGAGCAGTATTCTCTGAGAACATGCTTCCATATGTCGACTGTGAAACAGGTTGCAACTGATTAAATTATATTCACAGAGAAGCCAAATACTGGATACACATATTTAGACAGGAACGCGAAAGGAGCAAAGAACAGTCCAGACAACTCTAAAACATTTGGTTAGAAATGTGTTTATTTAAATGCAAGGAGCATAGTAAACAAATGAAATCAACTAAACATTATGGCAGAAGATATATATTGACCCTTATATAATAGGTATAGCTGAATCTTGGGCCACCACCAATATATTATATGCCGAATTAGGAATGGCAGTAGATGTAATATATTAAAGCATCCATCCAAGGTCATGAAATACAATTAGAAAACGAAGTATGATGTGAAGAAGCTGTCTTGTGTAACATAGTTACAGGAAACTCAACATTTACTGTTGGGTTAGTTTATCAAAATCCAAACATAAGCATATACGAGAATGAGAAACAAAAAAAAAGCTGTGAAGGAAGTGAATAAACGGGACTGTATAATCACGGGGGATGTTAACCATGGGAACATCCATTCAATCATTCTCTCCTCTCAGCCTTCCTCATGGTGGCGCCCAGCGTCATGCCAGTCTATTCCGAGATGTTGTCCTCCCATCTCTTTTTCTGTTTGCCTCTCCTTCTCCGTCCTTGTACTGTGCCATGTAATTCTTCTCTCTGTGTCTGCTTTTAGTGTCCAAGACTGACAGGCGTCTAGGAATATGGACATGACCAGGGAGCGCATCAGTCTGATCTTTGAGCTGAGCGCTGTTTTCCTGTCATTCTAGATGGTTTTGAGTGTGGCTGTGGCCTGGGCGATCCTGGCGATCCTGTCGAGGATTTCAGGTTTGGATCCTTCATCTGCGACGATTGTTCCCGGGTATTTGAAGCTGTTGACGCATCTAGTTTCTCTCCGTTGATCCTGATGTCAATGCGGATGCATTGGTGTTGGTGCTCATCAGATTGATCTTCTCTGCATTGATCTGCATGCCGAAGGCTGTATATGTCCTGCTGACTTCCCCCTTTTCACCGCTGTTTTCACTTATTCGCGAAGGATGGGGTAGTTGTCATTGTTGGTTGCTGGATTGACGTTCGGTATTTCTAGAACTCCTGTGTCTCTGTAGTTGCACAGCTCCGAGCAGTATTCGGACCACCTCTTTAGGATGTGCTATTCTTCAATTAGACATTTTCCGTTCTTGTTCTGTCTGGTGGTGGTCCGCCCATGCTTTGTGTTGGTCAGGTCTTTCATCAGCTGGTAAGCTTTCTTGCTGTTGTTCTTCTTTATGATATCTTCGATGTTCTGGCACTGCTTTTCAATGCTGTTCATGTTTGCCTTGTTCATGCCTTTCTTGATTTCTTTATTGGGTTCCTTGTACTGCCTTACTCCTTCCCCATATTTCTTCTTCTTCTTCTTCTTCAACTCTCAGAATGGTGAGCGCTGCAAATTTCCCACCTATCATTGCGGGGAAAGCTCCTGCTACTTCGGGGTCATTCAGCTTCTCAACGTAACATATTATCCTGGTGTTGTAACTGAAACTAAGGCCCCTTCTAAAAGTAAGTTTTGCCTGGAAAATTATATAAAAATGAGTATAATAACTTATAAAATGAGCATAAAACATTTCAAATATTTGTAATCAGGAACAGGCATGTAGTTGTATACAATAAGCATGGTATATAGATATATTAGTGATATATTGCTACCTTAATTTAGGTTAATACTGTTTATAATGAGTCATTACTAACAATGGTTACTATCAGGCCATGACATTGTATATATGTATAGTAGCTGACATCAATGGTCTGGCAAAAGTAATCTAGAATAACTGCTGCATTCAGAGTCATATTGTTATATTGTTCAAATATAGTATACAATTGACCACATAATTATTGATCTGGTATTGATCCAGTAGTCCTTTAATAGGTGAAACATGTCACTTGTTTTATGGTAGAGAAAGAGATGTGTCATAACGAACCCCGTGTAGCTACGTTATACTTAGTTTCCATCATCTATACCTGTTGCTGCAATGTGCTCATCAAATGCACAAAAAAGCCAATGGAGTCGATGGCATCCCTGCAAAAATCATAACATCTTGCAGTAAATCAATTTCGGAACCACTTGCAAAATTAATAAATGTGAGTGGGCCTCCCAATGTCTTAAGTGTGTCCAAGCCTTTAATTCACCCATTATGTATTGCTAGATTTGCCATTTTCCTTATCACGCAGGCGTTGTGCCTTTAGTTCTTGCTGTCTTGTGTTCCATATCCTGATATCCAGCCTCATGTTATTATCACACAGACATCCAACCAGCCAGAAAGACCATGACTCTCTTCGGTCAATCAGATATGTTGCCTTGGATTAAATTCCACTAAAGATGCTTTGGCAAGCTGCTTGGCTTCTTGTCTAGAGCTCTTAGTTTATGAAGCCAACACTCCGCTCAGCACCCAAACTGTTGATGGGTGCCTTCTCTAGCTTCTGTGTGTCCATATGGGAAACTGAGTACTCCGCAGACTCATCATAGTTCCAAATGTTAAACATGCCCCTTTTGCTACTGGAAGCCAGCTGGCAATTTGGGCATGACATCTTTAGTACCTTTAGCACTTGGGGTTAAAAGGATTCTGGTACCATGGCTATGGCAACACTTATTTCCTGATCGTACCACGCATGCTTGAACCTCTCAGTGGACTTAAATTTGAAGGTTATCTTTCAAGAGAATAGTTGCATCTGTGTGTGTCAGCTCCTGGTACAGCTTTTGGAAATTTAGGATGATCTTGGTAAATGTAGTATCGTCTGACGTGATCAGATACAGGAATATGATTCAACCAGATATAGCCTAATGAGAGCCCCTGCACCGTATATAACCTTCAAGAAGTCAAAACCGAAGAAGTGTCTGATGATGGAGGCTAACTAGTTCGGGACATTCTCGTACTTCTGCAGGCAAAATGCCAAATCATCCACATGATAGGTTGGCTAACTACACAGGTCAACGTCAAGCGATTTAAATGTTCATCTTTCAGATTGACAGACTTGTTTTGTCGTAGGGCTATGCAGGAGACAAATTTATTTTATTTATGGCTTGTGGACAAGGGTATGATTCATGAGCCGACTCAGAGATTCAAGGGCTTTCTTGGTGACACCTGTAACGGTTGTTGCGTTGACCAGAAAATGTGTGTAGGTATTAACTGTCTACCTAGTACCTACACATGCTCTATTCCTGTCTGTTGCCTTATGATAACGCTGTTAAATATCAATGTTGGGTGAACATTGTAGAATACACGGTTATGCTCTGTGTAAGAAATTTCCACTGCAATTTAATTGACATTGAAGTTGTATCCTGTCTGATCTGTTATTACAAAGTCAGTTTTCTAAAAGAGAGATTTAGACTTAACACCACTTGCTACCTCACTGAATTGTTTCTGGATTCTTGCTTCTTGGATTCGTCTGTTCTGTTCGATGTTTCTGTTCATCACACTCAGAGTTCATGATATCCTTGTCAATTTCGTTTAATGCCAGAGCTTCGATGACATTTCGTGCTTATCTTAGACTGCTGGATTCAGACAGAGTGTCCAAATGTATGATGTCTGGCTAGTTGTGTTGTTTCAAAAAAATTCCAAACCATTTTTTCCCTTTTTGAGGGATGACAGCTGCTACAGCTTGCAATGGGGCTCAAAGATCTGGTAGCAGCTCGTTAGCTCATCAACAGTCTCATCAAATTCACTCAAAACGATTTGATGCAACTTTTGCCATGACAATCTATTGTTTAAAGTTGTTTTCCATATATAAGATTGCTGATGAATCCATCCTGGAGAAACCAAATCCCTACGATGACGGTCAAGGTTGGATAAGGACTGAGGATGGAGTGTTGTAACCGGTGTGGTCCTGCGGTTCTGCGTTACCAAAATCACTGGTTGATTGTATGGACACTGGGGATCGTGACGATGATGAAGAGGACGAGTTTGACTCTAACGATTTCAGTTAAAGCGATGGTGAATGATGATATAATACTTATCTTGTTCTTGTTCTTGTTATGGTTAGCTCATCACTCTATGTTAGCCACATATTTGTGACTAGAGTATTGTCGAGCTTGGTTTTTCAGAGTTGCCCTTCTCTAGAATTAGTGAGTCCACTACAGGTTACACATTTACCCCCTGTGTGGGATCTTTTACTTCCCCTGGCATAGACACCAGATAGAAGGGACCACCGGCTTTTAGTGTCTCTTCCGAAAGACACAGGCAATGTGAGGTGAACGAAATTGCCTAAGTTTCGAAACGACTATCGTATGAAGCCCATCATGGGAGGTTGAGGCGCGGCAGCTAAGAAAATATAATTATGGCTTGCTGTTTACCTGGATCAGTAAATGAGTTGGTAAATGAACTTAGCGAAATTTCTTTATTCACAATACCTTGAATTTACACCATATCAACCTTTGGTCGTAACAACAACACAATTTCGTAAGTAGATGCCCTGAACAAATCCTCTCAACTTACCTGCAATATTGGCTGAGATACAGAGTAAAAGTCACATTTTCGATAATGCTGACACTTTTAATTTGCATAGCATGCCAGGAACATGGATGGTCATTTGATGATCGTTGACCCTGAAAACATGGGCCTGGACACCTTGTGTGTGCTGCTATGTGCAATATTGGCCGACATATGGTGAAAAATTGATTTTTCGACAATGGCGCACTAATTTGCATATTAAACTGTCAAAGACACATGTGATCATGTCAACAATAACTTTATTATGGTCGCTGACCCTCATAACATAGGTCTATACATCCTATTTTGTCGGTTATCTGCAATACTGGCTGAGATATAGTACAAAATATATTTTTCAATAATGGCGACACTAATTTGCATAAAAAGATACGTGGGACATTTTGCTGACTTGTTAACATAGCAATCCGTTTTCTACGTATTATTTTCCGATCTAGGGATACCAATTAAAAGTATACTTCACGGGGTGCACGGTACCCCCTCTTCCGACTAGACTAATTATTAAACCATTTTATACGTTTTTGAGGGGCATGACCTTCAGAAGGTATGTACAGGGGGGGGGGGGGGGTAGGATCAAACGACCGGTCAAAAAATTGTATTTTTGTACTGTAGCATAACATGTCCATGTCTTATGGGGGGAATTCCATTAAAAAAAAAAAATTGCAAAATAACACATTGATCAAAGGGAGTTCACCCCGATCCTGAAAGGTGGAAGATATCAGAAATACACCAGCTCCGACAAACAAGACATGTCTGCAGCAGTTCTTGGGGATAGCGACATACATGTCTCCATTCGTTCCCCAACTCGCAGAACTCACAGCACCACTCCGAGACTTGATGAACCAAGATGTTGACTTCCAGTGGAACGCGTCTCATCAGGAGGCATTCACAAAGATCCAAGACGTGATCGCTACACAGACTACGCCTGTCTACTTCGACCGGAACAAGGAGACGACTATCCAGGTCGACGCATCGTCAAGAGGACTAGGGGCAGTGCTGCTCCAAGAAAACAAACCAGTGGCTTTCGCCAGCAAGTCATTGACTGAGACGGAATGTTGTTACGCTAATATAGAAAGAGAGCTGCTGGCTGTGGTGTATGGCTGTGAGAGATTTCACACCTTGTCTACAGCAGGAACTTTGTGGTCGAGACCGATCACAAACCTCTAGAGATGATTAGCCTCAATAATCTCACATCAGCTCCACCAAGACTGCAACGCATGCTGCTACGCATCCAGGGCAGGGTTACCAAGCAATCGACATGAGCCCATGGACCTTGACATAAAGGTGACCTTTGTGCAATTCAGCTCTGACAAGCTCAGTCAGCTGCAACAAGAGACCAAGAATGACAACGACCTATCAACTCTCCGGGATTTCATTGTAGACGCTGGCCAGATTCGACGAAGGCGATCCCAACACAGCTGCGACAATATTGGTCATACAGGGAGGAACTCTCAGTCAAAAATGGTATGCTGCTGAAGGGTGAACGAATTGTCATACCTCGGAGCATGCAGCAAGATATACTGCAACAAATCCATGCTGGACACATGGGGTGTTATGCATGGACCGAGACAATGACGTCGTCTCGGACTATTTATGTACGTCGGGACTTTAACGCGAAAATCGCTATGCATGAACGCTGGCAATTAAACGTCACGGCCTATTTGTTGGACGCGATTGTTAGACCTATACTGCTGTACCGCAGGCCTAACACCAGTTGTCTCTGACTATTTCGCAATTAATTGCTGCCGTTGGCGTTGTGTTTATTGTGAACGGATATGTTAAAGTGGCCAAATATGCGCATTCAAAGGCTACACCAGCAAGAACATCGAACGAATCAATCCGGTCAATCTTCAAGTAAGTCCGCGTATTTATTATACAAATTTACCTATCACAATCACGACGGTGGATATGATATTTACTTTAAACTGGTAGCTACAGTCCAATATAAATGATCGTAACGCTACCGGTGGCTGTGCCGATGTAACAGTTGTCTTTGACATACGACTGTGGGTATTGCATATATAACAAATTTTAGTTAGATACGGTCACAGTCATTACGGTCACAGTCACGAAAATATTAGGCCCTATGGCTACGCCGAGGCTATGCAAATACGATTTGAAGAAAGCATATTTTGATCAGCATCACTTTCATCAGCGATCGGTCAGGCAGCTCTACCATAGTCCATATTAAGTCTTACTAACTAACGAACAGCATCACCGTCGATGGTAAATCAGTGATAATGCTGAAACTACATAACATCAGCTCATTTATTTGGCATAAATCAACAGGTTAACGAACGGTCCCATTGCAACTAACAGTCAATGTCCCGTGTGCCTGTCGTAGTCAATCTATACACCTTGCCAGAAATATATCATAGTCACGGATATATAATTTTTGCGGAGTGTTTTCGTCATATAATATGCCACACAGGATAACGTTTAACTACTTATTTGCATCACATTAGTACAATAAAACGGCTAGTACAGTTACAATGTCGATTCTTTATGCAAAAGTGTGTTAAAATTGACATCAACTCTAGCATTTAACTATATTAAAAGTTGCTTACCCTAGCCCTACCCCTAGGCATGTCTAGTAGTAACATGGCCAATGTGACATGGTCTTGGAAATCACAGTTAATTGACAGAGGTTGTTACAGCAATAGCCTAGCTGTAGGCCCTATAATTCATGGCCTACCAATATTTTATTAGCTATATAATTATATATTGTGAGTTAAACAATACATGGATAATCTAACAAGCCAAGGACGTGGTACATATTTCTGTATTCATAATTCAAGGAATATTCCCGTGGGACAATGTACCAGCCAAACTGTAGTGACTCACAAAGCAAATCTCCGAGCATGGCATACCACAACGAGCTGTGACTGACAACGGGCCTCAGTATGACAGCGAAACATATCGCAAGTTTGCGAAGGAATGGTGCTTCGACCATGTCACAAGTTTTCCGCACTATCCAAAGTCAAACGGATTTATCGAACGCACAGTAAAAACACTTAAAATGACCCTGAAGAAAGCTAAATCTTCAAAACTCGATCCATATATCGCTTTGTTATGCATTCGAACAACACCGGTAGACAACGCGATGTCCGGCAGAAATGCTGTATACAAGGAAACTACAAGGCAACCTTCCTGTGCGAATGAGAAACAAACTTGGAAACAGAGAAGAAATATACGAGAGACTGCAACAACGATAAGAGGTTCAAAGGACGAACCACGATCAGCACTCTCGTGATTTGTCACCACTGTTTCCAGGGCAGAACGTCCGAATACAGACTCTTCCATCAAGTCTGTGGTCACCCGCAGTGGTACGGGAGAAATGTCAGGAACCGCGTTTCTATATTGTGGAAACACAAAATGGAAGGGTGTTGCGAAGAAATAGGCGACACATACGAGGAGTAGAATCTGAGAAGAAAACGGTTCGATGTGAAGGCGACAGTCCAAACACCCCAACCGTGTGTGGCAGTCCCGACACATCAACTGTGTGTGACAGCAGGAAAGTGCGATTTGAGGACGAGAATCGGAAGCCGGGTGATCCGAAAACCTCGATGTTACGATCAGTAATACGAGTAATGTGGATGCATAATTGCATCAAGCAAATACTGTGACATTATCTTGAAATGACACTGACTATAATAAATACCATGTATATGCATCAATGCATCATGCAAGTACTGCGACATCTTTAAATGAAAATGACTATATTTAGAGTCATGTATGCGATGCATAATAGGAGTAATGTATACATAATTACATTATCCAATTACTGTGACATTATCCTGAAATGATAATCACTATTGTTTTGTAAAGTATTGTGGTGAATAACGTTCACGACATGTGTATAATTGGATAATTCGAATGACTACAATGTCAGTTCAATAACTGTTATGTGTTCGTTTATATGGAAAGGAGGATGTAATGATAAGGTCAATCATTTCAAGAGACACTTGCATAACTCATCACGTGACTAACGTCGAGGATGGCAGTGCGTGTTCATGTACACCATTCAATAATAATAATAATAGTAGTAGTAGTAGTAGTAGCAGCAGCAGCAGCAGCAGCAGCAGCAGCAGCAGCAGCAGCAGCAGCAGCAGCAGCAGCAGCAGTAGCAGTAGCAATAGCAATAATAATAATAATAATAATAATAATAATAATAATAATAATAATAATAATAATAATAATAATAATAATAATAATAATAATAATAATAATAATAATAATAATAATAATAATAATAATAATAATAATAATAATAATAATAATAATAATAATAATAATAATACACTTTATTTAGACACTAAGATCCAAAGTACAAACTCTGTTCGGTAGTGTTGACAACATTAAAACATCCTAAAAAAAAAAAAAAAATTGGTACAAATAGATTTAACAAGATTTAACAAGATTGCCACCTAGAGAATCAACTCTAGATGGCAGGTGGACAAGGAAGCCGTTTGGCTTATCGAGAGTCCAACCTATCTATCTAAGTATACCCTGCCCGTCGTAGGTATATGTCAATTTTATTTTTAAACATATTAACACTTCTAGCACCTACACAATCAGCTGATAATTTGTTCCATTCGTTTACTATTCTTTGGGAAAATGAAAATTTTCTAATATCTAGTCTACACTGCTTCTTTGCTAATGCAACTCCATGTCCTCTAGTCCTTCTCTCTTCCTTGACCATGAAAAAAATATTTCTGTCAATATTTTCATACCCATTCAATATTTTAAAAACCTCAATCTGATACAACATATAAGTACGTTTGTCTAAATCAGTGTTACACAGAACTACAAGAGAAACTAAAATTAAACAGAGATGGCATTGTTGTAGTCTATATCATATGTCAATGTAGTCAAGAAAATATACATACATATAAACTATTGTGCAACATTACTAACATACAATTACACAAATCATTTCGTTACTAAATCATATCCAGATTGTATTAAATGCACGAAACAACATGTTAGATGTTGAAATTCAGATATTAGATGCAAAATGCCAGTAATTAATGCAGTTTTATTTCCAGACCAGTTCACCCAAGTATATGATTAGTTTAAGCTGACATGTCATGTGCAACCTTTACATAATTCGATTATAATACAGCTGAAAATTGCACGTATATCGACAGGGATGGCATGCCAGTTATTATAGAGTTTCGGCCACTTTTAAATGTCCAGTTTTATATTATATGAGCATAAATGAACTATTACGAATAACTACATTCGCTGCATGCTCGGAGAATCGCGCCCTTCTTTATTATTCTCAGTTACATCTGGGCCATATTTGAGCAGATTGTCAATTGTATTTATTGTTTAGCTTAGGGTATTGTAACACGCAGATGACGGATAACGCATATTTGGAAGCACGTGGTCAGTCTGCGTCGCGCGGTGGTCAACTAGTAACCAAAATAGCGGTTTCGTTTTTGGGGCTGGGGTGGAAGAACATGTTCGCTGCTCGCCGATTGTTTACTTGAACAAGCTATGAAAACATGTCAAAAATAAATATACTGCATGATGTCTTTAGAACAATACCATACTACTACGATGTAACATCCAAATTGCAGGAGTAGCATGCCATCCATGCATTGTCTGCATAAAGTAAACGAATATGACTAGATAATTAAGACAGGTAAACAAGATCCACAGGTACAGTTATTACACAGTGTTGTCTATGATAGAGAACAATCCGTTGTACAAACAAAATAAAACGTAAATACACTATAGAACATACATAAGTCAAACAACAATAATAATGTAGAAATATTAATCAGCATGAACATACAAATTATAAAACATATTGTAAACAAATACTCCTGTTAAGACATTTTTGTTCTTCAAATTCTGGACAGTCATCCCTCCAATACAATTGCTGTTTCACATGCATATTCTGTACCACACAGTTACCCCGTCTACGTGGCACGGACACAGTTGGCTGCCATAGAAACACAAGGACCGCCCCGCCCCCTCCTCCTTTGATTACTAATTTAGCAACAGTACTTAAATTAGATGTTTTTAAACTGACACAAAACAGACACATTACAATAAAGATGTGACACATACACAGTAAAGAAGAATGTTGAGAGGACCATGATATGAAATGTAAATTAGTTGAGACATAGTTACAACACTGTATTCAAAGCACAATTCAAACCCCAAAACAAATGCGGTTTCTAGGGCCATGATCGACAATTTCTTCGATACATGGCGGCATGACAGAGCACATAGTAGAAATGTAAGCCATGCATGACTTACTTATAGAGAACATGTCATAACAGTTGTAAAACAAATAAGTAATCATGAAGATAGGAAGTGTCTCTGAATTTAAGGTACAAACGGATGTACAGCAAAACATCGGGATATTGGTATGCTGTAATCTGTATCAATAAAAAAAACGCAAGAAAATGCAGTCTGTCGCAGACAGGCAGACACCGCATCTGTGTCTAGGCGTTGCGTGTTGAAGCCGGAAGTTGCCCACCCCATCAGTGGGACTCTGGCTCCCACCACTCCATCATCAACTGCGGAGCTGGCGAGACGTCACCGGTCTCGCATGTCTATACATCTGAGACCTACACAGGCTTCAAGTTCCTCAAGCTAGCCGACTGACTTTGAACCCTGTGTAGACTCAACTTGCACTGGGGAATCTCTCACGTATCCTCAGCACAACGCAGGTGGGGATGACCCGTCGGAGGTTCGTTCCTAGTCGACCATGCCGCCAGAGAACAAACTGTCTGTATGCTGCATGGCGTAAGGGTGTAGTATCTTCGTCCGGGTTTCGGACAAATATATCTGCCCAGTATGCCATATTAATCTGGAGCACAAGTGGGTCCAGACACACCAGTTCAATATCCTGTAAAGAAACAAATGCTTTCTGAACACATCTAACATCATTGAACTGTTGTAAGATGTTTTAGTAATGTGCATGACACGATGTAAAACTTACAAATGACATCCGCTGTTATTGGCTTTTCTGTTTCGAGTGACAGCGACATTGTCTCGTCAGTGTCGGTTCCCATCACATAAAAAAGTAAAGGCAAGTTCTTATATAGCGCAGTATCCTGTCCTCAGAACAGTTCAAAGCGCTTTACACTTTACTTCCCTGACAGACCTGTTCACTCAGACACAATCTCGGCTTCTCTGGGAAGCATCCAGCCATATGCTACAATTAATGCGCGAAGGCTGCTCGTACACATATCCACCACTGTCTATAGCCAGGTACTCATTTATTCAGCTGCGTGAACTGGAGCAATGTACAGTGAATAAACTTGCCCAAGGTTTTAACGCCGCAGCCAGGGTTCGAACCCGGGTTCTCTTAGTCGAGAGTCCGAAGCTCTACCCCTGAGCCACTGCACATCAGGCAAGCGCAGCGATTGCGAAATGCTCTGATACATTTATCTCATAGTTACTATTACTGGTTCATTTACGTTTATGTTGATTAACACATTGTTAGATGCCATATGCGTTTATGGTGCCAACGGGAAAGCTATACATGCCTTCGACGGCTTCGTCTTCGAAAGCGCCACTGCCGAACCACGTGGTCGGTGTTGATGTGTGCCTGGGAGGCTGATCTCGGATTCTGCACGTGACCGCCCAGTTCAAACAAATGGCGCGAGCTGTTGCCAATGCAAATAGTTTTCGTCTGCTTCCCGGTGTAACGCTGATTGTTTTTTATACAATTAAAAAAGAAGTAATAGTTCTGTTATTCAGCAAACTGCGCTAATTACTTGACCTATTTATACAGAACGCGACTGGACATGAAAGAAAAGGATTGGCGATGGGCAAAACGATATGATTGCGAAGGTTTAAGTAGCAAACAACTAGAGTGAGACGTTAACTAGAGCCATGTCAAATACTCGGCGACAACTTACAATTACTCCTACAATTGTCACCGTATCCTTTTCATCCTCGCGTCGTGATCTTGACCCGGCCGCTGAAACACAAGCACATGCGTATTACGTATACTTCAGTACCGGAATATGTCGTGCGACATTGTGTGATAGATAGGTCTACGTCAGCTTAAATTATATACTGGTTGGAGTACCAGTCTTCAGTATGATATATAAGTTTATTATCTTTCTGAGCAATTACAGGTATTGAAATAGGTATATAAAACATGATGAAGGGCATTTGATAAAACTAGAATGAAAAAAATATATTTTAAAGAAATTGGCGTATGTATAATTATAATGTAGACAATGTGCAATATATATATCTATAAAAACTAATTTAAATAATTCCAGACATTAAAACATGTTATCTGTGATTATTTGATTTAGGCTACTGGATAATAATAAATAATAAATAATTAAACATTGAAATAAATGTATTTAAGCAAAGGTATAGTGAAAATGTTAATTATTATATATGTAAAAATCAATTTAACGTACAATATGTTATTTTTACATACATGATTCACACACACACACACACACACACACACACACACACACACACACACACACACACACACACACACACACACACATTGTAGCATATCAAAAATATCCACTACTCAACAAAAAACTGCCTGTTGCGACGCGTTGCCTGTGCTAAGATGCTATGTTGTTATTCTAGCCCGAGCGCCTAGGTGCGTACCATCAGGGTGACATTGTAAGCGTAAAATAGGTTTTGTTCTCAAACGTTGTGACCAGTAGCCAGTATTTTGCATTGGTGGGGCCCCGACAACCAAGCAAACTATGTCTATATATATATATATATATATATATATATATATATATATATATATATATATATATATATATATATATATATATATATATATACATATATATATATATATATACATATATATATATATGTGTAATTATATATATTTAACCTAACTCGCTTAACATTAATATCGACTTGACAACCAAGTTCACTGTTCCATTCAACATGTAATAATAATAATAGGAAGGAATTTAAGTACAGGTGAAATAGTAATATATTACACTGCAATGTAATAGGCTCCATGACTACAGGTTTTATAGTTATCATGTCTGTACTATTGCTGTAGTGCAGATTAAAATAATAGCTTATTCATATTTGGTTACACCATTTCTAAGTGACCATACGTTTGAATCATAACTGATCATATTGATGGTCTTGCTTTTTATTATAAACTATAGCTTCTCAACTCAATCTTTATTTCGAGCATATGTAAAGCTGTGTAAAAGCCAGTCAATGTTCTACAATGTTATTACATTACAGAGGCTGGCATAAAAATTATAAACTAAGATATATGTCTTGCAGTTCAATAATTTACTATAATGTTTCTCATATATCATTGTGGTTTTAATATCAACAGTGTGCAAACACTGGAGAACAAATTTGTATATTATTTTATTGTTTCTATTATATACTTGTATACGAGCATCCTTCGTCCATTAATTGCAGTGTGGCTGGATGCTTCCCAGAGAAGTTGAGATAGCGTTTGGTTGATCAGGTCTGCCAGGGAAGGAGTGTTACATGTTTTGAGTAGTCCTGAGGACTGGCTACTGCGCTATATAAGAACTTACTTTTAGCTTTATGTCACTAATGTATACATTTGTGTTCTTTTGCTACATACTTTCTAATTGAGCAGCGGAAGTACCGTTCTATCCCAGTTTCTGCAGAAACTCTCAAAATCTATTTTTTTCGTCAATATTGATATTCCTGTCTGCCAAAATGGTGGCCTTCACCGCAAATCACCTTTTATCACACCGATTGTTTTCAACCTTCAAAATACCCATTGATCCCAACTGTCTTTTACCCAACAATGTTAATTACTGAAGAATACACTTTGCAGCAGGTGTCCTGCTGGGCTTTGACAATGACCACAACTTTTGTTTGCACAGAGCCATAGGTTGGATTAGCACCTAATAGTGACCACAGGTTTTTATTCAAGCTTGAAACTGGCACCAGGCCACAGTAATGTCGAGACTGTCTTGAGTTGAGTTGTCATATTTCTTCACAAAACCCTAGCAGTCTTTAGCATTCTCTCTTCTGAGGATAGCATAGGCATTATGTTATGGATTTGCTGGCTTAGTTTAACAAACAATAGATTATGGCCTTTACTAACTGTGGATTGAGGTTTCTGAACGGGAAAGTATGCCCCTTGAGGGGAAGTCTTTGGGGCTTTAAAATCATTAATATGTAAATATATTTAGAACAGCTGGTTATGTAGACAAGTAAGTAAAAAAAAGACTGACAACATATTCTACGAAAATGGTATCGGTGGCATGTATTGTTGTCGTTTCTGCCAGACAAAAATTCTGTCTGCCCTATTTCTGCACTGGCAGGGCAGAGATACCTTTCAGCCTGGCAGAAAACCAACCTTGCCCATAAACTCCTCTATTTTCCAGACTTGTCTGTTTTAATGTCATCATTGTTCAAACAGTTTAGAAATTGTTATATAGACAGGTATAGAAGGACAACAAATTACAAATTTGCCTATCCATGGTATGTATTCTCTATTGTCGCACTTTTTCAGCCTTGGCAGTGACCACAACTATCTGCCCTATTTTTGCCCAGCAGAAAACCACCCGTGTGAAATGGAAGCGTTATTGAGTATTGACAACTATAATTTACTACCTGCACAAAATTATTTATCCAGCTAGAAGAATGTGTTGTGCCACATCCAAGCACAACAGTTAGACCTATACAAGGTGAACAATCATGCATGGAAACTAGTAAACTATTTATACATAAATGTAGTGTGTGTGTGTGTGTGTGTGTGTGTGTGTGTGTGTGTGTGTGTGTGTGTGTGTGTGTGTGTGTGTGTGTGTGTGTGTGTGTGTGTATGCGCATCCGCACATTCACTTGTGTGTTGAACAATCATGTTGTTTTGAATGATTCATCACCACCCATTTCCTTGTCTTCCATCTTTCTACCAAATCAAATTAACGAATGACAGCAGAGGAATAATGGGACTTGGCAGATTACTCAGCCCAAAAAACTGCTTACCAACATATATTGAATGAATGAATAAATGAATGAATGAAAGAAAGTTTATTTAACAACAGCAACACAGGAATATACAACACAGTATGAAAAATAATACAATACATATTGGTAACGACAATACAATATAATATCGGTTGTTAAAAGGACATAGCATATGTCATATGACTTACTAGGCGCTATGCTGTTTTCAACTAAAATGCGTAGTAGTAAAGTTATAAGATTGAATACAAACCAACAATAAAAAAATTCCATTGTGTTAATTGATCATAAATACGAAGAAAGTAACGTCAACTTTAAACGTTTCTTAAATTGTTGTAAATTTGGCAACTGTGTTACATTACTTGCAAGACCGTTCCATACGTGTATACATTTTGACAGTAATTGACAGTAGTCTATGGGTGGTGTTCGCTTTTTTAAGTTAAAATAGTTTAGATTGTCTGGTATCATGCTTGTGTACGGCTGCAGTTGCCAATGTTTAACCTAGTTCTGGGCGTTATAATCTTATCTGTGTTTTCTGTTTGCAACACAACCACATCTGATTTATGTTATAGAAACAGAGTCTTTGCATAATTGATAATATATAATTTTAAAATTAAGAGAGATTTAGCAAATGTTTTCGTCGGTCCATTTTCGTGGGGGTTCCCCTCTATTTTTAGCGCAGCGGTGACTGCGCGTGCGCGGCCTCGCGACGCCTCGCTGGCGAGCGACGAAAATCTGAATTTTCGTGGGTGAAATCGACATTTTAACGAAAGTTTATGAGACGACTTCGGTGAGTAATTTTGGTAATTTGTTATCGATTGTTTTGTGTTTTAACAGTCTTTGGTCAAAGTTTAATATCTGTGCTGTAGCAGGACGCGTTATACGCCAGAGTTGAAGGGTGAATTGGCCCTGCATTGACTCGATCAAAAAGGGACCGAAATCCAATCAAATCCGATCCGTCATGTTGAAAGCAACATTCAACGCTTGGTTGGTGTTCGGTGTTGGAATGATGGACAGAGAACATACACATGTACTTTATATATTTTGAAGTTGACCAGAATGGGCAAACATCCTTTTTTATTCCAGCATATCCCACTGGAACAAACTGCCTACTGAAATAAAGCAATATCAAGTTAAACAGTTTTAGAAAAAAGGTAACGACCCTATTATACAGCAGATTGATGGCTGATGAATTATCACCTTAAAGTGATATTTTAAATACTGTTTTGTTAATTTAATCTTACTACGTACTATCATGTTATTATATTTTAATGGAGCACCTTTTATGTTAGCACATTGTCTTACCTGTCTTTGAAAATATTTACATTTTAATTATTGTATTACTGTGTTTATTTATTTATGTATTTATTTTTATATTTTCTAAAATTCATTCTTAGTATTTTTTTGGAGGACCACATTGGAAACAACTGTGCTATTGTGTGCTTTAATGTGTCTATCCTCGGTAAATATTATATTTATATGTATTATAATGTTTTACCAAATAAACTCACTCACTCACTCACAAAGAGTAGATAAACCTGTATACCTATAGTATATGTTGTGCAGGGGTTGTGGAAAATCCTTTGTTGTGTGCAGTTTCTGTGTGTTCACTTGATAATTTTATCAGGTTCTGGGGGTGGGGGTGCCACTGGTTGAAGTGTTGGGTAGTTGGGTAGTGCGGCACAGTTGAAGCGATGCTTTCCTTGGTGAGAAAGAAGCCCACATTTCCCAGAAATGGCACATATAAATAAAATATTATGAACATTTGTATGCTGCTAATGACCAAATTAGGTAACAGGACAGTAGAAGATATCTTCTTCTTTTCTTTCTCTCTTTTATATTTTATTTGTTTACTTAAAACAATTATTGTATAAATACATACATGTACATTTTTGGTATGATTTCAGGAAACAAAATGGAAGGGATTGCTGATGAAGTCCTTGCTGACTTGGCCCTGGATGAAGGGCTTGACAGCTGCCCATATGTTATGTTTTACTCAGCTGCTGTTTTAGCAGCTGAAGCATCACACTTCTTTCTTCCTCTTGCTTTTCTCTAAGGGCTAACTCTCGATTGCGAAACTCCAGCTCATCTCTCCTCAGGGCTCTTTCTGTCTCTGCATCTGCCCTGATTTTAGCTGGTTCTGCCTTCTTATGCTGCTCCTCCACTTGAGCCATCTCCTGCCTCTCCTTTTCCATTGTTTTCTCTCCCTTCTCTCTTCTTCTCTGGCCTCCTTCTCTGCCTGAATTTTGAGGCGCAGAACTTCTACCAGTTCCGTCGCCACTTTACGATTCTTCGGCGTAGTTGGAGCAACACCTGTTAAACAAATGTTGAAAACAATTTAGCCAGATATAATTTAAAATTTCTTTCACTAAACTGAATTGGAAATGAGGCAACTATATATGTGGAGAAGAACATACTACTGCAACATATTTTGTGCATGGGCTAACAATAATTTGGATTCTAGCCTGTTTATCAAATGGGCACAGTATTAAATAATTTTGCATCACCTGCATCAGTGTTCTCTTTTTTCCTGTGCTTTGATCTCAGTTGGGAGAAAAAAGCACTACACAAATGCAATTATTATTAGTATTAGTAGTGTTAACTGGTTAAAAGGACAGTGTCAGTGACTGCAGGATCAGTAAAATAAGCCGAGCATAATTTGATTGACTTATGCTACATAACTATGATTTTATTTTGACATACCCATGTATTGCCATATCAGTAATTCAAAGAAACCATTTTCATTGATGCCCGCCTATTAAAACTGAGTACTATTCAGAATAGCCGTCATTTTATCCGTAAATTTGTAACTGCCACGATTTTGTGACACAAATTCAAGACAACCAAAAATAGCCAAATTTGAAGATTTATTTACAGTTCCTCTTCAGCAGTGAGCATACAATATGACTGAATACCTGTCAACTACCTGACAAAGAGACTACTACTCAAAACGTCCAGTTTTATCCTCCCGGGATAATTTTACCATTCAGGTATTTTCGCATTTTATATTGCCTAACCAGTAGGGTTCACCCTGACCAGGAAAAACTAATCAATTCACGAAATTTACGATGAGATACTGAATTAAACTAACTTCAACATCTTATGGTTCAATTACAAAATTATGGAAAACACAGGCACAAATTAACACTTACAAAAAACAATACTTTCTCACCTATAGTTGTCGTAATTCACAAACCGAGGACGCGACGAAAATGGCACCTGCTAACACGCATGTGGCGTTGACGGTGGTGGTTGTGTCTAACGTCACTTGACCTAGTTTCCCTGCAGCCCGCACCACGAAAAAGGACCGACAAAACATTTGCTAAATCTCTCTATTGACTGTCGTTATTCGTTAAGCAAGTAAATTTATTTTTAAAATAACATTGGCATAAACAACAAATCCTGTGGGTTTACAAAATAACATTGTGTACATTTAGATATATATATATATATATAATTATGTGTTTATATTTAATCAAAAGCACACTTTTCCATCCACATACCTCATTTGTTTACATATCTGCGTGTTAATCATCGGGTAACACGTGCGCGTATCATTTACGATATTGTTTGCGACATCGTTTACGTTCGTTGACCGGAGAGTTCCGATGGTAAAAATAGAGTCGTTGTTTGTTGCAAACTTACATTTGATCAAATAACGTGTAAAACCACAAAGTGAGACATGTTGTAGGAAGTATACTAATAAGCATATATCGGTCATGGTGTACATTGACTTTTCTAAAATGCGTTAAAATGGGCAATTATGTCAGAATTATAACGTTATTACTGGTCTCCAACCTATTCTATGCAGTCATTATGCAGCTTGTCCACAATAAATCGACCAAAATACAATAGACTAAAATGCAGCAATGGCAAGATTTAATAATTGATTTTCTCCATAAATATTGAAGATTTCAAAACATTCAAAAAGTGTTATTAACTACATTAACTAGTATCTATCACATGGCACCATTTAAATGATGATATAACATGTTCTAATTTGTTGTTGATATACCTGACGTTGTCATGGGTTGTGTCTCGATGAAATCACGTGTGTGTATCACAAATGCAATATAGGTGTGGGTATGTAGACATATTTTGTGTTTATGGTAATTTAGGATGTTTATTTTAATCTGTGATGAAGACATGTTTTGTGTGTACGGTCTCCAAAGATGATTTTGAACCATTCAAAAGTATTGAAGTTTCACCATTGTTAACCCAGTTAGCCCGGGTGTTATGTCACGTGTGTGTCGATGACATCGTGTGCGTGTTACCAAATTATTGGTTTACGCCATCTTCGTTCTTCGTTCGTATACTCCATACAGCCCCTTCTGGGGCTAACATAGGAGTTTCTGCGGTGCGCAATGCTAAAGGTGCATGAAGATGAAAGTGAAGTCAGAAGAACAATAAGAACACTACAACTGAAAATGTGCGATTTAACTGTGTAGATAAGTGTAATAATTTGTGCAGATTTAAAAACAGTTTGCTGTGTCTATTTCTGGCTATAATCTGGTGAGGTGGGCTGAATCTGCTCAAATCGAATAGCCACTTGACCCGTTGGTTACAGGTTGCAATTGAGAGTGTATTTGTAAAAAAAAGAAATAAAACACATGGAAAATATATTTACAAATGTTTTTGTTGTGCAGGATATTGAAAAATTACATGGAGGGGGATGGGAAAATAAAAACAGAAGACGTAATGAAGCATTCCCTCCCCCCCCCCCTCTCTCTATAATTATATATATATATATATATATATATATATATATATATATATATATATATATATATATATATATATATATATATATATATATATGTATGTTTATATGAACATAGTTTGTTTTTAACCTAATCTATCGTAATTACGGCGTGCTAACACCCTTTCGAAATTTACGACGACGCCGAGTTGTTCATGAGGTACCAGTTTCGTCTTGCTGACATCATGAACCTAGTAGATATGGTCGGTGACAACGTTTCGGTTGCTGATCGAAAAAGGTTCACTGACGGCAACGCTGCAAGTTCTTATCGCGTTGTGATTCTTTGCGTGTGGCAGCTTCCTGTTGGTAGTTGGCGATTTGTTTGGTGTTGGCAAGGCAACCATTTGTAGAACTATTCACCGAGTGGCTGCAGCCTTCGCTCGCCTTGTGCCGAGACACGTTCGCTTCCACCCACAACGCGAGGCGGATGCCATGAAAGTCGTGTTCCATGCCGGTTGCGTCGACTGCACGGACGTGAAGATCGCTACCCCGGCCGTTAACGAGCACGAGAATACGTCAAGCGGAAAAATGATCACACGATAAACGTGCAGTTGATATGTGACGCCGATACCAGCATCATGAACTGTGTTGTTGGTTGGCCAGGATCGGTCCATGGTGCACGCATCCTGTGGGAGAGTCCGGTATTTACGATGTTCGAGACGATGCCCCGCCCACTGGAAGGTTTCATCCTGGGAGACAGCAGCTACATGCTGAGAGACTGGCTGCTGACACGGTTTATTCACGTCGCAAACGCCGAACAACAACAGCGCTACAATGATGGCCACTGCACTACTCGTTGCATCATTGAGAGATGCAACGGAATTCTGAAGAGAAGGCGGCACTGCGTACACACAGGCTTAAGGTACACGAATTCCTTTTATAGTAAACTGTTTACTGTTTCATGGGTTGTATTTTATCTGATGCATGTTGTCAGTTGGAACAAAGGGCACACTAAATCGTGCATCAAAGAACTTTATTTAATGAAGGTGTAAGCATCCACATTATTTAAATTAATATTTTACTTACACTCATTTACCTTCCTTAATGGAACACTGTCAGTTTCCTTTATAAAAACGGTTGGAACTGTCTGCACACAGGCCTAATAGTGGACCAGCCAAACATTGAAAAGTGCTCTAGAATTATTTTCATCGGCATTGTTTATTAATAGCGGGCATCCATGCTAGATGAGTCCCCCATGGTATGCGGAAAATTAATAGGGTGGATGCCACGCCCGATTTTGAATTTAAAGGTCATTTTGAAGGTCACAAAGTCAACTGAGGTCAAAATGTTGGTTTTTATTTTCGTGATGATTTGAACTTTATACGAGTAGATCTTTACAAATCAGTAAAGATGTTACGGTTATGACAAGCATTGGCGGAGATATAAGGTGTTAAAGTTGCATTTACACAGAGATGTATAGGATAATTCAACACAGAAATGTGATTATCTCGAAATGTAGTTTTCTTGTATGTAAAAGTTGTTCGCATATCAATTATTACAAAGTGATCCTGTTTTCAAAACCAAACACGTATTGTGTGTATGTCAGTATACATAACATCGTTCCTTGGCATGATTTGGGATTAAATCAAACTTGCCAATATGTGGGGAAAAAATTAAGAAGTGAGGTGACACCCGCAGAATAGAACTCTGCTTCGCACGTGGCCAACTATGCCATGTTCTATCGATCGATAGTGTTCAAATTAACACAAACAAATTCTTGCTACGTTGATCGTTCGTAAGATAACACAACCGTGTGCGATGTTACCATCCATTATTTTGAACATGAAGATCATTTTGAAGGTCACAAAGTCAACTGGGGTCAAAAAGTCGGTTTTTATTTTCGTGATGATTCGAACTCTATGTCCGTAGATCTTTACAAACCAGTAAAGTTGTTACGGTTATACCAAGTATTGGCGGAGATATAAGGGGTTAAACTTTGCATTTACACAGAGATGTATAGGATAATTCAACACAAAAATGTGACTATCTCGAAATGTTGTTTTCTTGTATGTAAAAGTTGTTTGCATACCTATTATTGCAAAGATATCCTGTTTTCAAAACCAAACACGTATTGTGTGTATGTCAGTATACATAACATGTTGTCATGGCTCACACTCTATGACCACACAAACTATGCCCGATGGGGACATATGTATCTTGCGGATATGAAACTGCTTGAAATGACAGCACCAGAGGTCTACGCAGAGTTCATGCAGGGGAACTTCGTTGTGAAGAGTACCAAAAGACGATTCAACCAAGTTCCCGCTGATCAGGTAACTGAGTGGATAATCAAACCATGCAAGATGCAGAACGGCATCATAAGCATTACAAGAAATGACCAAATTAGGGACAAGCTTTGTGTCACCTGGGCCGAACGCTCACGAATCTCCCAGGACACGCGATACCTCTTCAAACTGGAAGATGAGGAGGAAGAGACCACTTTCACCCGCAGTGACAGCCTTCCTTCCCAGGTGAAGCGTGATGCTGATGACGTGAAGAAGCTTATCACACAGCTTACATGTCTGGACGTATTCAGAGTAAACACTGCTTTGAGAGAAGAAGAAGATGGAGACATGGATTCGATAAGTGGCGACGTACCCTTGTTATCTTTGGCATCCAAAGATTCTGCCCCGACTGACATGGTCAGTGATCTCCTAAGAGCTGAAGAACGGGGGAAACTGCATGTTATCACCAACGTGAAGCAACGCTTAATTGAGAAAACTGTGGGGTTTCATAATGTGCTTAAGAAGCATCGCTCGAAAACCTTTGCCACTCTGTACAAAGCAACCGTGTCTACCAAACACAATGTACAGAAGACTGTCAAAGCCGACAGAAAACATCTGCAGCGATTACCCAATGCTGTCACCACGGGTCGAACAGTTGAAATGGAGAGTATTCTGAAGCATGAGCTGTCCTCAGTCCCAATGTCTCTGGCCAAGCATGGAGGCGACATGAACTCGACACAAAAGTCAGAGCTAATCAATGTCCTGCTGGATGGCATTCCTATACCCTCGGCAATTCCAGAAGCCAACATGAAGACGTGTGTGAAGATTGAGCATGGAGGCGACATGAACTCGACACAAAAGTCAGAGCTAATCAATGTCCTGGCGGATGGCATTCCTATACCCTCGGCAATTCCAGAAGCCAACGTGAAGACGTGTGTGAAGATTGACGATAATGGCCTGATCTAAGCTTTTCGAAAACCTCATGGGTGTCAGACGTTTGGCGGCTATGCCGACGTATTCTTGAACAATGTCACAAGTCACTTCATATGTCACACAACGAGAGTTGATGTAGTGTTTGCCGCTACACCGGGCAACAATCGATCAAGGCAGTGACAAGGTCAAAGCGAGTGGGGAAGAAGAGGCCAATTCGTAAGGTCATCGATGGACGAAATGTCCCACTTCCACAGGTGTGGAGCAACTTCATTGCATCTGATGAGAACAAGGCCGATCTCGCCAGGTTCTTGTCCGAGATCATCGTGACAAAGGGTACTGATCTACCACAACAATGTGAGCTTGTAACAGGAGGCAGATTCTCTTGTGCTACACATGCGAGGTCAACAAGGAGGAGCGAAGTCAAACTTCAAGGAAACCATGAAGAGGCGGACACCAGGCTGGTACTCCATTCGTGTGAGGCAGTCAACCAGGGATACAAAAGAGTGTTGGTCATCTGGAGAGATACGGATGTCATGCTGCTTCTAGTCCACTTTATACCAGCACAAACAGCAGAAGTGTGGATGATCTCTGGAACAGCAAAGAAGAGGAAACGCTATACATCCACTGTCTGAGAGACTTGCAAAACCTCTGAGGGATAACCTGCTGGGCTTCCACGCGTTCACAGGTTGTGACACAACGTCAGCGTTTAGTGGCCATGGCAAGCAGTCTTGCTGGACAACTTTTCAGAATCATCCGCATTTCGTGCAGGGGATTGGTCGTGATGGAGAACTCGCACCAACTGAACAATGTGTATGTCACTTGTACGGCACACCTGAGCAACAACCCGTCGACAATGCCAGACTCCAACTCTTCGGTAAGGGTAAGCTTGGTCTGGAGATGTTACCCCCAACCAGAGATGCCCTGGAACTTCACACCGCACGCGCCAACTATCAAGCAAAGATCTGTCTGCAGGCAGACCAGGGGCATATAGACATCCCTTCTCCCATCGACATCTCTGCATGGATGATGGAGTCAGACTGCTTGAAACCTGTATGGACAAGACTGCCTCCTATTCCAGATGCGTGTCTAGAGCTGGTCACTTGTGGATGCAAGGCTAAGTGCAGAACGGCCCGATGCAGTTGCTTCAAAACGAACCTCAGCTGCACGTATGCTTGCGGGTGTGATGGGGTGGACTGCTGCAACCCAGCTGGCCAATAGACATGGGAGGAAGTGAATATGACATGTTATTGAACATCATAGTGCATATGGGAACATTAGAGTAAAACGACCAAGTGTTCAACACTGTTCTTAATTAAAAACCGTGTTTTTGAGAAAAACGTACTTTCGTGTTTCATTATCCTATACTTTAACATTGTAAGGTGAATGTTTACTTGTCAATTACACTAGTTAGATGCAAATGTATGATCATAAACATTATTTCATTGGATAGATCCATAGATTGTGGTCCAAATTAATACAAAAAACTAAAATACAAATGTTGACCTTTCTGTCCTTGAAAATGACCTTCAAATTCAAAATCAAGGGTGGCATCCACCTACACCTTTTCCCACATGCTATGAGCGAGCTATCTACCATATTTTCATGCTATTAACAAAAAATGCCGATGAAAGTTTTATATCACATATTGGCTGGTCCACTATTATGTTATACTTGCGGTAGAAACAACGGTTTTCTTTCGACTAATTGAAACCATGTACATCTTGTAAAATAGTTAGAATTTATCTTTTAATTATATTACAGAGTAGCTGTTCTTCCTTATAAATGTAATTCCATTGATTACTTATATAAACTGTTTCATTATTTAATAAATTGTGCCCATCCACATACACCGTGTGATAGTGAATGGCTCAATATTATATACACAAGAGGTAATATTATTATGTTCACCTTGTTCATCAGGCTGCGTCAGTAGAAGCTCTCCAAACAGACCATGATCTGACGAATCCCCTCCACCTATATGTATGAATAACAAACACCAACATTAATTGGTTTATGTTCACATTAGTGCTATATTTCGTAAAAAGAAAAGGTAAGTAAGTTGCAGTAGAACTACACATCTTGACGAATGACACATTTACAACCACTGTTGCACAATCTCAATTGCACACACAGTATTCCGCCCACGTGTCAAGTATAATGAGATAGTGAATTACGAAAGGCAACACACTACTTAGCTTAAGCTAATTAGTTGAATTATTTTCATATTCTCGTAATTATGTATTATGAATTGAATGTTTTGAGGCCATACAGCAATTAGCTAGTCTATACCTAAGAATATAGTGGTCTATACCTAAGAATATATGCCAAATATTCAGAAATCTTCCCGCATTCACGATAATGTATATATAACAACTCAAGCACATTTGTTAAGACCTTTATAAGCAGGATTTATTACTGGGGTTGAGCCGACGCCGCAGGAGGAAAGAATGATTGATCCCCCACCATCATCCTGCAGAAAACAACCACCATCCCGTGGGGAAGTGGTTGTAACCGATGTCGATGACTAACCATCCTGTTATAAACCCCGCACAGTGACTAACACTCTGCTTAAATACATAATTATGACCAAATAATATACTGATGTAAGACACAGGCAAATAATAATTATTATGAATAGTAATGACAATGCCAAACTTCTACTGACAGTAGTCTGCAACAATGTACTACAGTGTCATTGAACAATGACCCTGTTATTCAGTGTTAATGTTATCGGATAATTTATGCTAGTCGTACTTACCGACGATGCTTTCAATAAGCGCAGTGTCGACTCCGAGCACGTCGAGCACTAGGTCGACGAACCAAGGCTCCTTCTCCTTCTTGCCACCTCCAGTCTTGGGGTAGTGACCTCGTGCCTTCGCGTCTATAAATTATTTACTCACTGACACTGCCTGTGTATACATATGTATATAATATAAGTGTGTGCAACTTCAGCATCCCGCCGAGTCACACGCCCACCTTGTTAACACCAGACCCGCTCCCTCGATTTACCAACACCGAGTGTGAAGATCACAAATGCAGGTCCAATAAAATGTCTACACACCACCAACTTTTCGTAACCGAAGGATCCATTTTTATTACAAAAAAGAAGCCTTTAGTGACGTGCTCAAGAAATGAGGACCCGAGCAGCCACGTCTTCCACCAGAGGGCGTCACTACCGTACCGGCACTACTATCTCACGCGAAAACGAGGCTCGGCCTATTTCCTTTGTAAATGCCCGGGCAATTATTCGCTTCGCCGCACTTAAATAGGAGTTTGTTTAACAATGCCAACACGGTGTGCGGTACCCGAGTGTTCTCACCGGGGTGGCCATCAGTTCCCAGCCGACGTAGAGCTTCGGGATAAGTGGGTTCATGCCATTCGACGAGCAGCAGACAAGAGAGGGTCGCGGTGGACACCAAAGCCATACATGGTTGTGTGCTACGGTCACTTTTCTCCAAGTGACTACATGCAAGACTCCGAGACACTACATGGTAATTATTTATTTTATTACTTGTCCATCAAGTAATAATACTACTAGTATTTTTTATAATGACAACTTACGCTACTTACAATTTATTTGTAGAAGACTTAGGCGTAGCCGTAGAAAGCATAGGTCGTAATCACCTGTCAGACTCGCACTGTCTAGTACTCTAGCCCGAGTCTAGGCTAGCGCGGTATCTTGCGCTATATATGTACTTACGAATATATTATGACATTTTATTATTATATAAATTATGATAATTTTGCTCTCAGATCGTTTGCCTTGGACTAAATTATAAATGGCATTCTCCACCCGAAACCCTGATCTGGTTACCTTCTTCGATTTCAATTTTATTTTTCTTCCTCATTTTGTCACTTATCTTGCACTACTTTCTTTTAAACTGCCTTTGGTACATTTCCCTAAGATATAAAGCCTATGCAACTGAAACAGAATTAGTGGGCATAATAGTACATAAGTAACAATGACAGTGTATAATAGTTTATTATTAATAATACAACAGCAATGCCAGTGGTAGATACAGTCACAGATTATATTAACAAGCCCAGTTTTATTATATTTGCAAATTTAATCTTGGAAATCTGGCTAGATGGATGATTATCGTATAAGTTAAAAATAATTAGAGAAACATTTATGTATATAGATCCAAAATATGTGTGTATAGCATCTGATAGTGATACAAATCCATGTGGTCTGCTTCCAGGCACCCCACGTACACGGCGCACGTTACACAAAAATGCTGTGCCATCAGTATTTGACTGGGTGCAAGAGCCATCTGAGTGTGTGAAGAAACGGGCGGTGCGAGCGAAGCTTCGCATGTCTCAAGAAGAAGAGCCCCTGGACGAGCCATCGTTCGACCCCAACCTGGATGTGCAGGAGGAGGTCGTAGACAACAACCCCATCACTGCCGACGAGGAAGCAGCTGCTCCCAGCTTCGAGCAAGTGGATAGAGGGAGCCAGACAGCGCACTTTGCCAAGCTGTCAGTTGAAGAACTGATGGCAAACCCCAAAATGCTCCAGTACTACACTGGTCTGGATGACTACCGCCACTTCCAGTATGTTCTCCAGAGTCTCGGTCCAGCAGCTCATCACCTGGACTACCGCTGGAGAACACCCCAGACGCTGTCGGTAGAGAACCAGCTTCTTCTCACCCTCATCAAGCTGCGCCTCCACACACCCAACCAAGAACTTGCATTCTGGTTTAGTGTGTCTGAGTATACAGTAGGTAACATCTTTGTTACATGGATAAATTTCATGTTTTGTTCCTGGAAGGAACTGAACATTTGGCCGTCTAAAGAGTTGGTAGATGTACATATGCCAAGTGACTTTAAGCGTTTATATGCAAGCACTCGGGTTATAGTAGATGGTGTAGAGGTCCCCATAAAAAAGCCAGGGAAACCTACTGCACAGCAAGTGACATACTCTACTTACAAAAACAGAAATACCCTAAAAGCCCTTGTGGGTATCACACCTGGAGGACTAACCTCCTACATCACCCCAGCATATGGAGGGTCTGCCAGTGATCGCATTCTTGTGGAGCGAGGAGACTTGCCACAGAAATGCGATCCTGGTGATTCAATCATGTCTGACAAGGGTTTCAATGTGCAGGACATCTTTGCCCCATTCAACATTCAAGTAAACATTCCAACATTTCTCAGCAAAAAAAATCAGCTCTCAACAAAAGCAATAATAAACGACAGAAAAATAGCATGCAAACGTGTACACGTTGAGCGTGTCATTGGCCTGGCAAAAACCTATAAAATATTAACATCACCAATGAACGAAGTGGAAACAATCTTGGGGTCCCGCATAATTTTTGTTTGCTTCATGTTGGGCAATCACCGAGCACGCATAGTTTCAAAAACCGCATAAAAATGTCTAATTCCACTCGAAGCAATTTAACCTGCTTTATGTAAAGTGTCCTGCACATTGAAAGGTTTGTCAGACATGATTTACAATTTTAAGTAAAAATGTTTGTTCAGATACTCCTTCCGGTAGTGGTCACGGAAGAATGAATCTAACCTGTTTAGCATGCCATATACAAAGGTGCTGTTATACGGAACATCAACAATGACAAGGTCAACCAGTGTAAAAATCACCAGATGGCATAGGGTTTTTCTGGTGATGTGCATGTTGCCTTGCACCTGATACATGTAATCATGGTCATGTTTTAGATGTAGTTTGCCATTTGGTCCAAGTTCTAAGTATGGCACAGTAACTGGTGTGACAGGCTTGTCCCTGGCAACATAAGGGCATTTGACTTCGATTAACGTGCAGTCATCTACAATGCCATCTGGTGAGCAGGCCAAGTATGGCTTTTTTAAACAAATGACCAGACCACTGGCTGTGACATTACTGCCAGTCTTCTCACGATAAGCTTTCAGTGCCGTACCCTCGTATTTTCTGCCATGTTCTAGGGGTGCAGCTGATATTGTTTTTGTCTGCTGTAGACACCTAGCAAATTTACCTGCATCAGTTCTATCTGTTAATGTGCAGATTCTGCCAAACCGTGAGGCAGTCATGCGTTTTGTGCGCTCTGCATGCCACAAGGCCACAACCGCCTGCCCTCTGGTGTCTTGCTCAATTTGTGTGGCCTGTTCTTCGGAAATGTGTGTGAGTGTGTCTGCTTGTAAATAGTGTTCGGATGGTGTGAGTGTGCAGTAGTCGTGGTCATTGTCAAATGCATGCATGTTTGCAGGAGAGATGATCTGCATCAGAGCTGGGCTAACAGTTGATGAAGCTGCAAAATTTATTGTTGCATTGCATACCCTTGTGAATGTTGTTTTGCTGTCCACCCTGTGTGCCTGTGGTATTGGATTGAAGATGATATTTGTGTTGTTCATGGACATGTCTAAGTGTTCTGCTTTGACTGGTGAACCGTTGTGCAGGCGGCGTGGCCTGTGGAAAGACTGCACAGTCTCTGTGCAAGTTATTTCTAGCTTCATAGCTTTACCACACCCGTAGTCGATCACAGGAAGCAAAGCAGCACGAATGTGTTTGCAGTGGGCATATGGGCCCATGCCAGCAGCACATTCACATTGTGTCTGTAGGATGTTGCCCTGCTCGTCCACACTCAGGTCAATGTTGTATGTAGTACTACGACGCATCTTGGCTCGGCACTGTGTCCTCAGGAAGGTTGTCTCGTCCTTCTTGCAAAACCGCATGAAACAGATAAACCTGAAAGACATTATATGTTATGACAGTGATTTATGAACTTAAATGCAGAGAATACACGTGTTAACCTGTGTAAAACAGTATAAATGTAAACCATGTTCATAACTGAAACAACTCAATATAAAGTTCATAATAGTTTTGAGTATTGAAGTTACAGTTAATGTCTTTGTAGAGGACACTGCATGCAGCAGCATGGGCATCAAAGCATTTCACTGTTTCATGTTTGAACCAAGAGTGTGTGCATGTCTTTGTGCAAATAATGTTTGGTATTTAACAGTATGTGAATATAATTCCTATTTACATATTTTACGTCTTATAAATAAAATGTGTTAACTACCTGTCATCGTAAAGTTTTTTTGCGTTTCTGTTGAGGCTGGTTCCTAATGGATGGAGAAACTGGTCGACTGTGTGTGTTGTTACAGGTGGGAGAATAGAGTTGCCTGTGACATCTCTGTAGTGGGTAGCATGGGGAAGAGACATGTGCCAGTCATCATCATGGTTGAGGTCACTGGTGGTATAACCAAAATTGCTGTTCCGGTCATATGCCTCCAATCTGAAAATAACATGCAGTGTAAATTATACTAGTAGTATAATATAGGTGTACAATTATTATTAGTATCCATTTTTATTTAAAAAAACAATTATTCACATTAAAACCAATAATTTGTTAGCTATCCTACATATGGATGAAATGTGTGTACATTAACAAGACAAGCCCAGCACACGAGTGCATATTAATTATTACAGGCATATTCATTATTTCTGTAGCCATTACAGTCCAGGTTACAGAAAATGACAACTCACAAAAACATGCCTGTAAAATGTCTGCTACTGTGTTGCCTGGTGGCTTTTACCTGAATAAACATTGGGCATTGCTCTAATCTCAGTTCTGGCTTGAGTATAAACTCCACACACGTTCACACCTACTTACTAAAGACCACAACACTAATGTGCCAAGATAATGGTAGTTAGCCTGTGTGTATTCACTGATCTGAATGCACTGTCAACACGTATTCAGCTCTGGCCTCTGCGACTCCAATTGCATAACATTACGTAACCAATCCCCGGCTATTCACTTGACTGACCCTTTTATCCTTTACATTTCACACGTAATTAACGGAACTCAATACCCAATTCATCTGTAATAAATTATTCTAAAGTCACTGTTTACTAGTCATCTGGATACTTATGTATGTATAAAATAATTAAAGGTTACCCCCATTATCGTTCAGCGTGCCACTTACCGTTCAATCAATTCCTTTTTGCGGCCTCCTCGTCTCGCCCCTCTCCTTAACAGTTCTCTTTTAAGCTCCGGCAGAGTCAGATGAGGCGCATGAGGCCTAGTGCCGGTACAGTAGTGGCGCCGCGTAGCGGGAAACAGGTGCTCGGGTCCTCATTGTGTAAAGAGGTAAGGTGATTTTCCGGAAGTGACCCGGCGACCCCGCGTGGGACACCTTGTGTGCGTTATGTTCGCCACAAACAATTCAAGTCGCGAGGAGACGCTGTATTGTGCGAAGCTTTGCCAGTTCCAGATTAATTTTCATTGAGTGATGATGTGATGAAAGATGTAGTATCCCATACAAGTGGCTGTACTTGTAGTAATTTTATATTAGTGTTTACGTTATTGTACTTCGAGTGTATCAAGAAGAATATTGACAAAGGAAAAAACAACTTCTTGCGATGAGGACCTTACAAGAGATTACGTTTTGGTGAGTGAATGAACATGTCATTAAATAATATCACTAACATTGTTACAACACGGTTAATAAGGGTTTGCTGGTAATGTAATAGATAAAACTGCAAATATTGTTAACGTCACACAAAAATCAAATACAAATGCGTAATCTGACGAATATATTGGATGCTACAATGTATACAGCCACCCCCTGTGTCAAGGATAATGATTGAACTACTACATGCGATGTCTATGATATTGTCACTAAAATCGAATAGCCACTTGACCCGTTCGTTACAGGTTGCAATTGAGAGTGTATTTGTAAAAAAAAGAAATAAAACACATGGAAAATATATTTACAAATGTTTTTGTTGTGCAGGATATTGAAAAATTACATGGAGGGGGATGGGAAAATAAAAACAGAAGACGTAATGAAGCATTACATGAATTCATTTGCTGAAGAAGAAACGCACACAATGGTAAGTGTATGACATATAAATTGGCGAAGCCGTATGTGAGTGTATGTGACTGGACTGTTACTATGTTTGGTAAGACCAAATAAACAATAGGAAAGAACGCCGGATGTAATGTAACATGTTTTTTTTAATGACACATGTGTTTCATTTCAGTTCTTTAAGAAGGTGCTCAGGCGTCTTTTGCCTCAAGTGAACCTGACGCGTGAGCACCATACGATACGATATATGGAAACGATGGCAATCAACGGACTAGTACATGTACATTAATTTATATTGAACGTATTTAATGCATAACATATGTTTAACTGTACAATTGTAAAATAACGCATGAAACATGTTTTGTTTGCATGTAAGCCTTTAGATTACTAATGCTCACAAATAAGTGACATTTATAATACGTTACAACCACGATGGAAAATGTTAATCAGTGGTTTACATATACATGACCAAAATAATATGCCACAAAACAGTTCATGTTCTTGGTTTGTCATGACGTGATCATTTAACAACATCAGTGATTCATTCATTAGAAGACCAATCGGTGAGGTTTTCCTACAGTTATATAATAGTCTAAGTGACACAAACAAAGGCAATGCAAATAGTAGCCGTCACACACAGACCCACCCAACAGGTCAATGGAACACAAGTCATAGTAGACAAATAAAACACACGAATTCAAAGTAATGATTACACACTGCAGGAACATGCGCAGCAACAACAGAAACACAATTTCAAAGCAGTGTCAACATTTATGACTACACAACATTATTGTATTGAATGTAACTTAAGTACCACTATATGTACAAAACGTGCACACATAACCTACATACATTAATACCGTAAGAAAATGTATTTTTTTCAGAGATATACACTGGCTTAGTCAAGCGCCAACCACCGCCCACTGCAGAAGATTTCGGAGAGGCCCTAGCGCGCAATGGTTGGGCACCTATCGCCAATCACATGTACTGTAAAGTTCTGTCTCATTTGAACAACACACCGTGTACTTTAACCATAAATGGCGACATGTATGAAATACATATTCGGGATGACACTGTTCCGTTAGACCAATGGGGATTCCCTGATGCCATCACTACACAAGTCGTGTATGTACTGTCAACCTTTCTTAGCGTTGTTCAGCTGTGTTACGGTGTGCTGATTGGCCGTGACGTAAACACCCCAAGCAAATCGACAAACATACATGTGCACAATGGTTTGCAGTACATTCAGCACATTCGCTGCCCTGTTATCATGCCGTTTCTGAACAAGGAAACATCATGCCAGGTCTGCAGAAGTATACATGACCAGCGCATTTCAGTGGCATCCAAAGCGCTAACAGCACCAGAGGTGAGTCGTATAATTCATTCATCACTTGTGTATTACATGTTCAATAACATACATTTCATGACATTTTATTTACACAACATTATCTACCAGTATCGGTTCATAGTAATGTCGCTTTGTCGTTCGATAATATATTATTATTAGTGTCACCACAAATACTACACACAATTTACCGTTCATGTTTACACGTACGCTAATGGTGCATCAGTATTGTACTATTTATGTGCGTAGCGTACCGTCGACATTAAAGAGCTGCTACAACGGCAAGCCCCCACCCTCGGCGATGAGTGCATTGACGTCATAACATCAATGGTGAACAGCAGCGTCTCACCACAGGGACGTCGATGGGAACGATCTGTTCTCCAGTTCGCTCTCGGTCTGTGGAATCGCTCTCCTGCTGCTTACGAAGATGCGACGAATACAGGCGCACTACTACTTCCATCAGTCAAGCTATTACAGTACTATCAGAATTCGGTCGATCAAAAACCAGGTGGGTGCACTACACAATGAATTGTTTGTCCAACAAACACTACACATATTCAGTCTCGTCGAACCTCATTGCGTACAACGTCATCAATGCTTGTTGTCTGTACTGTGACATTGGTGCGCACGTGTCTGACTGAAACAGTGAAACACACAGTATTCACTCACTAGCCATGATTCCCTGCGTAACAGCCGCTCCATTAAACATAAATGTGTTTGCAGGTTTCACGCAAGATGTCTCCAGTTGGATGACAGCAACTGCAAATGAAAAGAAAGTACCAGAATCTGGCAGGCAAGGAGGGATTATCTTTGACGAGATGTCGATTCAGCGTGACCTTCAGCTGGATTCGGTGAAAATGGGAAAGGAAGGAAACGATCTGGACAGGTATCGTGGTGTGCATGAGAAAAACGGAAAAGTGAACAACACAACATTAGCATCAAATGTTTTGCAAATGGAATGTTTAGGATTCTCTGGATTTGTATTCCCATTTGCGCAATTCGCCACGTCGGAGTTCAAGCACACCATCTGGTGTGCTTGTTCTGGAAGGCCAGTGGTCACCTGTACGATTTTGGTTTTCATGTTCATTTTTGCTTGTTCGATGGGTCCAGCGCCAACCGGTCATTCCTAAAGCTGTTGTTTCATCCATTGAAACCCCTTGATACCAACATGACAATGGGCTTCCACAAATCCACGTTAGTCGCTAGAGTCGCTAATACGCAACTAGGCCCTAGTTGTGTATCAGCGCCTCCAGCGACTAACATGAATTTGTTTGCATCTTCATTTGTTTGCTGAACGCTTGTTTAAATCATCCACAATTAACTATTGACCGTGCAGGCGCGTAGCCAGCGATAGTTTGTATGTTGGCATGCCATATGCGTGGTCAATAGACAGAACAGCTTGCCGTATGTTCAATAGATAGAACAGCCAAAACAACGCCATATTAGCACTGAATTCAATCGAACGTCCCGCGACGTGTCATCGACTGTAAGTGTACATTAATGTAGCCATTATGTTTTCATATTGACGGACATGTTATACGATATCAATATTTAACTATGTGTGAAGACGTAGCAGTCTTGTGTGATGCATACGGCGAGCTATAGATGAATTTAAACATCCTTTCCGGCATCGAGCCAGCAAACCTGTCGTCGGGCCACCAGTCGACGTTCCGTCGGTTGTAAATGTTCATTAATGTACATAGTATACCTCCACATTGGCGGACATATCAGACTGTATCCATATTTAGCTATGTATGAGGCTTCGGAGTCATGCGAGTTCAACAGCTGATTGTAGGATGATTTGAACAAGCGTTCCACAAAATGTTTGCAAAACGGTGCCGCATTTTACACACGTCAGGAATACGTAAAAGACGGCACAAAGACCCTAGTTGTATAGTTATTGTGGTACCTCATTGACAACTTACATGTTATGGGTGAAACAGTAGTTTTAGGAATGGGCGTTAAGCACGTTATAAAACGTATACGAAATAACATTTTCAACAGCGGCGTTACGTCGCTCTGTACACGACAGCTTCACGGGGGGGGGGGGGGGGGAATTTCCCATCATCTGGGACCACTGGCGCTGTGCATTTAACTGGGACATGACGTGCAATCCAGAGATGACCCGACTCCACCATGAATTATCAAAAGAGCACATTTTCCTCAACACTGTCTACAAAATGAGAAATCACTTAGCGGAGGAATGTTTGAACAGCGCCATGTGGTCCCTGATGAAGAGCTATGCCGACACTCTATGTGAAAGCCAAAGGAAGGATTTAACGGGTTCTTTAACATTTCTTTCCATCACCAGTGATTTGATTTCTTTCGTCAACAACGATTATCCTCTTGTTCATTTAGCTGACAGCAGATTTTCTACCCTTGAGTAATTTTTTTCTGACTGGGAAACTGAGGTCGTAAACAACACAGGTCTTGACAACGCCACTAAAAAAAGTTACCTACCTTATGTCCCAAGAAACAAGGGAAGATGTTATGTTTGCATGTACCAGTTTACGAGAAATTTTGAAAAAGCGCGTTACATCTGGCAGCTCAGTTATGCCATCACGAATTAATACTGACATGGTGGAGATTTGTTTGTCGCAACAGAGATCGCAGAAACATGGTTCCAATACGAATCCGACCTATCTACAATATTCGAAAAGCGTGAATTATGCTGCTTGGTAGAAGGAGTAAGAGGAGATCTGCATATACACGAGACCCATCGGTGACATTGTTGCACGACATGACCTGAAATACCATTGTTATGCTGACGACACACAAATATATATGGCAGTGAAACATAACCAGCCAATCACAGAAGCCATTACAAAAATCGAACAATGTTTGACGGAGGTGACTGACTGGTATGGAAAGAACCAACTTAAGTTGAACACAGAGAAGTCACAGGCAGTTATCTTCTTAACAAAAACAAAACGAAACGATTTGCCTTGTAACATTTCCGTGACAATTGATGGACATCGAGTTGTACCTAAACCATCTGTACGAAACCTTGGAGTCATACTCGACAGTGGACTCACTATGCAAGCGCAGGTTGCTCATATAGCAAAGTCTTGCTATCACCAGATCCGCAACATCGGACAAATCCGGTCAAGCATCACTGATGAAGCGTGCAAAACCCTAGTACACGCGCTGGTCACTGCATGCCTCGACTACGCGAATGCACGGAAGGCCTCCGCAGACAACGCTGCAGCGTTTGCAACGTGTGCAAAACTGCGCTGCCCGGCTCGTCAGCCGCACTAGAAAGTACGACCACATCACGCCAGTGCTGCAACATCTGCACTGGCTACCGATTTGTGTGCGCCCGACATACAAAGTGCTTATATTTGTTTATTCGGTTATGCATGAACAAGCACCGTGTTACCTCGCGGAACTACTGTCACGTCGTCAACCCAATCGCCGACTGAGGTCTGCGTCTTTGCCACTGCTGACACTACCTGCATCGCAGACGGTCACTTACGGTGATCGCCGTTTTGCCGTAGCAGCAGCCGCTCTGTGGAATGGACTGCCGGACAGTGTTAGGACGGCAAAGACAGCCACAGTATAAAACGCTTCTAAAGACACACCTTTTTAGATTAACGTTTCTGTGACGTGATAATGTGGACTTTAATGACATACATTTATCAATAAGCTATACAAATGTTATTACACAATTAGTATAATTATTAGCATTTTAGTATGATAGTTTTTATGATTGATTAGCTATGTTATTATTATTCTTATTGTAATCATATACTTTTTATTTAAATTTATTTTATTTTAGCATACTGAAGAATATTAAGTAATGTAACGACTGTGCTATTTTATTTTATTGTTTCATGTGTAGGCTTATATTTATAGTGTTCATATGTATATATATATATACTTAATACTATTTTATCATCTATATATACATATATCTATTTTAGTAATCACTTATCATCCAATTTTAGCTACTATTTGTACATTTATGTGAAGCGCCTGAGAGCAATAATATTGATTCGGGCGCTATACAAATAAATTATATTATTATTATTATTATTAGATCAAAGAAGTCGAATCCTGTCTTAAAAGGAGCTGTCCCTTATCATTTTTCTTGCAACGAACATTTGCGTAAACGGTCCAAACGATCTGAGGTTTAACTGCTTGAAATTTTACAAACACGCAGATTTTCCAAATGTATAAGTGGTTTCGCTAAACTTGGCGATTTGTTCTTAGGTAAATTGTTACCATTATACATTATAAATATGTTAACGTACATGTCAATGTTAATCGCTGACAAAAAAACACTTCGGACACTTGAGCGGTAGTTCCTCCTTGTCAGCACGCTCCTTCCACATGTCAGCGCTCAGGTTGCTGCACGACTGATGCAGCCAGCCTTGACACTTGTCGCACTGTATCCAATTTTGAGCTGAGAAAAACATTCAGACAATTACTAATACAATGACATATGGTTTGTTACAGTGAACGATCAAACTAGATTACAACATGCAGGTGTTGGTTCAGGTGTAACATAGCGATGCAAGTTGTGTACCGTTTCATCTGCATTTTCACAAGGTACATACGTAACTTGTAAGTGGGTATTTTCATTTCATTCACAAATTGAATTATTAATATACCAGTCATTCAAATAATTACCTCACGTGATATCGTACGATGGTAATTATGTAATGCACATAATTTGTAGCGGCCTCCACACATGTTGCACAGGTTGTTAGTTCGTTTGGTCTTCTTGGCCGGGGGCTCAATGTCTGATGTGGATGCCTTTTGAATCTCAACTCTATGGGCCGCCGTTTTTTTTTCTCAGCTCATGCACTAAAGCTTTACGAAACTGATTGCTGCTGACTGCGAGGAACCTATTGACACAATCTGAAAATAAGATGTTTATCAGATCGGTGTCATCAACATCTCGCATGCATTTAACAAATGCTTCCCTAACTACACCATTCGCTAAGACTTTATGTCTGACAACATTGATGACATCACTTCCGTACTTCGCGAAAGCTTCCAAGTCTTGAATACGACGGACAGCGTCGTGGAGAGTTATAAAAAAGTGTTGCGCCTCGTCACTGATGTTCAGTAGCGACCTGTTGATGTTCTGCTTGCTACTTGTTACATCCAGTGACGACGGCATTGTTGTTGTTGCTCTCAGCTGTCCCTCACCTGTTATGAGCTGTCGTAGTGTATGCAGCTTCGCTTTTTCATGTGTGTAGGCAGTGGAGTTCGTGTCCATGACTCGTCGCAGGCGGGTAACTGTGGAGTACTGCATTTTTGCTATGCACCTACCACCGAGGCACCTCAGTTGCCCAAGTCCTTGATCTGTCATGATGTTAGTTGCTGACCCTGCTGCAGATGTTGATGCGTGCGTAGTGTATTGTTCGGAAGTACCGTTGGAGACGACGTGGCCTCGTACTGCTTCATATATGTATACTCCTGCCTTGTACTCAGACGTCGTGATGTCTTTTCCACACAGATTTCTTATATGTGTGTCAGCACATGTCTTAACAGATAGAAATGTCACATGTATAATGGATGTTACATACAGACACACCCACCCACACCCACATCAACAAACACACACATACACACACACAAACACACACACACACACACACACAAACACAAACACACACACACACACACACACACACACACAAACACACACACACGTTGAATACGACGATGATGATGATGATGACGATATATAGTGTGTAATAAAATATATGATTACCTTGAAGAAGTCATTGCAGGATCTCATAAAGTCAGTTCGGTGTTTTGTTTCAATTTTGGATTTGGATGTCAAAGTCAAAGTTCGTCGTTTTTGACAAGATCTGCAGTCCGATTTCAGCGTCCGAGTCGCTTACGAGGTGTTGTCGATCCAGTTGAAGAGGTGGTGTAACAAGAATGATTTGACAGGCACTGTGTTGTGCCTAAAACGGCGGTGTTTACTGAATATTTGCAAACTGAAGCGGCAGACGACGACAGTACGATACGGTGTTGCAATAATTATGTTTTGGTGGCAGTTTTTCGGTGATGGGAACATTCGTTTACTGCTTGGCGACACAAGCTCACGGCCAATTGCCAGACGAAACTTCCCCAAAACTGTGTGTTGGTTTGGACGAGTAATAAATTACAGTCGTGGACATTTAGCCATACCGATGGGACGTATGTATTATTCTGACCTTCTCGAAATAAAAACTGCAAACCGTATTTTAATAGTTATATAAATAACAAAGTTATGCCATTTTAAAGTCACTTATTCCAATATTTATAATACAGAAAACCAAAAAATGAGCTCATTTTACCATTATAAGAGATAAACACATTTTGCGCAATTGTTTCAGTATTTTAAATTGCAATAACTTTGGATCTAATAAAGGTATCGTAATACAATTAACAGTTATGTGATATGTAACCAACATCCTATGATGATCTAAAAAAACGTATATTACACGACATACTCGATGGTCCCCGATGCGTAATGGTCCGTGTGGCGGAGCCGTGTTTAAAACAACATTCTATAAATACATCAGAAGTGCTTTACATAGATAATAGGTTGGACTCTCAATAAACCGATTCGGGGATTTCCTTTTCCAGTTGTCAGCTGGATTTCACTCTCGGATGGCAACCTTATTAAATCTTATGATCATTACCACAACCGCATTACCATTTCGAAGAAAATAATTTCATTCGCGCGTCTTCGTCTCGCGGTGTAAATTCTGGAGGTATTTCGCCAAAGTTTACCTTTTTTAACCATTCGTTTGAACAAGTGGACTAAAGTAAGTGTTACAGATTTAGAATATCGGTATACTTTGCAAATTTGTCTTCATATATTGGGAAAATCGAGATGTTTTGAGTCGGGCGTTCGACTCACGAGTGGGCCTATTGTACTTCTATGCAACGAAGAACGCAACGTTTAACGTCGGTGAATTTTGTTTCGCGTTCGGGTACTCGGCGTCAGCCTTATGCAAGCACAATATGCAGTTTCACAAAAACATTTACCTACCATGAAGCAAACTTGCAATGCACGGCAATCAATGCCACGATAAAATATGCACATATATCATGTCTCTACGTTTTAGAATAGATAATTTTAAAGTCAATTATTCGGCGCTGCTGTCAGATGCGTCAGGGTCAGTGGCAGTGATTTGGCTAGTCGTTTGATTATGTTTTTCTATACCAGAACCCTAGAATATGGCTAGATGCAACTTACATTTGTTTGTGAATAATATATCATGACATTTCATTTGAAATACAAACGATTTTGGCTTTTAACTTGCCAGCTTATGGTAATATTAAATGCAAAATCCGTACTATTTACTCTACGCGTACTTGGATTTGACGTGATGTCAAATAGTTAAATTAATACAATTTGTAATTTGCTGCACTTAAAAATAGGTATATCAACATCCGCTAGATGGCAGTATCGTTCAGTGCCGCAAGACTTAATATAGGCAGAGAAGATATAACAGAGAAGGTTCACTATGGCAGTTCCATTTTGAATTTCGAGACAGTAGCGCCTCTAGCGGACGAATGTGCCGTGTTAGCAGACTGCCAGATGAAACTGCAGTACAAATTATATGTTCAAGTAGTCATACGTTATTGAAATTGCATTTGAAGCACTTCATAAATACTGAAGCACGTAAACTTGCAATAGTGCACGTGGCAACATCTGTTCTCACTAACCAGACACTAGATTGGCCTATTAGTACATTTTTTACATCATATTGCAGCGTGTTATTTACTTGCTTGCACACCTGTGGCTGACGTTTGCCGGTATCATGCACCCTCCCCCCATTTCCTATACCCACATCAGCACTTGTTTGGGTTTTTATATTGTTGTGTTTGTTTTTATTCATGCATGTCTTGTAACTAAATGATTCACAACCAAAATATTCACAACCGAAATGTAATTTATTGAACATGGTATGTTTAATGGCACTATTCAATCACATACTGTATACAAAATGTACATGTCATCATGATAATAACAGTCTCATTGCTAATATAATGAATATGATAGACAGTTTGTCGAAATGGAATACATGAATACTTTGAAGATATTTAACATATGTGAAGAGACACTATGGATTATATGAATGTAAACGCAAAAATGAAATACATGAATACTTTTTAAGATATTTGAAGATATTAGTTAGCCTCACTGATATGTACTAGTACAAAATGCTCTGAATGATAACACAATCATACAAGTTGAATAATCAAGCTCATGAGATGAGACATGAGTTGCTTTAGCAAAATGTAATTTAACTCAACCCAGCACCACTATTATTTAATTCAATTCACTTTAGTGTCCTTAAAAAAGGATATGCATTGTACAACCCATGATCACATCTAACATACACGGAATGGTCACAACAAAATGCAAATTAATTTCCAGATGAATCAACTACAAGAACAATTCAACCGGTTGACAACAATGTTACTTAGTTAGCATTCAACATTCTAATTGCCACAGGGACAAAACTCCTGCTATAGCGAGATGTGTTACATTTAATACAACGATATCTCCTTTTTTATATTTAATCTCACACCATTCAAACAATGAGATGATATTTACAAATGACAAAAACATGAGGTACTATCCATCTAGTCCCTATCCATAACAGTAGATAACACTATCCATTTTGTTGGCAAATTTATGACAAACCTTTTGGGCCCAGACGTCCAACAGTTCAGAGTTACTACTTGTGTTGCAAAACTTGCAATTTTCTGTTCAAAGGAAGATGATGGTACATGTAGAGAACCAAAGGCAGAATTGTCATTGTGTCGATGAACTTTGAAATGAATGAACAAGTTGTCCTCTGTCGCTGATGAGGACTTGTCGGTGAGTAGAGCCAGACAATCTGAATAAGAATCATTGAGCTTGAGCTTCCTGACGATGTAGCCACCGACATAAGACACTACGTTTTTTACTGTGCATGTGAGCTCGAAGTCACTGATGTGGTCGTTGGCAAATGTCTCCGCTGCAGTAGAGGTGACTTGGGCGATGTCTGTTCGCTGGCGTTTACTTGGGTTCACTGTAGCATCGTCCACATCTTCGGGTTGCAGCTTCCCCTTGGCTTTGCCGACCGCTGAACTCATATTGCTCAGGGATGTTAGCAACACTTATCCATCGCTGGCACAATTCGCAGATGAAATGCTGGTCATGAGCATATTCGTGACAAGAGCTCTGTAGGCGTAAACACATTCCTTGCCGGACGGGTTGAAACGGTGGCCTACTTTCGCCCTAACCTGAGAGAACAAGTTCTCCAGGCAGTCCTGGTTGACGCGTCCTGTTAAGAGGAACGAGAAGATGCCATTCTGGACCAGATCGTTGCTCATCATCTGTATCGCGTTCAGACACTGGACGAGGGCAAGGAAACATGGCTGGCGTTACCGTTTTTCCTTCGTCACCCAGCGCTGCGCATGCACCTTGAAATTGGCGATCTTCGCCAGGTCACTAGCGTCGCCTCTAAGTGGGCTCTTCCCCTTCTTGAAGCCCCGGACGGTCAGGAAGTCGAACACGTCGTTTAACTGCTTCAGGACGTTGACTGTCTGTGCCGAGCGTTGAAGCAATTTCCCCAAAGCCACCAATGTATGCATGCCTACATACACAGTGAGTGAACAGACTTGGGCTGCAAGGTTGACCTGCAAAACAAATTAATGAAATTATATGTCTATTACCATAGATTGTAAACTGAACACATTAATTTATTCATTTCTCCACAAGATTAAGATGATTCTGAATAAACCAAGTTCTTACAGTAAACTGAAATACATTTCAAAAATTTACACAATCAAAGCTCAATGCAGTTGACAATATAACCAACCATATGTGTGTACTTTCATAATCTGATTGAGATTAAATTTCACCAATTTTTTATTTTTTTTCCATGGACTCTGAGCTGTGGTACATATGTATATAACTTGATTGATTGTTGGTAATTTGTGTGATATACTCTACAACGGAATAAACGGCTCTACACCATGGTGCATGGGAAAGGGCGGGGGTCATTGAGTGTTGACATTGACGGACATTAGACTGGCGTAGAATAGTAGTCTTGATCTAGTTTCAACAGGTTGAACAGCTGGGCGATAATTGGAGATTCTCAATCTGAAACGATAACAATATTGTATAGTCACAACTCACCTCTCAATAGTTGACGGACATCGAAAGAAATGTCTGTTTCTTGAAACTTGTTTACACTCGTTGCACCCGTAGGTCGCGCAAAATGAGTCGGTTGGTCGACTTTTCGATGTACTTGGCGGTGGGTGTTGCCATTGTCTAATGTCAAGCAAATGAAGCGGCATATTCGTCCGCTTGGGACGCTGCACTCCACGTGTCAAAATGGCGGCCCACTATAAATTACGAAGTGAACCTTCTCTGTTAGATCTTCCCTGATATAGACATCGACAACTACAACACCGCTATCGAGGCCATCGTCAACAAGCACGCGCCGGTTGTCACACGTGTCATCGCTGATCGTCCGAAGACCCCGTGGCACACGGAAGAATTGTCCTTTGCAAAACGTGACCTCCGTCGCGCCGAACGCCGATGGCGAAAGAAAAGACTCACTGTCCACAGACAGATGTATACGACGCTTCGAGACAAATATCGCCGCCAACTCGCTGCTACGAAGGCCAGTCACTTATGTACAGATATACGTGAGGCTGAACATAATATGAAAACAATGTTCGGCGTCACGAATGCACTACTGGGCCGATATGTACTAGTTCAGTTACCTGAGACATCTAATGACGCAGCTCTTGGTGAGACATTTAAACAGTTTTTCGTCGAGAAAATCACTGACATACGTCGTACAATTGACTGGCGTTCCGTGACGACCACCACTTTTGATCGGCAGCCGTCTGATGATTACCAACCTGCGCTACTCTGCGAATTTACGGCAGCAACGACTGCAGACATTTGACGGATCATTTTGTAGTCGTCTGCGAAATCCTGCACCCTCGACCCGATGCCAACGAGCCTGGTCAAATAAAACATCGACATACTAGTACCGGTTTATACAGTCATCGTTAACTCGTCACTAGAATCCGGCGTCGTACCTACAGCCATGAAGCACGCGATTGTAACACCGATCCTGAAGAAACGCGGTCTCGACCTTAACGGTCTGACAAACTACCGTCCGATATCGAACTTAAGTTTTCTATCGAAAACACTAGAGCGGTACGTTGCCAGTGAACTTCGCCACTACCTTGACACAAACGGCTTCAACGACCCATTTCAGAGCGCGTACCGGCCCAAACACAGCACAGAAACAGCGCTAGTGCCAATACGTGAAGACGTGATAGAGGCAGTGGATTCACGGCGTGGCGAACTGCTTGTGCTGTTAGATCTCAGCGCAGCGATTGACACGCTGGACCACAGCACTCTCCTGCGTCGTCTTCGTGCTATCGGACTAAACCAGACAGTGCTTGCTTGGCTTAGTTCATATGTAGTAGGCCGCACGAACGCAGTAAAGATACGCGAAGTCACATCTGCTCCGGTGATTACTCAACATGGTGTTCCACAGGGCTCGGTCCTAGGTCCACTATTATTTAACATTTACCTTTTACCTATTACGGACATTTTCGATCGCCACCAGATCCGGTATCATATATACACGCAGACGACACTCAATTGTACGCTGAGTGCCCGCCATCGAATCACGCTGATGCACAACGAAAAATCGAGGGATGCGTGAGTGATATTAGACTGTAGCTGGATTACAACCATCTTCTTCTAAACGAGGCGAAGACCGAAGCGATCGTTTTTCATTCTTCCGCTGTCCACTCGCCTTCTTCGTTGTCCACCATCTGTGTATGCGGGTCATCTATATCACTGTCGCTGACTGTTCGTGATATAGGCGTTTTACTTGACAGCCGACTTGACATGTAAGCGCAAGTATCGAACGTCTGCCGTGCTGCATACTAAAATCTATTTCGTATTGCCAAAATACGAACAGGTCTGACAACTGCAGCATGCAAGAGTCTCATCCACGCCCTCGTCACATCACGGCTAGACTACGGAAACGCAGTCCTGTATGGCATCTCCGACCGCCTCTTGCCCCGCCTTGAGATGGTGCAGCGCTCGGCGGCCAGAGGTTGTACTGCGGCTCAGGCGCGGTGACCAGCGAAGCATGACGGCCGCATTGCAACAACTCCACTGGTTGCCCGTGAAGTACCGAATTGAACACAATCTACTCGTTATTGTGTTTCGCGCCCTACACGAGCGGACGCCGGAGTACATTTCCTCGCTGATCACACCGTACGTGCAGCGTCGCGCCTTACTATCTGCTGACCGCGCGTTGTTAGCGGTTACCCGTTACAACCTTGAACGATATGGGCGCCGTTCATTCTCTCGTGCAAGACCAACTCTTTGGAACGCACTACCTGAGGACTTGCGGTCTACAGTGTGCATGAACACGTTTAAAACACACCTTAAGACTTATTATTTCAATATTGCTTTTAATGTCTAGTTTTTCTACATCTTTCTCCCTTTTATATTTTTATTTATTTACTTATTTATTCTTAATTAGCTCAACTAGCATGTCATTTTAATTATTTATTAATAAATAGTTTACAAATTAACATATATTTTTTACTTACAATTGACACATTTATTATATTGTTGTAGTCATTTGTTAATAATTAAGTACTATGTATATTATTATATATTTATTTGTTTCTGCTGCTTTATATACAACCTTATGTAGGTATATGTGTATGTGCATGCATGTATATATATATATATGCATGTATGTATGTGTATGTATCTAAATGTGTGTGTGTGGTGTGTATGCATATGTATGGATGTATGTGTGTGTATGTATATATATATATATATATATATATATATATATATATGTATGTATATGTATATGTATATGTATATATATATATATATGTATATATATATATATATATATATATATATATATATATATATATATATACATATATATATATATATATATATATATATATATATATATATATATATATATATATATATGTATGTATATATGTATATGTATGTATATATGTATATGTATGTATATATGTATATGTATGTATATATGTATGTATATTTTCTTGACTACATTGACACATGATATAGACTACAACAATGCCGTCTCTGTTTAATTTTAGTGTCTCTTGTAGTTCTGAACAACACTGATTTACACAAACGTACTGATATGTTTTACTTGTACTTTTATTTTATTTATTTATTAGGATGTTTTAATGTTGTCAACACTACCGAACAGAGTTTATACTTTGGATTTTAGTGTCTAAATAAAGTGTATTATTATTATTATAGGGCCTGTATGTGTGTCACGATACATGGCGAGACTCCGCACGACTGGAGGTGATTTGGGGACTGGTCACAAGAATAATATTCAATGGATGACAGTTGTAACTTCCGACTGATGAATACTAGGAAAATCAGGACATGTATATCTTATTTGAAATGTCCGATTTAAGATTGAGTTTACCACACTATAATAGATATAGCGATTTGTGTAGTGCAGATGATAGACACTCCCCACAATGTTAGGTCGTATGTGTCTTTTACCGGATTTGCATTTTACATAACTGTACGTTGTGGTTTTGATAAGCACTTATGTTTGAGAAGTTGTCTAAATGCACATAATCATAACACATGTATATATACATACGTTTGCCCCAAACAGGTTGTACTGTGCGAAAAATGGCACTTTTCATTATTATTCAAGATCGCCAAACACAAGTACAAGCCGGCGATGCCATGGCAACCACCATAACAATCGATTACAATTCATGAATTCCGTGAGCATTGTCACCGGCAAAGTGTTCCACTGCTTCTGCTTGTAATAATCCTTCGGACAGTATAACTGAAATTGATAGACTGGAACAGTTCGATTATTACAACCAAAAACAAAACGAAGTCCTGTACTTTAACATGGAGAATATTGACTTCCTGCCCCCAGCCTCGTTTTCGCGCGCGAGACTTACACGCCCTGTTGGTAAATCGGCATTACCCCCCCCCCCCGCCGGAAGGAGGTTTCAGCAGTTGCAGGATGTAATGCAGTCCACACTTTTGTCCATCGACGTGTATTTGTCCGTTATTTTAAATAAACATCAATACAAGGAATTTTGTGTTACTGTTATATACCTAATGACAAATGTTTCATTTGCATATTTCGTTATACACCAGTAAGTCGTGTCACCACATATTGAATGTGTTTACAGAATACAATATATCTTATATTGTTTTATCGAATTGTTTAGCATTAGTACATTTTCGGCCTTACAATTTGCATTGGTGTGAATTCCAGCAGAGTAGGCCCCTCACTAAATACGATTTTGAGTACAAATTCGCTAAGCCGAAGTAAACAAAATATAGCCATGGTTCCTGTATCAACTGAAGCGAGTTGCTAAAGGTCCATTAAATGTGTGCAATAAAGTCAAGACGCCAAAGACGATATTGAAGTTGCATGAAATTCCAAACAAATTTCAACTTGGTTTGCTTGCTGATAGTGTCAAAACACAAGCAGTAACCTTTGTTGTGTTCCAAAGGCTAGGCCGCTAGGGCGGCTTACATGGAATTGTTGGGCTGAATTTTACATTTACACATAGCTGTCGGGCAAATCGAATCGTCTAGTGCAATACTTATATAAATATAGCCTATGGCTATGATCTAGCCGTTTATGTAGAGTACAATATTATAAATGCTTTCCGTGCTTACTCTATAAATGATGCATCGCGTTACACTGTCTTAATGTGTGCACCTCTAAATCGGCGCAATTCATACAAGTTCGTCTCCATTTCACCGACAGAAGAAGTCACGCGGCGTCATCTCGCAAAACACTAAACATTTACGCATTGTTCACAATATTTCGAAAAGAAAGTCGCATAACCGGACGCATAAACATGCGTTCTGACATTCCCAGCACTGCCGGCCCGAACTGGCACCGCATTCAATTTTTACACACCTATTTCTCAATCGTCCCTTCGAATCGAAGTTGCTATTTGTTTCGGCGAAGTAAATACTCGTGGACATTTCGAATTATTTCGAAAAATCTGGGACAAATTAAGATTTGCGCTTTCATGACGAAATCGTAAATCAGATTGCCCGTGTCCACTTGAATTTTCGGAAATTTATAAACAAACTCTTTTTAATTTTGCTTCAAAATTCGATTAAAAAAGTCGAATCTCCCAAGGCCAAGGGTTGCTAGCGACGCTTTGGGGCCGGACGGAAGTCACCAGGGGCAAGCGAATTATTTCATGTAACGCGAGTCACAGTATCGCGAGTCGCTGATTATATAATATAATTTTGTTTTCATATATTTATAATCATTACATATTTAAGTAGAATAATTTGACGTGACTAATTTGTTCATGGCACCTGTGACCCGCAATTTTGGTACCTGGGAGGGTAGGCTCCACTGTTCCAGTGGAGGGTGGGGTTGTTTCCCCCTTTACGGTTTCTGTCAATGTGTACTTTCGCTTAACGCATGTGTTTCTGTCGATACACTATTATGCAATACATTGTATCAGTATACATGCAAGCAGCTGATTGTACGATGGGCTTTTTGTTGTACTTGGATGCTTATCATTTACCATAACACTGTATGTCTTTCAAGGTACAATCAGCCGAGTGCACACGTCAAGTGAGCGCCAGGCAATCCAGGTGTAAATAAAAGATCTAGATTGCCATATTACCATTACAAGGTATTTTGTGTCTTATTGATCTACCGTAAACAGAGCCAGGCCCAGCTGTAGTTTATTAGGGAATATTAGGGCGCACCTACGAACGGGAAGGGCGCAGGCACGCAAAAAGCGGTGAATATTTATTAATACCGCGTGTTATAAACACATGTGAAGTCTTATTTAAGGTGAGTAATTCGCGATTAACGTGACACACGTGACCTCTTCAACATAACTCGAATAACGCACATTTTATCAGTATATTAACACAGGGAGAGGGAGAGTCATGGGTTGTCATCGCCATGTAGCTGGCGATGTTGAACCAATTGCATAGAACATGCATATTGAGGTAGAGCACCATGTGAGTAGAAGATAAGCGGTGACTAAACATATCGCTATATACGATCAACTCAGTGTCTATACACATATCAGTGTGCTAGTTCCGTACAATGCACATCACGCAGTTTATTAACGTGAGCAAATATTGTGAAGTACAATGAAAGCAGAAGATTAAATGTGGCAATGTTTGACGTCCACACACAAAGTCATCGTCATACACCTTTACAGCCAATACATTACAACAACATGTTAGCATACATCACATAGGCAATACATAATTATTATGAACACACGCATGCACTTACAAGTATACGCACGCACGCGCGCACACATGCACGCCCACACATATTCATACATCCACACATATACACACTACATATTCATTCATTTGTTTAAACATATTCAAGCTTAAATTCCAAGACCTAAATGATTACTTGGTCAGATTGAAACAGATGACAAACAACAAAGTTGCAGCATTAATACGAATACGAATACATTTATCTCAGGTAAAAACCCATATATAATCGGTACATACATTAGAACATCTAAGTAGCCTATTAAACAGCCAATATGTTTAAAAAATAATAATAAAGTCATAAGTTAGATAAATGTAAATTTGCAAAAAAACAGAAAAAATAATGAGCAATATACAGGATGTGACTGTAAAATAAATATGCAATAAATTCATATAAATAAACACCTTTTGAAAAGTAAGTTACATAAACAACTTACTGACTTTAATGTGTGTGTGTATATATATATATATATATATATATATATATATATATATATATATATATATATATAATAATAATAAAGTTATATGCGAGACATGATGACTATCTTACATATTTACTGTGTACAATGAATTAGCCCAGCTAATCCACATTGGGCCATTTACTATTTCAAAGCAATTGTCAGACATGCCACATTTTTTTGATGGCAATCCGTATTTTTGACCTAAAATTATCCAAGAATCCGTATTAATCCGTATCACTAATTAAATCTTCTAGTTAACTGGTCTAAGTTATCAAGGCGTTTTCAAAACGTTTGTGTATGTGTTTGGAATGTCATTTTGCACCACTCCCGCAAAAAAGAAGTCAGATATATTTTTAATTGTGTTTTTATCAATGTAATGCCGTCGAGTCTACGTAAACATGCCGATGTCACAAGGCGCGAGCATTTAAATTAGCGCATCTCAGACACATCGGGGCCTCAAACCCCGGCTTTGTCAAAGGCGATGTCTAGCGTGTGTATTGCGGAGTCGAAAAAAAAACAATTAGCCATATTTTATAAAAATGTATGCTTAAAACAAATATATCTGCATTACATAGAATAAATAAAAAGTTTATGATGTAGCCATCGTTTTGGGGACATATTCGCAAATCGCAAGACATCGGCTTTGCGGTTGTGATACCACCAGTGACATCGGCTTATTCAAGTCGCATTGACGACATTACATTGATATAAAACACAATTTAAAAAATTATATCCGACTTCGTTTTTAGCGAGTGTGATGCAGAATGACATTCCAAACACATCGAAAAAATATGGTAAAACCGTTTTGAAAAGGCCTAAATAATTTAGGCCAGGTAACTTTAGAAACTGCAGTTCACTTTAGCACGTTTAATTACTGCGTACCGCAAAACAAACAGTGTCATCAAATAATAATAATTTATCTCAGCAGTTCGCGCGTATATCGAAGTTTCACCGGTTAGCGTCAACTTCTTGAAATCAGAAATACAGGCGGTTTCGCCGCGCCGAGCTCCATTTCCTGTACTGCTTATCATAATCGTCACACGCCTGCCACGCGCCCTGTTCACACCCGTTGAGCAGTTTTCAGAACAAATTTACCAGCGCGCCATCTAATTACGCGCTACAATAAACTAATCGGTGGTTTAGTTCGTTCGTTTCGAATCGAATTAATTAGTCACTAACAGTAAACGATTATTCCATTGTGCTGTAGTGTTATGACTCATACAAGGACATAATGTGGTTAAAAATAATGTCTCCGTAAATTTAGTTAAAATCCGTATCAAAAGGGAGTACGGCCGTATCACTTAAAAACGGCCAAAATCCGTATCGGATACGGGTAATCCGTATCATGTGGCATGTCTGAATTGTATGTAACCCTAATCAAGTCATTATTTATGTTAAAAATGCGTCTTTTAAAACCATAAATGTTCTTACGCAATAGGGCGTCAAATGGATCAATTAATTATTACAAGCAAAACGAAATATATCACAGCACATTCGACTAACACCCGCAACAGCTGCAGTTGCAACATCTCCCGAAGCGCGTGGTGCGAGGTTTCAGTGAACTGTAGCGGCGGTCTGGTGGTAACAGGATGAGGACACAGTTTATTAGGTGGAGGTGTCACGTGATCTGTATCGGCGGTCTGACGGTAGCAGTATGAGCAGAGAGCGTAAAGGGGAGAGATGTCACTCAGCCGGTGGCATTTTGGATTTTGAACTGGTGGCGCACCAAGCGGCTGGGTGTCATGCGAGTTAATAAGCAAACCGGCTTGCTTTCATTCATTTGGTTAAAAAGCGATCGACTGCTCGTACGTTGACTTGGGGTGTGTGTGAAGGGTGGGTGTGGACATGTAAAGATAAAACAATTATATTTTTATGCGCCAAATATATTGATTTTCAAAAATATATAATATTTTATGGTCATTTCACGGCTACATTATGATAGGATTCATGAAATCTCAGATATGATCATTATGCCTGGTTCTTTCTTTACCATGTCCCCAGACAATCTCTCCCTGTCAGCTGAAGATATGCTGCAGTCAATAATGATGTCCATAGCCTGAAAGTGCATTTAAAAATTTGTTGAAATTTTCCGGTTTTATATATACATCTTGATACATGTACTGTCTATGGACACACAACTGGTCCATTGTAAATTTGAAAGGATGTATGTACAGTAAATTATGATGTAGCCCTAAGTGTCTTTTTCTACTACTTTCAATCTTTGTATTCGAGTCATATTTACTTCTTGTTTTGGTACACATGATGCTTAACATCTCACCTAAACGTGCTAAACCTACACCCGCCCAAATTGCCAACACCATCATATATGCCTCCCTGTGGTTTATGTGTTCCTCTATTTTAACTTTGTCATACAGTTGTGTGTGCGTTAAATTATGTGTCTATTCCTAGTCATATTCATAACTTGTTTTCATGATGTTTAAATTGTATTGTTTTACACCATTGCATACTTTTGTATTTTTAATGTCTGAAGGCTTCACCTCAACAGTTTTATTACTGAACGTGGATTCCTTAATAAATCAATCAATCAATATAATTCAGTTCAGACAGTTACTGTCCAATCCCAATTTTTAGAAATATTTCATTCCTATTCTGAAACAGATCAAAAACATGAACAAAAAAGACATGGGTACAATAATACATTTATTGTAGGCATTAATAGCATGGGTACAGATATTAAAGTTAGTATACACTTCAAATGAGCCCAAAAACATGCCAATTTGGTTTGATTTGCCAACATTTGCAGAAAGTATTCAACATCATCTTTCATTTATCAAATACATATAATTTTGTAAGCAAGCCACTTCAAATGAGTTTATTTTTTATTTTTGACACACACGTCTACAAATAAATAATGTCTACACATGTCCATCTATGTTTAGAATTAATGTAATTTCGCAGATGAAAGATGCATATGATACATACAACCTGTGCTGTATGTTGATACATGATAGTCATGTGCCACACAAAAAGTAAAAGAATATGTGCCAGTATTAAAATGTCAATACATTGTTAGCTACATGTACATTTGTTCACAATATTCATTATAGTTAGTCTTCAGTTTAATTGAATTTATATAGTTTGCAATTCATATCGTGTGACTGCAAAATATAGCCAAAATGTTGGTTGCCATTTACAATATTTAGTGTCCAAATGACATACAGAATTATTTCGGTGTTCTCACAAAAACGTTACAATTATTGAAACATACTAATGTTATCAGTTGATTATGTAAAACACCTGTATAACCCCTCTTATACTTTAGTCCAGCCAGGGCTATATGTATACTGTATGGTGATGTACTATATATCTAGTCAACTGTCTCAAGCAATTTACAACAATACAATCATCTGGTCTGACATGAATATAATCAAGAACATTGATTTTACCAGGACTGAAGTATCGTGTTCAAATACATGCTCAGAAGATTAAGTTCTATCCTTGGGGGGCTTGCGTTCTTTCTGGCGATCTGATTGATTGCAGCTGAATAACATGGGAACTGCATGCCATACCAGCTTGTCACGGCTGTTGGCATTCATAAACTGTGACTCGGTGAAGTGTTTTGCGCACATCCGGCAGTTGTTATAGAGATACCCGCAGTATCTTTTCAACAGATCTTCCCTTCTAGAGTTTATAACCCATCGCTTACTCCTGAAATAAGAAGTGCAAAAACATTGAATTACAGCCAGCATTACACATTTATTGTTAATATTTTGCCAAGGCACCTATTCTATTATCTAGAATTTAGATACACCATGTACATGAACAAGGACAAGTAGGCCAGTATGGATACATGATACAGTGTCAGTGATATTTACTCTTAGTTCAGCCCACCACAAGATCCGCTGGGACATACTGTCTTTGATAACCACCCCCCCCCCCCCCCCCGCCCACGACAGTACTATTACTTTGCCCAACTACTACTAAACCCGTCCCAGCCATACGGAGTGTTTTTGTTTACATCACCAGCTGACATCCAGTCTGACACTGACTGGGGGGGGGGGGGGCGTGTCGAGGCGTTGCATTTATGCTTTTATGTGTGTTATGCATGGTATTTCTTTTTAGTTTGTATTGATTTAATGCCTACCTGTCTTTATCTTTCGGGAATCTGAAGAATGAAAGCTCTGCGTTGACGCTTTTGTTGTTGCTGCAGCCAAAGGCTGAGCAAAACGAACCGCAGTGCCTGGCGTACGCCATGTTGATCTGACTTTTGCAACCCAGCCGCTTGGTTCGCTGCGGTCTATGTTTTAAAAATGGCGTCCAATGGGAAACAGCGCATGTGATTGGTCTTCCTTTAATTGTCTTTGGTATGAAGACACAGTTTATATGGACCGTAAGTGTGTCACGATACACGGCGAGACTCCGCGCGATTGGAGCTGATTTGGGGACTGGTCATTAGAATAATATTCGATGGATGACAGTTGTAACTTCCGACTGATGAATATTAGGAAAATCAGGACATAAATATCTTGTGTTATACCTTTCTTATCTTAAATGTCCGATTTAATATTGAGTTTCCCACACTATCATAGGCATAGCGATTTATGTACTGCAGATAATAGACACTCCCCACAAATTTTAGCCGTATGTGTTTTTTTATGGATTTTGCATTTTACATAGCTGTACGTTGTGGTTTCGATAAGCACTTATATCCGACAAATTGTCTAAATGCACATAATCATAACACATGTATACGTTTGGTCCAAACAGGTTGTACTGTGCGAAAAATGGCATTTTTCATTATTAGTCAAGATCGCCAAACGCAAGTACTTGCCACTGTTGCCATGGCAACCACCATTATAATCGATTAAAATTCATGATTTCCGTGATCATTGTCACCAGCAAAGTGTTCCACTGCTTCTGTTTGTAATAATCCTTCGGACAGTATTTAACTGAAATAGTTAGACTGGAAGAATTCGATTATTACAACCAAAAACAAAACGAAGTCCTATATGTTAACATGGAGAATATGGAACTTCTGCCCCGAGTCAGCCACTGTTGGTAGAGAGTGGCCATAGAAGATAAATCATTTTGAATAGTTCGGTAGCAGCTTAGACCGTTCTGTTCAAACTACCTTTGTCCCGGACAGAAAACTACCTTTGTCCCGGGCATGCCAGATTGTTTTGAAGAAACACATGATTCCGGTCACAGCGTTGTATAATGTTATCATAATCAGAATAAACATATTGCGAATGATTAGGAAATAAAGCTGATGTTGTGCTGTTTACACATAGCTTTCTGTATTGTTCTCCCATTTCTAACCAGTAGTGAGGGCTCTTAATGTCAGAAAAGGCGATACATATTCACTGCTGGACAAAAGCATGACATTTGGCACAGATGACCTCCATGCCATACTATTTCAGAATTTTGATGGAAGCAACCTGAGATTTTGATGCTTCCACCATTTTTTGCAATATTCAAAATGGCTGCCATCGAAAATAAAAAACTTGCTTTTCCATATTTCATGAACAGTTTCACATAAACCATTAACATTAGGCTTAATGTATTCATATCCGGGTATTATGATTTCAAATATGGTATATTTGGACTTATCCGACATTCACATCCGCCATTTTTAAAGATGGCGGCCGTATTAACTAATGTTGCTATATCTGACAAAGTATGACACCTAGAGTCATTATTTTGGCATCAGTGTATAGATAAGTGGATTTCACATGTGACCTTAATTTGACCTTCAAAACCGCCATTTAATAAAATGGCGGCTGTAAAATGAAATTGTTTATATATCTTTAAAACGAGATATTTGGAGGGATGCTATACGGACACTTTTTAAATATATACATATATTGGGGTAGATATTTTAAATATTTTACTTCTTGACCTTGACCGACATTCACATCCGCCATTTTTAAAGATGGCGGCCGTATTAATTAATGTTGCTATATCTTATCAAACATGGCACCTAGAGTCTTGATTTTGGTATCAATGCATAGGTACCTGGATAGCGATTTCAAATTCGTCAAACAGTTTACACCTTACCTTAATGTGATCTTCACAACCGCCATTTAATAAAATGGCGCATGTAAAATCGAATTGCTTACATATTTTTTAAACAATTTATTTGGAGGGATGTTATATGGACAGTTTTGTCAAAATATACGTATGTTGGGGTAGCTATTTTAAATAGTTTACTTGTTGACCTTGACCGACATTTCCATTCGCCATTTTCCAAGATGGTGGCCCTGAAAGCTAATGTCGCTATATCCTGTGAACTTTACCACCTAGAATCGATACCAAAGCTACAGGTACAGCGCAAGTGGTGCTGACTCTGTCATGGAATATGATATGGGCAATGCATATCACATTATGATTATTATAAAGTTAAAACATAAATGTGTTGTGGTAGAAAACATGAAGTTTAATTCAAATCGGTGAAAAGAAGATCCTTCAGATCATGACGTAGGGTGTAACATCAGTCACAGATGTCCGTATTTGTAGCATCGCATAGCTTACACTCCATCGTTGTTGATGCACCTGCCTTCACAGTTACACAGAATAGTGCACTTGATTCCTGCTCTGGCACATATGCAGTTTCCTCTGCACGCCTTTCCACATCCCCAGTGGTGGAGGAGAGCACACGCTTTGCTGGCGTCGTCTAGAACATTCCAGAATGGCACAGAGAGTTTCGTGTTCACTGTCTTGCGTCCAACCCCACGCTGAAGCATCCGGGACATCTTGGTGTCGCTTCCTTGCTTGTCTCCAGATGTAACCTGCCTGGTACAGAGCTCACTTTGCATGTTGAAGCAGCGCTTCCTGTGTGAGGGGATGTGGTCGAGCGTCCTAGTAACATGGGTGAAGAGTTGACGTCTCACATCATTCACCCTTGAGCAGCCACTGCTCTTGATGCACATAACAACAGTCCAGCGTTCAAGGCGTGCCATGTGGATGGAGTCGAGTGTCAAGGGCGTAGGATCATCGGAAAGAGTGAGTAGTGTTTCCGTAAAGTCAGGGTATGCCTGCCATGCTGCCCAGGCTGTCTTCTTCCCGATACCAAGGAACGATGATGTCGTATCACACCCCGTGAACGAATGGAACAGTGGACATGACAGCGACTTCTCAGGACCAAGTGTTTGGGTGATTTCATGAACTGGGATGTGTTGGCAGGCTTTTCCAGTTCCAACGCCTATCCACAACTCCATCACACCCTGGCTGCCAAAATGTCCAACAGCAATGATGACAACATCACTGTCGACTGTGCGGATGAAAGCTTTCGAATGACCTTGTTGTGTGGCGTGAGAAAGCTGCAGAAATATCCTGCTATCAGCCTCCTGGTGACTGCATGGCATGATCGTGTCGAAGTCAGCCACCGACTGGCTGTCGGAGGTATTCATCAATACATGATCGTCATACGTGGAGCAAACCTCAATATCGGTGAACTGAGATGAGGCTTGGATGACAGCTTTTGAAAGGAACCTAAACCGCTGCACCTTGCAGCAAGTTGTCCAAGTCGAAATCTGGCCGGGACTGCAGTGACAGGAAAAGAGTGCACACGAGTGAGATGTCTTTTCTCAGTGCAATGACTTTGCTTCTGTTCTTTGTATCATCTGTACGTCTTGCGAACGTCTGGAGAGTTGACCTCTTGATGGTGTCTGTGATGGCAACATGACCGTTCCTCAGACGGTCACTAACGAAGGCGTCATGGAGATCCTTGCCTCTGTTGTACGCATTGCAGAGTGTCTGCGCAATTGCAGATGGCATGACCTCTCGAGTATGGAGCGTGACCAAATCCGGGCGATTGTGTGGTAAGAAAGGGTTTCTCGGTCGGAGAACACTAATAACTGAGAGGACATACTTGGCGAATCTCATTTGCAGGCTGTGACCCTCTTCGTGATGACCAAGATGTTGTGCAGTGGCACCGATATCAGCAGCATCCTGGATTGGACGCAAGACGTGAACACGAAACTCTGGGTGCCATTCTGGACTGTTCTAGACGACGCCAGCAAAGCGTGTGCTCTCCACCACCACTGGGGATGTGGAAAGGCGTGCAGAGGAAACTGCATATGTGCCAGAGCAGGAATCAAGTGCACTATTCTGTGTAACTGTGAAGGCGGGTGCATCAACAACGATGGAGTGTAAGCTATGCGATGCTACAAATACGGACATCTGTGACTGATGTTACACCCTACGTCATGATCTGAAGGATATTCTTTTCGCCGATTTGAATTAAACTTCATGTTTTCTACCACAACATATTTATGTTTAACTTTATAATTATCATAATGTGATATGCATTGCCTACTTGCGCTGTACATGTAGCTTTGATATCGATTCTAGGTGGTAAAGTTCACAGGATATAGCGACATTAGCTTTCAGGGCCACCATCTTGAAAAATGGCGAAACGAAATTGCGGTCAAGGTCAAAAAGTAAAATATTTAAAATAGCTACCCCAACATACGTATATTTTGACAAAACTGTCCATATAACATCCCTCCAAATAAATTGTTTAAAAAATATGTAAGCAATTCGATTTGACATGCGCCATTTTATTAAATGGCGGTTGTGAAGGTCACATTAAGGTCAGGTGTAAACTGTTTGACGAATTTGAAATCGCTATCCATGTACCTATACATTGATACCAACATCAAGACTCTAGATGCCATATTTGATAAGGTATAGCAACATTAATTAATACGGCCGCCATCTTTAAAATGGCGGATGTGAATGTCGGTCAAGGTCAAGAAGTAAAATATTTTAAATATCTACCCCAATGTATGTATATATTGAAAAAGTGTCCGTATAGCATCCCTCCAAATATCTCGTTTTAAAGATATATAAAGAATTCCATTTTACAGCCGCCATTTTATTAAATGGCGGTTGTGAAGGTCAAATTAAAGTCAGATGTGAAATGTTGGATACATTTGAAATCGCTATCCACACATCTATACACTGATCCCAAAATAACGACTCTAAGTGTCATACTGTATCAGATATAGCAACATTAGTTAATACGGCCGCCATCTTTAAAAATGGCGGATGTGAATATCGGATAAGTCCAAATATACCATATTTGAAATTATAATACCCGGATATGTGTACATTAAACCTTATGGTAATGTTTTATTTGAAACTGTTCATGAAATATGGAAAAGCAAGTTTTTTATTTTCGATGGCAGCCATTTTGAATATTGCAAAAAATGGTGGAAGCATCAAAATCTCAGGTTGCTTCCATCAAAATTCTGAAATAGTATGGCATGGAGGTCATCTGTGCCAAATTTCATGCTTTTGTCCAGATGTGAAAATGTATTACATTAAGAGCCCTCACTACAGAGGAAATGGTTGTGTTAAAAATATGAACTAATTTATATGTAACGCGATAACATCAATCACAAGCGTCAGAAGTGTTTCACGTATCCCGAATTCAATAATTAGTTCTTCCAAATTGTTTTGCTCGCGCAACCTGGCTGCCACGACGGCGGAAGACACGTGTAATATATGAAAATAAAACAATACATGATACATGCTTTGCAAACATATACATTTGCTTTTACCCAATTATCGTACGATTGTTACGCCCGATGACGTAATGTGAAGATAATTGTTACACTCAATACCTGACTGTAATGTTGCCCAGACAAAAGCAGTATAATCAAGCATTACTGCTGGAATATATGATGTATGCGACATAAGTAACACTTATTGCACGAAATACAATTGATTAAAACAATGTTTGGCCGTTTTCACGTTTTGATATGTCATGACAAGTACATCCCGCATGGAATCACTTTCCATGAACACAACCAGATAATTACATATAGCAAAAACGTTTCAGTAATGGCGGCACTAATTTGCGTACAAATGATACGTGGTATATTTTGTTGACTTGTTGACCTAGCAAATCGTGTTCTATGAATTATTCCGATGTAGTGACACCGACGAAAATAATATTTTCGAGGGTTACACCGCACACCTTCCAGCCGATTTGACTGTGTATGTAATTATTAACATCTTACTTATATTTATTTATGAATACAGTGTTGCGAAAACTGTCGCTTTCGTAGTAAAGAGTCAATGTTAGGCATTCTGGATGGAATGCTTTGTTGTTCTGAATGTGTCCAGGAGGTGCGCTGGATGCGTTGTTTCGTAAAGTAGATGCAGTTAAGGCAGTTATATAGCTGCAGCGTTAAATCAAACGATAGCTGGCCGGCGAGCGGTTTCCAATTGGCTCATAAGATACTAGCCTCGATTACCCAAGTTCCGTCAGGTGGCAGCACTTTTTAGCCGCTCGACTCCGCCCGGGGATTTACTGGGCTTCCGACGAAATTAGGGTAGAGCGCTTATTGGCTCTCAGGCAAACTATGAAATAAAAAATAAACTAACAATATACTTTTACAAGATAATAGTATCCTATGAAACATTTTCAACACTGAACTTATATTAACAACAAAATAACTAAAAATTTGCATTTTTTTTGTAAAATTGAAATTACGGTAGAATTAACAAGTATCCGTGAGGTGGCAGCATTGTTTTAGCCCCACAAGTATAATACACAAAAGCCGACAAAGTCACCAAACTGTCATATCGGCGTTGTTACGCCGCCGACCGACAGTCGGTGAAACGAGACTACGGAGATACGTGCTGAGAAATAGTTCTACCACAATACATAGTGAACATTGACTAAGTCGTTGAGCGGTTCTGGTGAGATATTGTACTACATGTGATTGTTCTGCATGGAAACAACCTTTAGTTCCGGTTGAAGCTACGTAGTATTACCAAAGACAATTAAAGGAAGACCAATCACATGCGCTGTTTCCCATTGGACGCCATTTTTAAAACATAAACCGCAGCAAACCAAGCGGCTGGGTTGCAAAAGTCAGATCAACATGGCGTACGCCAGGCACGGCGGTTCGTTTTGCTCAGCCTTTGGCTGCAGCAACAACAAAAGCGTCAACGCAGAGCTTTCATTCTTCAGATTCCCGAAAGATAAAGACAGGTAGGCATTAAATCAATACAAACTAAAAAGAAATACCATGCATAACACACATAAATGCATAAATGCAACGCCTCGACACGCCCCCCCCCCCCCCAGTCAGTGTCAGACTGGATGTCAGCTGGGGATGTAAACAAAAACACTCCGTATGGCTGGGACGGGTTTAGTAGTAGTTGGGCCAAGTAATAGTACTGTCGTGGGCGGGGGGGGGGGGGGTTATCAATGACAATAAATTAACAGTATGTCCCAGCGGATCTTGTGGTGGGCTGAACTAAGAGTAAATATCACTGACACTGTATCATGTATCCAGACGGGCCTACTTGTCCTTGTTCATGTACATGGTGTATCTAAATTCTAGATAATAGAATAGGTGCCTTGGCAAAATATTAACAATAAATGTGTAATGCTGGCTGTAATTCAATGTTTTTGCACTTCTTATTTCAGGAGTAAGCGATGGGTTATAAACTCTAGAAAGGAAGATCTGTTGAAAAGATACTGCGGGTATCTCTATAACAACTGCCGGATGTGCGCTAAACACTTCACCGATTCACAGTTTATGAATGCCAACAGCCGTGACAAGCTGGTATGGGATGCAGTTCCCACGTTATTCAGCTGCAATCAATCAGATCGCCAGAAAGAACGCAAGCCCCCAAAGGATAGAACTTAATCTTCTGAGCATGTAGTTGAGCAAGATACTTCAGTCCTGGTAAAATCAATGTTCTTGATTATATTCATGTCAGACCAGATGATTGTATTGTTGTAAATTGCTTGAGACAGTTGACTAGATATATAGTACATCACCATACAGTATACATATAGCCCTGGCTGGACTAAGGTATAAGAGGGGTTATACAGGTGTTTTACATAATCAACTGATAACATTAGTATGTTTCAATAATGCTAACGTTTTTGTGAGAACACAGAAATAATTCTGTATGTCATTTGGACACTAAATATTGTAAATGGCAACCAACATTTTGGCTATATTTTGCAGTCACACGATATGCATTGCAAACTATGCCAATTCAATGAAACTGAAGACTAACTATAATGAATATTGTGAACAAATGTACATGTAGCTAACAATGTATTGACATTTTAATACTGGCACATATTCTTTTACTTTTTGTGTGGCGCATGACTATCACGTATCAATATACAGCACAGGTTGTATGTATCATATGCATCTTTCATCTGCGAAATTACATTAATTCTAAACATAGATGGACATGTGCAGACATTATTTATTTGTAGACGTGTGTGTCAAAAATATTTAAAAAACTCATTTGAAGTGGCTTGATTACAAAATTATATGTATTTGATAAATGAAAGATGATGTTGAATACATTATGCAAATGTTGGCAAATCAAACCAAATTGGCATGTTTTTGGGCTCATTTGAAGTGTATACTAACTTTAATATATGTACCCATGCTATTAATGCCTACAATAAATGTATTATTGTACCCATGTCTTTTTTGTTCATGTTTTTGATCTGTTTCAGAATAGGAATGAAATATTTCTAAAAATTGGGATTGGACAGTAACTGTCTGAACTAAATTATATTGATTGATTGATTTATTAAGGAATCCACGTTCAGTAATAAAACTGTTGAGGTGAAGCCTTCAGACATTAAAAATACAAAAGTATGCAATGGTGTAAAAAATACAATTTAAACATCATGAAAACAAGTTATGAATATGACTAGGAATAGACACATAATTTAACGCACACACAACTGTATGACAAAGTATTAAAATAGAGGAACACATAAACCACAGGGAGGCATATATGATGGTGTTGGCAATTTGGGCGGGTGTAGATTTAGCATGTTTAGGTGAGATGTTAAACATCATGTGTACCAAAACAAGAAGTAAATATGACTAGAATACAAAGATTGAAAGTAGTAGAAAAAGACACTTAGGGCTACATCATAATTTACTGTACATACATCCTTTCAAATTTACAATGGACCAGTTGTGTGTCCATAGGCAGTACATGTATCAAGATGTATATATAAAACCGGAAAATTTCAACACATTTTAAAATGCACTTTCAGGCTATGGACATAATTATTGACTGCAGCATATATCTTCAGCTGACAGGGAGAGGTTGTCTGGGGACATGGTAAAGAAAGAACCAGGTATAATGATCATATCTGAGATTTCATGAATCCAATCATAATGTAGCCGTGAAATGACCATAAAATAGTATATATTTTTGAAAATCAATATATTTGGCGCATAAAAATATAATTTTTTTATCTTTACATGTTTACAAATGTTGGCAAATCAAACCAAATTGGCATGTTTTTGGGCTCATTTGAAGTGTATACTAACTTTAATATATGTACCCATGCTATTAATGCCTACAATAAATGTATTATTGTACCCATGTCTTTTTTGTTCATGTTTTTGATCTGTTTCAGAATAGGAATGAAATATTTCTAAAAATTGGGATTGGACAGTAACTGTCTGAACTAAATTATATTGATTGATTGATTTATTAAGGAATCCACGTTCAGTAATAAAACTGTTGAGGTGAAGCCTTCAGACATTAAAAATACAAAAGTATGCAATGGTGTAAAAAATACAATTTAAACATCATGAAAACAAGTTATGAATATGACTAGGAATAGACACATAATTTAACGCACACACAACTGTATGACAAAGTATTAAAATAGAGGAACACATAAACCACAGGGAGGCATATATGATGGTGTTGGCAATTTGGGCGGGTGTAGATTTAGCATGTTTAGGTGAGATGTTAAACATCATGTGTACCAAAACAAGAAGTAAATATGACTAGAATACAAAGATTGAAAGTAGTAGAAAAAGACACTTAGGGCTACATCATAATTTACTGTACATACATCCTTTCAAATTTACAATGGACCAGTTGTGTGTCCATAGGCAGTACATGTATCAAGATGTATATATAAAACCGGAAAATTTCAACACATTTTAAAATGCACTTTCAGGCTATGGACATAATTATTGACTGCAGCATATATCTTCAGCTGACAGGGAGAGGTTGTCTGGGGACATGGTAAAGAAAGAACCAGGTATAATGATCATATCTGAGATTTCATGAATCCAATCATAATGTAGCCGTGAAATGACCATAAAATAGTATATATTTTTGAAAATCAATATATTTGGCGCATAAAAATATAATTTTTTTATCTTTACATGTTTACAAATGTTGGCAAATCAAACCAAATTGGCATGTTTTTGGGCTCATTTGAAGTGTATACTAACTTTAATATATGTACCCATGCTATTAATGCCTACAATAAATGTATTATTGTACCCATGTCTTTTTTGTTCATGTTTTTGATCTGTTTCAGAATAGGAATGAAATATTTCTAAAAATTGGGATTGGACAGTAACTGTCTGAACTAAATTATATTGATTGATTGATTTATTAAGGAATCCACGTTCAGTAATAAAACTGTTGAGGTGAAGCCTTCAGACATTAAAAATACAAAAGTATGCAATGGTGTAAAAAATACAATTTAAACATCATGAAAACAAGTTATGAATATGACTAGGAATAGAAACATAATTTAACGCACACACAACTGTATGACAAAGTATTAAAATAGAGGAACACATAAACCACAGGGAGGCATATATGATGGTGTTGGCAATTTGGGCGGGTGTAGATTTAGCATGTTTAGGTGAGATGTTAAACATCATGTGTACCAAAACAAGAAGTAAATATGACTAGAATACAAAGATTGAAAGTAGTAGAAAAAGACACTTAGGGCTACATCATAATTTACTGTACATACATCCTTTCAAATTTACAATGGACCAGTTGTGTGTCCATAGGCAGTACATGTATCAAGATGTATATATAAAACCGGAAAATTTCAACACATTTTAAAATGCACTTTCAGGCTATGGACATAATTATTGACTGCAGCATATATCTTCAGCTGACAGGGAGAGGTTGTCTGGGGACATGGTAAAGAAAGAACCAGGTATAATGATCATATCTGAGATTTCATGAATCCAATCATAATGTAGCCGTGAAATGACCATAAAATAGTATATATTTTTGAAAATCAATATATTTGGCGCATAAAAATATAATTTTTTTATCTTTACATGTCCACCCCCACCCCCCACCCCCCCCCCCCCCACACATATCCCAAGTCAACGTACGAGCAGTCGATCGCTTTTTAACCAAATGAATGAAAGCACGCCGGTTTGCTTATGAACTCGCATGACACCCAGCCGCTTGGTGCGCCACCAGTTCAAAATCCAAAATGCCACCGGCTGAGTGACATCTCTCCACTTTACGCTCTTTGGTATTACCATAGAGGAAAGAAGTATTGAAGCGGCACTCCTATTAATCATTGCGTGACATTCTAAACGCAGCGCCGCCTTGCGGTCACGAAGTTGGCAACATGGAAAATGCAGAAATGGCTATGCGCCAGTAATGTGAAAGAACATTTTGGTATTTGCAACAGTGCTTAAGATAAAATGTTTTTGTTGTGAAAATAAGATAAAGATAAGATAAATTTATTATTTGGCAACTTTACAGTTGGAGTGTACATGTACATTCATACTAAAATCAACAATTCCATACAATATCATATTAATGTACAATGTTAGCATATCTTAAAAAAATTAAAATCATCATATGAAACCTACATAATAAATTTAAGACATATACATTAAAATATACTTTCCATCAACATTGTTATAAAATAAATAAATAAATTAATTAATTAAATCAAATTAAAATACATGTCCATTACTAGCCGATCTGAAAATGCTCTAAACACCACGGAATTAAGGAATTTTTGTAGCGATTAGTTTTTACCATTGGGATAGGTAACTTGTTACACAACCTCAAGGCATATGGCACACTTCGACAATTTGGTAATAACGCATTCAGTTTTTGATCACTACTCTTCATTTTAGCGAAATACACTCTACACAATTCATCGCGTCTGTGGTGCAACGTCGGCAGACCTGTTTACAATCTGCAGGATATTTTCGTATGGATAACCTGAAAATATAGTTTTTAGATACCTTTTTTAATTATTTCTATGTTATCCGATAAATATTTAGGTAAGTTCGTATGCCATACAGGGCACGCATATTATGTAGTTTGATAAGATTCAATCAAATTTATTTGTTATGACCAGTATTGACCACCAGCATGACTACCTGTTGTATAAAATAGTATACCTTGTAACTGTGATTCAGTACAGATACATGTACGTACGTGTAGTATTTGATATAAACTGCATTGAGATTAACGGATTTAAAAGTTTAAAAAAATGTGTTGCTTCCCTCTGTTTTTAATTACACATGATTACACATCCAAGATATGAAAATATGTTATTGAGTGTGAATCTCTCAACTGAAACATGACACGGTATGACACTTCAAGATTTTAGTAAAAAACTTAAATTTTTAATGATCATAATAAAGAGGTATCATATTTTCAAATAACTTTGTACAGGACCCTTACAATTTCGAGCACAAAGAAACAGAGAAAAGATACATTACTTGACAAATTGACACAAACTGCATATGATGATTGATTCGTATCTTTCCGTCATTTTATGGACGCTGGTTTTTTGCTGAAACATGTCATTACCGAGCACATCATACCTTATGAGGCTTACCATCATTATTTATTTGTTGATATTTTTGTTTGCCCAAGCTGCACCAGAACAGGTGGTCCACATTTACATGATGTAATTTATTTATTCATGACGATGGCTCAAAGTAGACAGGTTTTATGTAGCACAATGGGGCCGCTCGTAGTTAGGTTTTGTGTCAATTTCCTCTAAAAGGTAAACATGATGTGCTCTATTCTTATTATTTAAAACCTTTACTTTATACGATCGATAAATGCATTGTTGGCAGATACATATTTATTATGATATTTAACTGCCTCCGAATATTGACACGTGCGTTTGTTTACATTTCTTACTTCGACGCCGCTAGATGGCGCGCGGATACGGAAATAACGCAAAAGAGCTCGAGTGCCGCTTCTATACTTCATTCCTCTATGGTATTACGTTCATATCTATTTGCGGCGTGGAAGATGCGCGCATCGACAAGATGAACCCAACGCCTATTGGACTGCCAACCGAACTGACAGTGTCACGATTAACGCAACCCTTTTGAGATGACAAAATCCTTTTGCGGGACAATATACAGAAAGTTTCAGAATGAATGATAATACCATGCCTAAACAATACAAATATTGCTTGAGAGAGGGTTGTCATTTGAAAATGCGATATCGGAGTTCCCAGCAACAGATAATATCAAGACGTTTGTGTATATCATTTCAAAGGCAGCGTCACCACTTTGCGTCGACGCTGGTGCTCGGTGACACTTAAATTGATGCGGTGTGTTTGTCAAATGTCGTCTACAGTAGCACAAACTATTTTTACGATTACCTCAAAAAGTGTGTAATGTTCTACGTGATTGAAATGTATTGACATACGAAGAAACAATTGGACACAATATGGCCAATATCTATAACGGTTTGAGGAATCGCGGTCTAAGTACAATGTTCGCTGAGTGCTTCCTACTGTACTTATTAGCATCATCCTGCAAAAAAAGATTTTCATTTACTCGTGTGAATTCCCGGACAGTGAATGAAAGGTGATAGTGGCATGATAGTGATATTCGCATGTCAAGTGGAGGGTTGTTATATTTCCCATGTAGCCTTTCAAAACAAACACATACATTTCCCGTCGTCAGACACCCTTTGTTTGGCACTGCCAATGCAATGGTGCTGACCCGATTGTGAAATATTCTGCGAAGCAAACCTGCCAATTTCTCGAACACCTGGCGATACAGAAGCCATCGGATAACTGCTACTTATATATAGTCTTCTAGAAAAAGACAAACGCGTTTCCAACGTCCCTGGTGTCCCGCAGTCAACATGTCAAGCATGGAATACATATAACAGCACGTAATTTCGTGATGTTCTGACCAAGTACGTGAATACATGTTCCACCAGTTCTGATATTCGGCATGGACTTAGTAGTAACAGGCAGCACACAACGGACTTGTTGAGCACTAATCGGGACGAGGTGGGGGTTTAGTCTAAAACACGCGGGACATGTGAGTTTGATTTCTCTTAAATGTCTCCTCTCATGTCAGAGAGAGAGAGAGAGAGAGAGAGAGAGAGAGAATGTGTGTGTGTGTGTGTGTGTGTGTGTGTGTGTGTGTGTGTGTGTGTGTGTGTGTGTGTGTGTGTGTGTGTGTGTGTGTGGTGTGTGTGTGTGTGTGTGTGTGTGTGTGTGTGTGCGTGTGTGTGTGTGTGCTTTTGTGTATGTGTGAGTATTTATGTATGAGTGAATTAGGTTATGTGTTTGTGTGCATGATTGTATATGTTTGTGTATGTATATAATAACGACACATCCATTTTGGCAGAATACGTTTTGTTATCACTGGTTCACTGACCACGTGGACTGTCATACATGTTCAGGAAGCTCACCATCCTGCACGAAAAGGTATAACAACTAACCGAGATAGTGGACGGATAAGACATGTGTCTAATGGAATATTAAAGGGAAAACAAAGTCAATGTTTGGATCATATGGGATTAACAGAGTTAATAAAAAGTAACAACTTCCAACAACAATCATATTTTTAACGTCAGTGGTTTACCAGGAAAAAAATGTAAAACACATAGACATAGAAAGTCTACAGACTACGCCATTTTAGAAACAAAATGACGTCAGAGAGTCGTCTTGGTCGGCGTGAACTGTGCATGCGTATTATTATCTGTTACTTTCTAACCTAACCACCACGAAAACGACCGCCAACAGCCGCCAAACTTCTCCCCACATTTCTTACATACATATACATACACTACATTACAAAAAAATCACTTGTATTCGTCTAACGAAGAAAATTCACAAAAGAAACGCAAATCTTGGCGAACGGCAACTCGACAACTTCGACTACCGTAAACTCGCTATTATAAGTTAGCTTTACACAAAATACCGCTAGATGGCGCGCGAATATTTATTAACCTTACTGCATTCGCACGCGCGAATTAGTTTAATTAATTATAAATAATACAATAATAATTAGCTGCATCACTATGATCTGCAGAAAATGTTAAACGGCAAACTAAGGCAACGCTTTGGTGATATGGGTCTAATAGAGTTGATAAAAAATAACAACTTAATATACAGATATATAATTATATTAGTTTATTTTATATAGCGCCAAATCCACAATTCTCTTCTCTTCTATTCAACATACAGTTATTCAAGTATATGCAATAATAAGAATGCTACCCACAGGTAATATTTAAAAATAAATATTAAAAATACATGTGTCTGCATAATTATCCAAAATTGCCTATTAGTTATAAAAGAAAAAGGAAATTACGTGTTTTTCAGTGAAGTCACATTGTTTATTTTATCAATATTTCTATAAACATCCCGCGTGTACTGCGAGCATGCAAGCTTATATTACATAAAGCGATGTTTTAACAATAATAAATAAAACAATAACATGTTAATATTACTGTTTTTAAATCCTTCTTTTTCTACCACCATAATATTTCCCATATATTCATATTCCTTTTTATATTTAGTGATTTATTGTTCCGATAATTAATAAAGTGTCTTGTTCAAAAATAATAATTATTACATATCTGGTGGTGGAAATGTCATTCATGAGTAGAACAAAATTGCTTCAGTAATATGTTCTTATGCATAATGGTTGTGTATGTGTTGAATGAAAATTATTATTACGTCGTACTTATTTTACTACTTTAATTATTTATTACTATTAACCATACTTTTATATTCATTTATTACAATTGTTGTTATGTAATTTGTATGTTTATTTATGACTGATAGGTCAGCTTAGTTAATGATATAGAAACATGTATTTTCATTATTTATTTTTAAATAATATTATCTGTGGGTAGTTTTCTCTTTATTGTATTTTTAATAGCATTATTTTGTGAAGCGCCACAAACAATTATGGATGTGGCGCTACATAAATAAAATATTATATTATAATAGCAATTTTTGTTTGTTTATTTAATATAGCGCCACATCCAATTTAAACTTGTTCATGGCGTTTTACATACATTAAAATGCTAAACAACAAACACACACCAGAAGAAAAAAAAACATAAATATACTAGAAACATATATGAACAATTATAAAAATAAAATATCAATATAAAAATAATAAAACTTATAATTTCCTGCAAATCATAGTGATGATAATAATTAATTATTATTATTATATTATTTATAAGTAATTAAACTATTTCGCGCGTGTGACGTAAAACAATTAAATATTCGCAGTCAGAAACGTGGCGTCTAGCGGTATTTTGTGTAAAGCTTTTAAAAGCGAAGTTACGGTACCGCTGGGCGGCCGAACAAGTTGTACTCGAGGTCTGCGCGTTTTTGTGTGTGAATTTTCTTCGTTAGAGGAATGCAAGAGATTTTATTACATAACATAGTGTATGCATATGTATGTAAGATATGTGAGGAGACGCTTGGCGGCTGTTGGTGGTGGTTTTGATGGTTAGGTCAATCAAATCGGGTCGTCTAGGATCCGCGCTGTGTGTTTGACTGTCCAAACGAATCCACCGAGCCACTGTTTCAGTTCTGCTCGATTCATAGGTTAACAAGAAGACATCTTACTGATACTGTCTTTCACTGTACTATTACTATAAGCGTTTGAGG
>OZ024859.1:53801203-53806203 GCA_964017155.1 Oasisia sp. SBJ-2009
TAAATAGGGCACTTACGCAGAATTTGGACCAACCTCAATTGTGCAATTATAACCTTATATTTGATACATATTCTTGCCACCCTTTGTATTAGAATCGGAACGACTTATATCCAAGTTCCGCCGTTTCTGGAAAGGCAAGCTTCGCCTTTCCTAGGCTTCGTTTCTATCTCCCGGATTCGCTTAAAAATTGTTGGGATTATTGGGCATGTTAGTGTTGATTTCTTCAAACGTTGTCGACCTGGCTTAAAACACACAGACTGGTAAACAGCTGGATCTGTGACGAAACACGAACTGTCAAAATAATCTTGGCATGCCATAAGCCCATAACTTCATAAGCGAGAACACCGACACCGAGTCCGAGTCGGTGTCCAGTTGACTCGACCGACTTGTTTCATCCACTGCCTTCGTCGCCTTGGCTCTTTCTCTATCGAAAACTAAAGAAGCTCTTTCCGGAATTATCCCCGTTGCTGCATCCAAAAGCCACGCAGAATACCATGTTGTATTCGATGAAGAAGAACACCGCAAGACACCATACACCAAGAATACCATTGAAATCCTTAACCTGCTGCTAGCGTCTATGGTACATATGACGTCACACTCACGGAAACACCCGAAGGCAAAATGTCATAGGCGGTGTGTGAGGAAGTATTCTTATTTGCATGATTTTATAAAATATATTTGTTTTCAAGTATTCATACTACACGGTTATATTGTGTTATATATATATTCTATTAACCACAGCTTTTAATCTAGCATGTTCATTTCACCTTTAACAGTAACTACTCGAGGCACGGGTTCTCAGGTAGAATCTTCCTCGTCCGCGGCTAATGTCGGAGTAATGTCCCATTTGTTGACTGTCGGTTGTGGATACTCGGCAGAGAAACTGATACAAAAAGCATTCATCATAATGTATATTGATTGCTTACGTAATGCAAGGTGTGTCGTTAGAATATTTGATACAAAAAGCATACACGACAATGTAAACGACAACTTCTTACATACAATCAGGTGTTACTATATTACACTAAACATCAGGTCGACACGTGATCTGTGAGTCGTTTGGTCTGAGCACTCACGGGAACCTGACGAATCGTGCGGGAGGAACCATATTTCAAACAGTAACACTTAAACAATGAAAAATGTTGTATGTAGTGTTTATTCTATGTTATCTTTGAGTTACGTCTTAACATATTATGGACCTAGGTGCAAGCCAATACGAATTAAAATATCAAAGCATTAGGCATATTATTAATGTATCCAGGCTCCGTTTCCGGAGAAGAAACATTACATATATTTTCATACGTGTAGTCACTTATAAAAGACACACGGTGAAGAATAAAAACCTGATAAAATAAAATAAATAGCAACAATACATACAGTGGCATGATATAATATATAAAATTCAGTGTATATTGTGTATATGAGTTAAAATAAAGGGTCGTGTAATATATATTAACCAACGATAACTATCTGTGTATGTGCAAACTTCACACACTAAGTGTAGTGTAACTAAATCTTACGGAGATCGCGTCCAGTTGTAGAGAGCTACCAAGGTATATTGATAAGGTGCTTTGAGCAGTCTCGATCACTGAATACCCCGCTACATAATAACACGTTGCTGTCAAATGGACACAATTGATGGGCTTGAACGGAATTTATCGTTTGCAACTGTGTATACACTGTCGACCTCTTCAGGTCAAATATCAGGCAAGGGGCAAACATCTTGAAAATGGTATTAATTAAAATACAGTTAATTGTGAAAATATCCATTTACATTAAAATTACTTCAAACGCGTATCAAATCAACCGAATTACGTTAAATTCACCTATATTTTGCCCGATTAAATAACCAATAATCTGTACCCCAATTGATAACCGATTTCAATTATCTGCACTAAAAACTTCCCTTGCTTTTATAACTTAAATTAAGTTGTCATTGTTAGCATATTTTATAAGAGTGTTCTAAAACATGTAAGGTAATCTGCGTCTTTAAGACTTTTCTACGACAGAGTCAAAAATGACGTTGTTATAGTTTAAAAGCTACTCATAACATAAATTGATAACAACATAGTAATACATCAAACAATTGTTCCATAATTTATACAGGAATAGGCAGTGTGCATGTTTACATGTTGTTCTTATTTGAATGTGTTGCACTGCTCGAACATAGACGTCGGAACCAGAGCGGACGGGCGCTGTCGCGCTTACATTTTTCTGGTCGTTAAAAACGTTCTGATTGATGTTTCTGCGCATGCGCAATAAATGTAAAATCACCAATGTCCAGCGAAACAACAAAGCATTTTTCGGTATAAATCCCACGAGCTATTCGTCAACTCTCCTGCGATGATTGCTGTGAAGAGTTTCTTAAAATCTCGTTCAATGCAATAACATATTACGTTTCTTATATATCACTGTCAAGGATTATGGCGCACTACTGTCACGTGATTTACGCATGCTATAAAATGTGGCTCAAAACGTGTTTGCCTCGTCTTAATATGCAACAAATAACTTTGCTGAGAGGTTATATACATCCTAACGAATAACCGTAGTATTTAAATAAATGCTTCGTTTTTTCGCTGCACATTGATGATTTTACATATATCGCGCATGCGCAGAAACGTCAATCGGAACGTTTATAACGCCGGAAAAATGTAAGCGCTACAGCGGCGCTGGGTCTCCTTGTATTGAAGGATAGGATTGGGGAAAGGATTAGCTGCCAATATTTAGAGAAGGAAGAATTTGTTTGTGCTGGACTGGGGAGAAATGGCTAGCTCTGACAAAACGAGCGTTGGCCTAACATATCCCGGTCGTTTCTTTCGGACTTCAGCAGACGAGTCGAACGAGGATAAGTTTAAGTTATTACGATGGTATTTGGCGAAACGAGTTGCATTACGACGATGACTATGTTTAAGCATAGAAATATGTACCGTGCATCGATGTACCGTTGACCGGTATTTGTAAACGGTTTTGAAACATTTGTCTATGCTTAAACACAGTCATCGTCGTATGCAATTCACTCCGCCAAATACCACCATAATAATTTAAACTTAACCCACGTTCGAATCGTCTGCTGACGTACGAAAGAAACAACCGGGATAGTTAATGCCAACTCTCGTTTTGTCAGAGCTATCCATTGGTATTTGGCGAAGCGAATTGCATTACGACGATGACTATGTTTAACATGGAAACATGTACCGTGCTTCAATATACCGTTCACCGATATTTTTATACGGTTTTGAAACCGGTCTTAAACCGATATTTCATTCAATATTTTACGTCGCGGCTTTTGAATATTCAATAACCATGATAAACGTTTTACAGTTGCACAGAAATACGTCATTCAACACATCCTGACCTCATCTTCTGTTCGAAAAGCGAACGGGAGAAGAGCAGATGGGTCGAGTTGATCAACGACATTGTCCTACCAATCCACAGTGTGGCGCCACTGTACGTTTCTGGTCCATTGTTATCATGCGGAACGCCTCTAGACTACACCGTATTGTGTCCCGTATACCGTATGGAATATACGTTACGTACCGCGCACCGCTTCGAGGCAAGAAATACACAGCTCCATTTGAGCACATAAACAAATAACACATACATATACGTGTATGTTACTTTATTTCCAGGGCCTAATGGTGCGCGAAACCTCACACGGATGATCCCTCACACAGCGGCCAGCCTCGCATTATCGTGGGACCCCAGTGTCGGGGAAGGTGGGGGAGTACAACATCAAGCTGCAGAATGTAGACGGGAAAGAACAGACTGTGGATGGCACTGCCGAACGGAAGGTGATGTTCGACGGCCTGAGTGCCGGCCCCGAGTAGACCGTCGCCTTGGTCACTCTGAGTGGTGACCAACAGAGCGACGCTGTAGCAAGACAGTTCTACACGAGTAAGTTTAAATATTATTGTATTTGTAGTATTTGGAGAAAAGGGACATTAACTTAAGAATTCAGACAAACATGGATATATATATATATATAAATAAATATATATATATATATATATATATATATATATATATATATATATATATATATAATATATATATATATATATATATATATATATATATATATATATATATATATATATATATATATATATATATATATATATATATATATATATATATATATATATATATGATGTGTATGCAACATTTCAACACAATACACATATTCAACATTAGCACAGCAACAATATGATAAAGCCTACATTTTTTCATTAATCGTGAATGTTATTGTGTACTCTTTGTTCGTTGAATATTATTATGTACTCTTTTTTATTTGCGTATTAATTTTGTATATTAATCTTGTATGTTAAGGTTATAAGCCGGCGGTGTTTATCTTCAGCAACATAACTATATTCACAAGTGTTATATCGTCGTTGTTGCTGTTTTGTTAGCTTTAACTAAGTAACTCTTTCAATGTATACTATATGTGTCGAGAGTGAGCGACAATCGCGTGTCGCATAAGACAGTAGCAATAGCAACGCCTTCCTGTCACAGAAAACTTAAAGTTACTATAATTTACATAATAATAATCAGAGCGGAAAACGTTTTTCGTAAAATAAACTTATTCAACCAATGTTATGTCAAAATAAATAGTGTTGTAATATTAGTTTCTAAAAAGCTTAATACTTACGATAATTTATATACGTTGATACACCAGAAATATAATTGTGTTGTTATATTATGAGCAAAGGACCCACAAAGCTGACACCGGCCGCCGCTACTGATGTGCTGACAGTGACGTGGGAAGCGCCGGCGTCAGGCCTGGTGGGGACGTATAGAGTCGTCATGACAACTATGGCTGGGCTCAATGTGATGAGCTCCGACGTGATGTCAATCTATGCCACTGTGACAGGTCTGACACCTGGCACCGGCTGCAATGTCGTCGTTGTCGCCGTGGGCGGGGACCAGCGCAGCAACGCCCTGCATGAGAGCGTCTACACCAGTAAGTTAGCTAACGAATATTTCAGAGGTATCGATTACGT
>OZ024859.1:53811203-53813703 GCA_964017155.1 Oasisia sp. SBJ-2009
GGCTGTGCCAGATATCCCGTACCACGTTGATAAGCGTGTAATGAGAATGTCGTGGTCAATGGTGTCGAAAGCGGCGGATAGGTCAAGCAGGGTCAGTGCAGTAACTTTGCCATTATCAATGTTAAGGTTTATATCATTGTGTACTTTTAAAAGAGCAGTTTCTGTTGAGTGAAATTGTTTGTACGCAGACTGTGATGCATTGGTTAAACCATTTATGTTGATGTGAGAAGTAAGTCGATTTGCAACAACCTTTTCGAGTATTTTGGAAATGAAGCTAAGGTTAGAAATAGGCCTGTAGCTGTTTAGATCTTCTTTTGACAGAGTTGTCTTCTTAAGAATTGGATTTACATATGCACATTTAAAGTCTTCAGGGAATAAGCCGGAGCAGAGTGATGCATTTATTATATCTGTTATTGGTTTAATTAAAACGTCAAGGCATGCTTTCAGTAGTATGGTCGGAAGTGGGTCAAGATCACAGGATTTATTTGGGGATGACATGATTATTTTTTTCACTTCAGTAGTTGTGGCTGGTTCAAACGATGTGAGTTTAGAATTTAGTTGTGGAGAGTCGGCATTTATAGTGTCTGAGGTGTGATCTGTGAAGGCTGAATGTATCAGGCTGATTTTGTCTTTAAAATGACTTGAGAAAGAGTTACACAGTGACTTGATTGATGCATGGGTTGGTAGAGAAGGAGCAGGCCGCCTGTGTAAAATCTGATTGATGCATTTCCATAGTTGTTTTGGTGTAGCGGAGTTATTTGCGACCATGTTTTCGTAATAATATGACTTTGCTTTTGACATTTGTTGGTTACATAGATGACATTGCCGTGTGTAGCGTGACCTGTCTAAGGATGACCGAGATTTACGCCAAACACGTTCCAGATAGCGAAGGCGCCGTTTAGATTGGATTATTTCCGGGGTCATCCAAGGAGCTGGCGGCTTTTGTGACACAGATTTGGATTTAGCGGGTGCATGTTTGTCAAGCAATGTCTTCAGTATTTGACGGTACTGTTTGTATAGGTCTGATACATGTTCTTTAGGATGTGTGACAAGGTCGGATGTAATTATATCAGTCATAAATGATGCAATGTTGATACTGTGAATGGCTCTGTAGAACATGTTGTGTTTGGACACGGCTGGGGCTAAAGGAACTTTAAGATCTGCAATTACTGTGTTATGGTCCGATAAGCCATCTACAACTGTGGGTGTCTGAATGTTTTTACAAGAGGAACGAGTTATCAAGATGTCAAGCCAATGTCCATGTATGTGTGTTGGGAAATTGACATGTTGTTTTGTGTCAAATGATGCCAGGATATCATTAAACGTGATAGTTGTTGCAGATGGTGTATCCAGGTGAAGATTAAAATCGCCCAAAATGTAAAATTCTGTGTGCATGGTTGCAACATTTTCCAAAAGATCCTGGAATTCTTCAAAGAAGTTAGCTGGTTATACCAAGAAATAACCACACGCTTACAGGCACAGCTGAATTTTGGATTATTGGATATGTTAATATTTACACGTTTCATATCTTCATGTATGTATGCAGTAAAATCGTAAACAAATGGTTGGGTGTGCTTTTAAGTTAACGAGCAAAATGTTGATCTCAAGAGACCGTAAATGGTAACTACTATTTCCTGAGAAACATGTTTTCCAGTCCAAAAAAGGAACGCTGTTGTTATTTCGAACTTAGTCAAGTAAACTTACACTCCTCATATGTTTATGCGGATAACGGTAGTCATACCTAGTGTGTGCATGTATCGATAACATATACTTCAGAGCCTTATGACGTGCGAAGTGTCAAAGGGAAGACATACTTTGACTTTCGGACGGTGGCGTGGGAACCACCAATATCTGGACGTGTGGAGAAGTACACAGCTCAACTAAAGTACGTGGCTGGGTCTAGGAAAGTCATAACCGACCTTACCAACAGAACAGCATTACAGCAAACTTTGTGAGTTTGAAGTCCGGCAAACCGTACACGGTCTCGGTTATTGCCGTGAGCCGATTTCAAAAGAGCATCGCCGTAGAAGCGGTATACTATTTCAAGTAATTCGTCGCCACTGACGTAAACTTTAGAATACATACTTTAGTGGAGTAGTGGCTGTGTTCCGCTTCTGCTTTGGTGCAGACATCCGAATGTAGAACAGTTTGATACAGATTGTTCCTAAACGTATGATCATCCCGGTTAAATAACGAAAGTAACTTCAGAAACGTATTACTACGGAACTAATTACAATTATCGCCATATAATTTTAAAGGTAAAACAAATTTAACTTTTACGTGGCATACACAAGGTAAAACAAATTTAACTTTTACGTGGCATACACCTAATAGAGTAAATATAAAGTAACAATTTCCACATATACTCAATTTTTTAACGCCAGCGGTTTACCAGAAAAATATTTTTTAACACCCAGCCATCAAAACTCTATGCGCTACCCCATCTTAGACGAAGAATGACGTCACGACGGTGATCGAGGCGCTCTCCGTGTAGATTCCC
>OZ024859.1:53818703-53911203 GCA_964017155.1 Oasisia sp. SBJ-2009
TACCGTGTGTCACAGGCTTTGTGTGCGCGCCTCCGAAGATGGATTTTCTTCCCCCGACAGCGCGAAGCGAATCGGCAAAAACGCTTGTTTTATGCCATGGCAGGATTTCCGAACGTCATTGGCCGCGTTGACGGGACGCACGTGAAGTTGCAAGCTCCGGTGATAAACGAACATGAGTACGTCAACCGTAGCGGCAGACACAGCATCAACGTGCAACTGATTTGCGATGCCGAACTACGCATACTGAACTGTGTCGTGAAATATCCGGGATCGGTGCACGATGCACGCATTTTGAGGGAGGGTGCGGTTTGGAGAGCCTTGGAACAGAATCCTCGCCCTGTTGACGGATTTATCCTGGGTGACAGTGCCTATCCGCTACGTGAATGGTTGCTGACACCTTTCATAAATCCGCATACACCACCAGAAGTTGCGTACAGCCGCGCCTTTGTCAGCACGAGAGTTACAATAGAGAGATGTAACGGTGTGCTCAAACGGCGATTTCACTGTCTGCACGCAGAGTTGAGATACACTCCACAGACATCATGCAAGACAACTACAGCATGCGTGGTCCTGCATAACATGGCTTTGAAGTTTGGCACACCTGATCCCGACCAACAAGATGAAAGTGATGGTGATGATAATGAGGATAACACAGTCTGCAACGACAACTCCACCATTTCAGGAAGAGCCATGCGTCAACGTATTGTTCAAGAACAGTTCACAAGGCAAGTATCATTCGGAACGCTTTGTTAACTAAATGATACCTTTTTATAATTAAACAACATGCTCAGGTCTATTCAATATGATTTATTCAAAACAAATATTGGTAACAACCATAATATAATAAATCAATAGATATGTAAATATTGATTAAGAATAAGAAAGAAAGAAACTATATAAAAAGTGTTTCATATAACTCATGTCATATGCCAATTAATCTGTCAAGTTCTTCTTAAGCAATTTAATCTCTAGCTGTAGCTTGATTTTTTTTAATTCTGTAACTTCTATCTGTGTCTGCAGAAATTTGGCATAGAGATCATCGACTGATGATGAGATGGACTTCCTCTTCCTAGTGATGACAGGCGACTCTATCATCCCATTGACATCGATGGCATTGTCCGTGGTGACAGTCTCACTAGAGTGCAACGGAGTGCTGCATCTTGTGACGGGGTTACTGTTGTTGTTGTTGCTGCTGCTGCTGCTGCTGCTGTTGCTGTTGTTGTTGCTGCTGCTGCTGCATGGACGATCTGAAACAATAAGCTACATCGTTCAAATATATGTTATGGTATTACGGTGAAATAATTATTTACTCGTTCACTTTAATATGGTTCCATTGTTTTGCATGTCACAAGTATTGCGGCTGCAGAGAATTGATGATTATTGCAATATCTCTTATTCAAGTGTGATAAAATAATTATGAATACTAGTGTATCATTAACTGTTAAATTGTTTTCAACAAAACACAACATTACTATATTTACTCATACTATACATGTGACAACCAAGAAATAATAAATAATTTTGGTTTATTAAATTTTTCTATTTGTAATTTGCAGACTATTTCATGGCAATTGCATATGTGCAAACACATTAATATTATGTGTAATACAGAATATATGTTTACATGATGTTTTTGTACGTAAAATAAATATTAGCATTACGTCATCTTACCGTGGATGTTCTCACTTGTGTTGACAGAAGTGGCTTCGTTGTCAACCAGCAGGGAACTGTTCTGCTGCACCAATGGTTCTACAATATGAAGAGTTAATGTGTGTAGATGTATATGTACCTTACCCTTGTAATATCCTTAAATAGATATGCATTGATAACACATTCTCCTTATGTTTTAAATCGTCCTCATGTCATTACGCATCCACCCTTGTTAGTGGATAATGATGCAATGCTTACATTGTTCATTCTATATAACATTCAGCGGGATACACATATACATCTTATTAATTTTGTACTAATCTAATTATTTGAGGGACCTTTGCTTAACTTATGTTTGTATGGAACCTCATCCCAGTGACTGTAGAATAATTAAAATGTAATGTGGTGGATGCATGTACAGCCTTGTTAATAGTAGCTTAAAAACAGTCTCACAACTGGTTAGATGAACATTCATCGCGGTTTAGTTTAATACTAACAGGAATTCATACTAACGTAAGAAATGTATTCAACACAAGTACACACATTGTAAACAAACCTTCAGTGTCGCCTTCAGTGTCAATGGTAAACAAACCACTGTCGGCCGCGTCGACGCCCCCTTGAACACCATCAACAAGGGCAGTTTGGTCGCCGAATATGTCGGCTATTATGTCTGTGTAGACGCCTCCTTTGTGTTGCGGACCTCCTCCTGTCCCGGGGTGCTTTCGTTTGGCAAGGTCTGCCTTGGCGTCGCTGGCCAGTTTCTGCCACTTTTTTTTTAGTTCGTCGACACGTCTTCTTGTCGTCGACACAGCGTTAACTTCTGCCGCCACAGCCTCCCATGCTTTTTTTTATCGACGTTTGACAAGGACGATTTCAATCGTCCTTGTAATACCTCTTTCCTTTCCCCATAGGCCTCTATCAAAGCAATAATTTCAGCATGGGTGAAATTGTCCTTGCGATTCCGCTGTTGTTGTGCTTTCGAAGTTTCCGCCATGTTTACTGTGACAGGTGAAATGAATTCTGGGAAGATTTGTTCTCAAAATGCGGCAATCCCCTTATCGGTTACTCGTGCCGGTATCTCCTAGTTGGGCGGCATCTATGTGGCTGTTGTGCACCGCACCCAACGCTGTCGCCCAGCTATGTGACACCTAGAGAGTTAGGGGTAATTTTACCGCATAACTTGGGTGCGTGTCATGCAACCGGCCACAGGACTCGTATCAATTGCGAAATCAAGTGTCCGGTGGAGCGACACAGTGGACGGCTGGACAGACAGTATCCGGTTATGAAACGACTGTGTCTGACCTCTTCCCTGGCTCCCAGTATACGTTTGGGATGAAAGCAGTCAGCAAGGACCGGTGGCCAGTTGCTTGACACACACCCAAGTTACGCGATAAAAGTACCCGTATCTCTCTAGGTGTCACCTAGCTGGGTGACCACACTAGGTGCGGTGCACAACAGCCACCCAGATGCCGCCCAACTAGGGGATACCGGCATGAGTAACCGATAAGCGGATTGCCGCATTTTGAGAACAAACCTTCCCAAAATTCATTTAATCTCTGACAGTCCTCATGGTTGAAGCAGTGTGACAACAGCGACATTATCAGGACAACCTTTCTCATACTGTAATTATGGCCTTAATACACACATACGGCCAAATATAAGAACTGTTACAAGGACAATGACGATTTAAATCAACCTTGTCGAACAGGGGCAGAAAAAGGAGATGGAATACTGTGACGACAGAGGTCAACGCTCTATCGACGACGTTGCGGAGTGTGTAGTCCATGGGCCAGACCAGAATTTGGTATCACCAAGATGGACAAAGCCTAATGGGATTTTTCTGATAGGTGTATGGCCCTAGGTGTTGAATTGGGGTCATAACCATGTGTATCGAGTAGCTTTATGTATTTTCTACCCCACAAGATTAATTTAAGAGTTCACGAAATCTGAATCAAATTTCAGGGGTAGGGGAAACCTAATTAGCCAAAACTTTGGCCAGAATAATGCTAGAACAGTCATTGACCACTCAAGATGTGTGCTTTGACTCACTCTATTCAATGAATATAATATAATTGCTTGCAAGTTAGTCTTGAAAGTAGGTCAGCAAAGGTCACAAGGTCATACAATTTGGGTCATGAAAAAAATTGGTGGCACGAACATTTCTGGCATTGATTGTTTGAGCCCAAGTCATCAAAAGTGTTTAGAAAAGATAAGATGCAGTGCCAGAATGAATGAATGTTTATTTAACAACAGCAACACAGGAATATACAACATAGTATGAAAAATAATACAATACATAATGGTAACGACAATACAATATAATATCGGTGCTGTTGTTAAAAGGACATAGCAGAAGTCATATGACTTGTAAGGCGCTATGCCCTTCTCAACTAAAATGCGTAATAGTTATAGTAAAAGTTATGAGATGTAATACAACCAACAATAATATTTTTTTTGCATTGTGTTAATTGTTCATAAATACGAAGAAAGTAACGTGGACTTTAAACTTTTTTAAATTGTTGTAAACTTGGCAACTGTCTTATATTACTTTCAAGACCGTTCCATACGTGTATTCCTCTGACAGTAATTGACAGTAGTCTATGGGTGGTGTTCGCTTTTTTAACATAAAATAGTTTAGATTGTCTGGTATCATACTTGTGTACGGCTGCAGTTGGTTCAAGAAGCTATATCAAATCAATTGAAGACCTTATTTTTCAATTGCAGTGAGAAAAGTACTAATGTGGGGAAACGGAAGAATGACGCGCCAATGAAAAAAGCAAATTTCACAAATTCTCTTAAGTAGCACGTACCTATGCAAATTAAACACCAAGCTATTGCAAATGTTCAAAAATTGAGTTCACCCTGGTCTATATCAAGGTCAACCAAGGTCATGTAAACGTCACTATGTTCCTCAACCGGCATTATGAATTAGAGGTCTCTGTCATGTTATTGATTAATCACTGAACCCTATGTCTGTTTCCTGCTGAACATGTGAAACAAGAACATAGTAAACTAGTCATTGCATTCACCTTGGTACATGTATCAAATACCAATTGTGCTTCTCCTTCCTAGTCCTCATCAGTATCACAGTCCGCATCAAAACAGTCAGAATCGTTCTCAAATGTTTCATCTTCTATCTTCTGATTTTCACATGTCTGGAGGCGGCACATATAAGTGCATTTGAAGCCATTCACCATACATGGACAATCATCTGGTACACATTTCCGCTTGCAGTGGCATGCAAGAAGCTCCAGTATAGCATCAGGAGCAACCTGTCCGTGTATCCAATCCAAGTCAAGGCCCCCATCAGGTCACTTGATCCATCCATGGCCGTCTGGTTCAGGAATGTCAGGCATTGGCAGCAATGCCCCCCGCCACACTCCGGCTTGGTAATTTGCACGCTGTATGTGCTGCTTGAGACTGTCCTCACATGGGGGGAGTGTGCTGGAATCAACTTCTCCTCTCTTCGAAAGAAACATTTCATGTCGGAGAATGTTCACTTTGCATGTTTTTGAAGACGCAGCATACATGCGACACGTGAACTCCCGCAGTTTGGTTTTTAGCGATTGATCCACGTTCCAGGATGTTCCAAGCTGCACAAATGCATCAATTGCTACTTCGTCCTTTTTCAGTTGTTTCAGAGGGCCTGTCTTCCCTCGGCCAGCAAAGGCACTTACAGTGTCACAGCCTGTAAAGGCGTGGAAAGCAATCAAGGCCTGTGACAACTTGTGTCCCAACACTGCCCTCAGTTTCCTAATGTCCATGTATCGCACCCTAGTTGAAGTTCCACTTTTCTGATAAAGGGAAGCAGGTATTTCTTTTGCGAATGCAATGAGGAGCACAAACACGTCAGTATCCTCTGATACAACTATGACGGACGCATATCCTTAGTCAGATGCATGCTTTGCATACAGAAGAATCCGTGTGTCTGCCTCTTCTTGAGAGGACTTAAGATCATTGACAAGGGACGCTCCCATCTGACCAACGCGCCAACACTTCTGACCACATGTGACGAATAGTGTTTTTTGGCCAATCATTGACTTGCTCTTATTGGACTTCCATTACTCTGTGATGAATTCAATCAGCATGGTCTTATTTTGGGCTTCGGAGAGAAACTTCGCCACTGTTTGACCTTATGACCTGTTGCAAGACTTCTAAATTTCACACCAGACCCAGAGCCCCGATTAACTCGTTCTGCATCTTTGATTGAACCTTCTCGATAAACATCGAACACAACATCGACCCTGTCGCATTTGCCTCCGTCGCGAATAACTATCTTCAACACTGTCTTGGCTATGTCACCAAAGGTTTTTTGGTTACCATCCAATTTCTGAACAATGCTCATACCATCAACGTTCTGTGGTATGTCATTCATGAATTTCGCCTTGTCAGTTTTTCTGAGAGACCCATCAGCATTTGCAAGCACCCACGGAATTGGGCCAAGAGGATAGCTTAGAACTTTTTTTATCTCAAGTTTTCGTGTCTGGGCAACAACAATGATATGTCCAAAGAGATTCCTGTCAGATTTGAGGACAATTTCCTTTCCTTTGCACGTCGGCTTCTTTGTGTACACATCGCTGAAGGTCTTCAGTTTCTGCTTCTTCATTGTTGCAAAGAAGTCAACGGTATTGTTCTCTAAGCGCCGAGTTCTAAATGCCTCGAATGCCTCTTCGCCAACCTTCGAAGCATTCATCAGATCGTGTGCGATTTCCGTTGGTGGCGTAGCTGCTGTGGCCAGACTCACAAGACTATCTTGATCTGACCAGAATGGGTTTATCCAGCTGTCCTCCATTAGGTTGACAAGGGACTGGACGTCTGCCTCATCCTTCACTATCCTGCTTTGTTGTATATCCGGGTGATTCAATCGAGAGCCCCCAAGGCCGACCATTTCCCTCAGTTGTCTAAGAAAGAGGCTCCTGTGTTCTGCATTCAGGTAGTACCTTTGTACAGTCCCACTTTTCAAACTGACACCTTTCGTACCACCAGCAGTTTGGGTGTCCTGATTGATGGTTTCTTCGATGGTTTGGTCACATGGTATCTAGCCAAAAGTGATGAACCAATCTGTACCGAAATGCCTCTTTGCATGAAGTCCTCATACACATCTGGATAGTCCATACTCAGGCGGCACATGGTAGCGAAATAGTAGGGAAGGTAACACGCGTAGTTGAGACGGTCATAGGCGAAGCACCATGGTATCATAGCTCTGATGCACATAAGGTGATGCTCAAAATCTCCTTCCCTGGATGCACGGACAAGGCCGAGGACAATCTCAACCATATCCACGTATGACATCCAAAAAGTAGACAGATCACAATTTTCAGTTCTCAGAAAGTCCAGGTAGTCTTGAAAACGCTGCAGTATATGAGAACAGGGGTGTACCATCTGAAACTCGAGCGAAGTTTCACCAGATATGTTCTCTGCGAAATCTGTCACATGAAACAATGTTTCAGCCAGCTCGTTCTTGTCTCCTTCCCCCAACCACGCTTCCAAACTAAGCGCAGGAGGGCCTCATACACCAACTAATGTAGCCGAATAGCTCTGTTGTATTTCTTACCATCCAGAACTCCAGCATTCGAACCATCAGCAATCACACCAGATTTTACTGATAGATCTCGCAGCCCTGCATCTCCAAACCGTTTTCCAATTACTGCAAGCATAGTGCAGATGGCATGGAAGACACCCATTCTCAGGACAATGGGATGACAATTATCTGGGTTCTTCCATACTACTTCACAGGCCTTGGCATAAAGAGCTTGGTCAAAGACGCACACAACTGCATTCAAATCGAGGGCCACTTCTCAGTTTGCCACTTCTCAGTTTGATGTTGAACCCAGTCCAGCTGCTGACTCGCTGACAATGCACGTTGGACAGGCGCGCCAACACCCAGGCAATGTTCTTTATTGGTGTGACTCGGACAATGGTTGTGAACGGAGAGTCAATTCTTTCTAATGGTTTAGGTCCCATGCGTTTCCCCGCATTTTATATGGGAATACTATGACTGTCTCCTGAGATAGAGCGCTTTTTTGTCTTTGACACTCTAGCCGGCACCCTTTGCTCAACATCCTCGTAGAGATCCTTCTGTTGTATAGCAATTCCATTGACTCGATGCGAGGTGCCCCCACCATTGAGTGTTTCCTCCAAACGGTGAATATTGTCCCAAATCAGAGTTGTGAAAATGCATATCTATTCTTCCAAACACTGATGGCAAAACATTGACCCATACTCTAAAAGTTCTGCCTCCATGATGCTCAAATTGACACAAACAGGTGGTGACACCTATTGATAAATCCTGCTAGGGAGCATGCATTACACCTGGCTTTCATCTCTGCCTTGTTTTTGAATATAACAGGTAAAAAAACGAAGAACTCCTCAAAAATACGCAAGAGAAGCCAGAATTGAGGATACAACAAAATGTAACTTAAGAACCATTTTCATATGGAATTCCCCTCTTCAGATTCTCTAAAATTGTGTGTGTTTTAGCCTTACATGAACATGACCGCCCAATAACTATTAGAAACATATCCTCCAAGAGCATTCAATGATTAATGGTGTATTTGGTGGGGTCAGACTGTAATATGATGAAACAAATGATGACGACTGCTGATTTTGGGCATGACCCGAATTTCGTGACATTTTGACCTTTGCTGACATACTTTCAAAATCAACTTGCAATCAGTTAAATTCAATCGATAGAGTGATGCAAACCAGACAATTTGAGTAGTAGATCACTGTCATAGCTTTGTTGTGGCCGGAGTTATAGCAAATTAAGTTTCCCTTACCCCCAAATTTAGTGTTGGAAATTTTTAAGTTCTCACATTAGCTTTAGGGGTAAAAATACAGAAAGCTACTCGATATGCAGGGTTATGACCCCAATTTGTCATCTAAATACATAGGCCTATCTAAAAAACCACATCAGGCTTTGTCCATCTTGGTGATACCAATTCATGAAAAAATGGCTTCTGGCCCATGGACTAGTGGAGAACCTAAAGACAAACTGGCAATGAGCTCATTTTTGTGTTTTCTGTTGATAAATATTTGAATAAAAGTCAATTTAAAATTGCATTACTTTGTTATTTATATAATTATTAAAATACTGTTTGCAGTGTTTTGAAATGCATTGAATGGAGTAATACATTTGCAATTTGTTTTCATAAACATGGATATATTTATACATATAATGCAGTGTGCATAACCACATTTATTATGAGAATAAATATATATTAACTTGACATATAATAATAAATAAATAAATTAGTTAATATGTGATAATTTGCGGGTAACCTCGACAGATAGACACGGTTTTTGTAAAATGCGACAATGTTCGTGACTATAATATTATGTTTATATAAACTTACAATTTGTTTTAAAAAACTGTAATTGTGGCAAGAGATCTAATTAATAATTATGTAATATTAATAAATTCGTCAATATTCGTATACAGACCAATACAAGAACAAAAGGCCATAATGTCCATAATTATGAAGATAATTACACATATTATTATGCAATGGGTATAACTTCATTAACAGAAAGTTACACATATAAATAAATAAATCGTTTACTAATACTTTAATTAAGTAGTCAATATTTTATAATAAGCATGCCAATTTGATAGTCCTACGAATCTTAGTAAAATGCCATAAAGTCCATATTTATGAAGATGTACATAGTATCACTTTGAACTGTGTACAATTACATATACAGAGGTAATAAAGGCAAAGTAACAAATCATTTATAAATATCAGCAATTTAATTTGTCAATATTTATTATTTACCTTCCAACATTGACAGAATGGCATGTAAGTAAACACCCTTGTGTCCACGATTATGAGGACAGTCGTAGAATGTAGACAAACAGTAAACCACTGCTGCCATTGATGCAACGCGCTGTAAGTCACCCAGCTGCAGTTGGGGCTGCTTTGAGTTACCCCAGAAAGTCCGCCTAACTTGTGACATAACCCAGCTGGGTGTGAGTCATGTACCCGCTCCTACTGGCTAGATGTCACCTAGGTGTTATTTACCCTAACTTGGGTGTGATTTGGACTTGGGTGTGTGTCATGCACCTGGCCACATACGAGTAGTGAACAAACGACCACAGCAGTTGCATGTATGTCTTAATACTGCAGTTGCTGCGTTATCGGTTAAGTATATTTATATTTTAAAAAGGTTAAGTTCATAGAAATGCTGTGCATTAGTCCCTGTCGAATGCATTGTATTATCCACGTTCTCATGTTGTACGTGTAGTTCCGCTGCCTCCAAAGCAACTACAAGTGTTGACACATCGCACAACGACAACTAGTGTAACAGTAACTTGGAAATACGACCGACTTAAGTCTCACATTGAAAAGTGGCGAGTCCAATACAATGTGAAGGGGAAGTCTGACGTGAACTACATCGACACCAACTCGGCAAACGTTCTGCAGCAGACCGTCAGGAATCTGACGTCAGGACAGAACTACACCATCGCCGTTTACGGTGTCACCTACAAAGGCGTGGTTAGTCTACAAGCACCAGAAGTGATTGTGACTGTCGGTTAGTATTTCCATGCAAGACAAAAGGTATCGTATTTTGTGTTGTTCTTTTTTTACTCTTAATGACCGCCAGCAGCAGTGCATTCATTACACACCTTTGGTTCATCCCAACATGATATAAGTCGCGACGTCTAAGTTACCTCTCTGTAGAGCAATAGATGAGGGACTGACTGAAACTTCGGACTGTCAGCCGAGAAAAGTCGGCTTCGAATTATGTGTTGGTTACTGCACATTGGACCAGTTCACCCAGTTATCTGACTGAATACTTTGCTACAAAAGTGGTATACAGCTATATATGAACCATTTTGGCGCATGAGTTATAACTTGGCTAAATGCTTCCGAAGTCAGTCGGGATGGTCTTCGACTGTACATATGCGACGCAGAGTAATTTATAAAGCGCTCTGTATAGTTCAAAGAACTGGACACGGCGCTATATATAATCAACAACCTTTAACTTTTTAATACGCTAAGCAGTTCTATGCTCACGTTATTATAGTTAACAAACATAGTTGTAATATACCATTTGCAGGGTACGAAATAAGACCGGTCCGATTGTCCGGGACGAGTAGTTTTGGAGCTCGGACTAGTAAGAGGTGTCCTTTTTACAAAGTAAAAACATATTCAGGACTAGTTGTCGATAACGACGGACTACTAGCTAGCTAGAACTATCGTACATCCTGCATTTGGAGCGTGCAGTGCGTACGTGTGTTCAGCTCACAAATGTGTTATTAATATGATTAAGTAAGAAACTGACTTCTTTAACAGATGCTCAACTAAAGACATACAAATATATTTTAACAATACAGGATTAAGACATAAATAACTACATTTTGTAACTTGAATCTCATTTGTGTCTTGTTGTTCTACAGTTCCGTCAGTAGTTGGTGAAATCGTGATCGCAAAACGTGATCCTTCTTTCTTGAAACTCTCGTGGACACCATTTGATGGCGACTTAACACATTATCGGCTGGATATGTTAGCAACTGAAGATAATACGATGCACAGTAACAACGTAGATAAGTAGGTGTGTCTATGTTGACTAAGAAGGTCTATCGCTGCACAATTATATAGTCGCATCGCGATGGTGGATGATGCAGTGTGCGATGCGATGGGGATATGGTGTCGATGCTCAGTTCCATGTGTAGAGCTATGGGCGAGGCTATGCACTATCATAACACGATAGCGTGGCCAAAAATAGACCACTGTGCATCGCCAGTCGACCGTAGCATCGCCAGTCGACCGTAGCATCGCGTATGAAATTGCATGTAGTCACTGTCCATCGTGTTGCGAAATACATAATTTTCAAGCGGTGACATTTCTAAGCTAACATTCAGTACAATAGGTGTACATGATAGAGTATCTATCGCGAACATTATACGGTTAACTACAAACACTATATTGATTACAGCAAGGGCGATTGTACATAGATTGTTTTTAAATCGCCAAATTAAGATACACATATCAGTTTCCATTAAGAAATGAGCATAATTAAACATTTCTTTATAATACTAATCGTCTGATCACAAAATATTTTATAGGCGATACATATTATATTGTCTACATAATGCACTGTTTAAAAATAAACATGCTGAGTGTGTTGAAATGCCTGATTGTGTCACCAGGGGCTCTCCTCGGGAACTCACGTATGGGAACTTGCAGTCCGGCCGTGGCTACAACGTCACGGTCACTGTGGTGTCCGGCAGAGTCAGCGGCCGGGGTGTGTCGCCAATCTTCTATACAAGTAAGCAGCAGCGCTATTGCGCATACATTTATCCGGGCGTTACATTTGATCCACGTTGTTACAACCGATAATGTAATAATCGCCCGTTAATGCAATAACTTCCCGATAAGGTAATAAAATCGCCCGTTAATGTAATAACCGCCCGATAATGTAATAAAATCGCCCGATAATGTAACAAATTGGCCAACCGATAATGTAATAATTTTTGCCTGATAATGTAATAAACTCCTCTTGCCTAATAATGTAATAACTTTCACCCGATAATGTAATAACGTACATATTTCACTAGGGAATAATTTGTTTGCCGTGCCAGTATTTATGTTATGGTATGGCGTAAGCCAACGATTCATTACTACATTAATTTTCGACGAAATTGCTGCTTTCTCTCAATGAACAACAAATCACACGTTGCATATCCATATGTGCAGTGTAGCCGTTCTCACATGACTTGGAAAATACTTAGAGTAAACATTTCCAACTGAGACAGAAAAACAATAGACTTTATTTCGTTGCAATTTTACTAGGTAAAATATTGATATCTACTCTACCGTGAGATATGTTATGACATCACCAAAGTCTAAGTACAATTGCTAGAATTACGGATATTACAAATGCAGATCATATAATTACGTCAAAAAACTAAGCTGGTACTGTCATCATAATCGCTGGTAAAAAATAAAGATAATATGTAGATCATACATGCACAATGATTATGCAAACAACCAAAATTATATTGTCGTCGTTATTCGCAGATAAATTAACATCAATAAATTACGGACATTCAAATGCAGATCGCACAATTACATCAAGAGACAGTACTGCCATTTCCATCATATTCGCTATTATACAAACGACTAAAATTATATTGTTGTCAGTATTTGCAGATAAGTAAAGATGTATGCATTGTAAAATAAGGTTTAAAACGAAATAACAATTATGATGCTGCTATCAATAGCACATTCATATATGACATAAACAAGGTCTTAAACAGGCCACATTATTGTTGCTGGTTGTGCGTTTAACGCGGCAAAATAAAAACAATTTAACGACATGTGTTTCATAGAATTACGAACATTACAAATACTGATCACATAATTGTGTCAAAAGACAAATACAATATTATGTAAATCTCAACCAAAAACCCAATAAGCTACGCGGATAAGACTAAGCTACATGTATAGACAGCACATATTTTAATAATATGTTAATGCTCTACGTGTACGCATGCATGTATTATAGTTGAAAATATTCATTGTTGGAAACGATCATAATAATACAAATATAATATCTCAATAATAAAAATAGATATGCCCTCTCTGTGAAAATACCGAACTGATTGTTCCTAAATCGCATCATCACCCTGACCTGATCTCATCACCTGCGTCGCCCAAAAATATCCGCTACCCGATAGCAGCCGAACGATTCGACTGCCACAACGTTGTACCATTGGGGATTTCCCCTTAATAACTGTCGTACCCGAGAAGCTACTCCACTTCCTGGACGGGCCTGCCACATCAGTCTCCTCACGCTCAACGTAGTGTCACAAGCAGAATCAAAGTGCATAGCTTCTGCCAAACTAGGCGAAATATGTAATTGCGTGGTCAAGAAAAACCGGTTTGTCAGATGATGAGCTGCTAATTCCCTAACACACACGATTTATGGTGCCCAACATTGCGAAATCACATGCGAGTGTCATAAGTATGATGTGTGAACATATTTCGTTCGGGAATAGTGGCAGGTTGCTCATTAGATCACCATCATCACCATCATCACCTCTGTGTACTGTCTTGCTGCGACTAATTTCGACGTCGTGACTTGTTGTAATCCTGTCATCATCACCATCACCTAACTCTGGTAAATCGTCCAGTTTTGATTTATCATCAACTAATCTATGGTCAATATGTTTCCCCCTCACTGTCTACTCTCACTGCTCCTCTGTCCTCGCTGTCTGCTAACCCTCCTTCCCTGCCCTCGTCCTCGCTGTCTGCCAACCCTCCTTCCCTGCCTTCGTCCTCACTGTCTGCTAACCCTCCTTCCCTGCCTTCGTCCTCGCTGTCTGCTAACCCTCCTTCCCTGCCTTCGTCCTCGCTGTCTGCTAACCCTCCTTCCCTGCCTTCGTCCTCGCTGTCTGCCAACCCTCCTTCCCTGCCTTCGTCCTCGCTGTCTGCCAACCCTCCTTCCCTGCCTTCGTCCTCGCTGTCTGCTAACCCTCCTTCACTGCCTTCGTCCTCGCTGTCTGCCAACCCTCCTTCCATGCCCTCGTCCTCGCTGTCTGCTAACCCTCCTTCCCTGCCTTCGTCCTCGCTGTCTGCCAACCCTCCTTCCCTGCCCTCGTCCTCACTCTCTGCTAACCCTCCTTCCCTGCCTTCGTCCTCGCTGTCTGCCAACCCTCCTTCCCTGCCCTCGTCCTCACTGTCTGCTAACCCTCCTTCCCTGCCCTCGTCTTCGCTGTCTGCCAACCCTCCTTCCCTGCCCTCGTCCTCACTGTCTGCCAACCCTCCATCTCTGTCTTCGCTGTCATCTGGCTCTATTTCATCTACTTCCCGGCGGTCCCCACTGTCAATCAACGCTCGTCCATTGTCATCACGCTCATTAGCTAGTTCGTCGTTACGGTTGTCACTACCTCCTCTGTCAAACAAAGAGATGACCCTCGCCACGCCCTCGTCTGAGCCCTCAATGCTGAAATAGTGTTCACCCCTTCCTTCTCTAAGGTGGGCGAGATACAATTTAGGGATGGTTTCGTCATATCTGCAAACACCACGCCTGCGGCATTAGACACCCTAACATCATTGCATGGAAAGTGAAACCGTCATTCGTAAATGGTGCGAGAATGTATAAATCAAAATCCTGACTTGGCAAATTTAACTTCAGGTTTGGAATCAACATATTGGATTTAATCTAAAAAGAATACTACTACCCATTAATAAACATGGCAGTATTGCGAAATAGGCGACATAAAAAATGGATTAAGTGCAAGAAATCATCATGAAATCCACAAAAAGGACTAAGTCCTACGTGAAATATGTAAGTTATTACAGTATCGGGCGAAAGTTATTACATTATCAGGCAAGAGGAGTTTATTACATTATCAGGCAAATTTTTTTACATTATCGGTTGGCCAGTTTATTACATTATCGGGCGATTTTATTACATTATCGGGCGGTTATTACATTAATGGGCGATTTTATTACATTATCCGGCAGTTATTACATTAACGGGCGATTTTATTACATTTTCGGGCAGTTATTACATTAACGGGCGATTGTATTACATTATCGGGCAGTTATTACATTAACGGGCGATTTTATTACATTATCGGGCAGTTATTACATTAACGGGCGATTTTATTACATTATCCGGCAGTTATTACATTAACGGGCGATTTTATTACATTTTCGGGCAGTTATTACATTAACGGGCGATTTTATTACATTATCGGGCAGTTATTACATTAACGGGCGATTATATTACATTATCCGGCAGTTATTACATTAACGGGCGATTTTATTACATTATCCGGCAGTTATTACATTAACGGGCGATTATATTACATTATCCGGCAGTTATTACATTAACGGGCGATTATAACATTATCGGTTGTAACACACGTTACTTGTCTGCGCCATGGGACTAGACGCCACATGGTCAATCATACATGGATAGCAGCTTGATTTCTGCGCCCACGCAGTCCATGCGTGGGGGTAAAATCAATTGACCTTGAACCTTTATCGTTCACCTTGACCTTATATAGAATTCAAATATGCACAATAATAAACACATGAAATCAACTTAAAGATCAAGGTTATTGTCCAAGAATTAAAGATGGTAGCACATTAGAAGACCCGACATCCGATAACTGAAATTTCAGTGATTTAGGAGGTACGTTAGGCTTTTCACCCACTGCGCGTACAATGTTCAAGACAGAGAGTTCGTCTTGGTACCAAATAGAACCTTATGGCATTGGGAAGTTTTCCATTTAGAACAGAGTCCATTTGGTTTATTTCGAAAGGCTTGTAAATATTAATTTCTGACATGAACGTGTCAGGCGGAGGACGATTATTCATCATTTTTGGGACGCAGTGGCTCAAATCATGGACTTGGTTTGCGGAAAGCCCCTAAATCATATACGGTAGCCCTCCCTAACATCCAGACATACTTTTTGCCAAATATGGTGTTTCTGTGTCTATCTCTGACGTCACGGTGACACAATATTTGAATATACCTAATTGTAGGCCCGACAAAGTTTGTTTTGGCCCGCTGAGGGCAAAAGGCCCCGAGTTGGGAGTGGGCATTATAAACTTGCGATGGCCCATGGTATAGGTTAACAGGAAATGACAGTGAAAAAAGGGACCGGGGCTCTAAATCTGTTTTAAATGGTCCATAGAAGTCAAATCAATCGTCAAACCTTAGTAGCCAGAGAATGATCACGAAACTGCCATTTTAGACCTTACTATGTCAGTAAGTGCTTTCAAACGTTTTATGACTTTTGTTCGTCACTACTTGTTTAATGTAGCAAATGTTTTATATATTCGTCGTTCCTTTTCCAAACTGACCTCATTCGTTTTATATCGCCCTTGATCATTACTCTTTGTGTTAAGTCGGGAACTCACTAAGCCGGCCGGCCGATTTTGCATCGGCCGGTCATCGTGGGACGTCGTGGGGCATCGGCCGGATAACGGTTAAGTGAGTTCCAAAAATCGTGGCATCGGCCGGGCGTCGTGCGTCGAGCCGATGCCCGCACGACGTCGGCCGGCGGTATCAAATATGTTTGATATTGTCGGCCGACCGACGCCCGCCCGACGCCCGGCCGCAGATGTTTTGGGTTGTTTAGGCGCCGACATGATAGCTTTTCAGCGTTCAGACTGTCCACAGAGTGTTGTATTGGGTAATATTCGCACAGTAAGCAATTTTTGGAGACGAACACACAAGTGAAAGGAACACAGCTCCAAAACGGTAAGAAAGACACGTACAGGCCGTAAAAAAACCAGAGAAGGAGACCCCCGCGCAAAGCAACCACCAAGGATGTTCCAGAAGCACCCACACCGACCAAAACACGGCGCACACTGGCTGAAGGCGACGTCAATAGTGCCGACTACAAATCACGCTTTGACGATTTTGGTAAGATGTCACCGGGCAGTTTCAGGCTGTGGACCGAAGAACGTGAGGAACAACTGTGTGGATTGTGGGAGGAGGAGCGACCCCTCTACGACCAGATGTCGACCCACTATATACAGACACACAACTGTGTGAATTGTGGGAGGAGGAGCGACCCCTCTACGACCAGATGTCGACCCACTACAGACACACAACTGTGTGAATTGTGGGAGGAGGAGCGACCCCTCTACGACCAGATGTCGACCCACTACAGACACACAACTGTGTGAATTGTGGGAGGAGGAGCGACCCCTCTACGACCAGATGTCGGCCTACTACAGACACACAACTGTGTGAATTGTGGGAGGAGGAGCGACCCCTCTACGACCAGATGTCGGCCCACTACAGACACACAACTGTGTGAATTGAGGGAGGAGGAGCGACCCCTCTACGACCAGATGTCGGCCCACTACAGACACAACTGTGTGAATTGTGGGAGGAGCGTCCCCTCTACGACCAGATGTCGGCCCACTACAGACACACAACTGTGTGAATTGTGGGAGGAGCGTCCCTTCTACGACCAGATGTCGGCCCACTACAGACACAGCACCGTGAGTCATCTTGCGCTTGAGCGCACAGCGGCAAAGATGGACATAACAGGTGAGTACAAACAAAATTACAAATTGGGGGCGATGTAGGGGGAGAGGGCTAGTACAAAAAATTAGTCGTAAAATAATATTTTCTGTTAGTAAAGCAAGTGAAAAAATACATGTACAAAATTTCCCCCTAAATAACTGCCTGATTTCAATGAGAAATATTTGTCGGTAGAGGTTTCATGGGGGGTGGAGAGGGTAGGAAAAATTATATTTCAGTATAGTTACCCCCAGCACAACTTTAATATGTCCACAAACTACCCTAAGAGTTTTTTCCATTCCCAGTTGCTGGACAAACCATTTTTTTTTATTTAATGACATTTCTTAAAGATTATTTTTTCGCACCCACACAAAGTCATTGCGCACGTCGTATGGCCAGCTGAATAACATCCCATCTGGATCTAGAGCGAACGCCTTGCGACCCCGGCAGAAGATGATCCTGCGTTTGTGCAAATTGCTGGCGGCACACATTCAGTCGAGGACGACGCAAGCAATATGCTCACGGCCCCACCAGAAAAGGGACTATACGGTGGGAACCGTAGTAAAAAATTGATGATGTGGAAGGGAACAGAATATCATAATTTATGTAATATTTGTGTTATTTCTCAAGTCCAATCAATTTGGTCGCCCTTTTGAATAAGGTTTCTACACGTGGAATCACATTGCGGTGAGGTTATGGCTGGGGAAACAATTATTTGAATAAACCTAGAGTATCTGCATTGATATTATACCACCTAGAAGAAAAAAGTTTGGCAATTCAATTGTAATAACATTTTGTTTCTAAACTTTAATCTTTTTAATTGGACCTAAAAATGCTGCGATTTTTCATGTTTTTGGCCACATGCCACATATTTTATTTACCATTACTTGCTGGGTTTTTTACTTTTCCATTTTTTTTGTATACATTGTGATAATTTGTTGTGACAGGTGCCAGCCAAGGCCAGTCCGTCGACAGCAGATGAGGAGTTCCGTGATTACACGGGTGAAGGCTTTTCCGCCATCGAGGAGAAGACACCAGAGCCTGCAAATAAGAGAAAGCCTAAGAAACGAGCGACCCGTCGGGAATTGGTCCCGATTTCTGATGACGATGAGGACATACAATCGGTCTACTCTTCCGTTTCCCAAGCAAAGAAAAAGTAATCCTCTGCTATTGATGATGCTCTCATTTCACAAATGGCCGCTTCCGTCACATCCATGGCAAAAGTGTATGCCGATAAGAAGACTGATAAATCGACTCCTAAGACCGATTCTGAGGACTTTGCACTTATGTGGGCTCGGGTTTTGGCGGTAAAGAGAAATCAATTGGAGGCAGAAATCGTGCCACAATTTATGTTTAAGGTAGACGGGCTGGCGCTGAAAGCGTTTCAGGTAAAATGGGAGTACTGAATGGGAACTAAAGACACTGTTGATTAAGTTTTGTGGAAACGGCGAGTAGTGTTGGGAGTTAATTTTTACATTCCAATTTGATTAGTGCGCCGATGTAATAATAACATGAAACTTTGTGTATACTAGGCTAGATTTACCACTTTACATTTCTTTTATTCACAAAAATATAGTCCATAAACGCTAGTTTTTTGGCCTGTAAAATGAACATAAAGAACATAGGTATATACAGATCTTGTAACTTTGTCAGCATCTTATAAAGTAATAAAACATGTTTGCCTTTTAACAAATGTTTTTTCTCCTGCAATCCTGCGGGCACGAGAGAGACGGGAGTTAAATATGCGCTGGCGTCTTGTGAGACGCTGGGAACTGTAGGGTTTTAGAAGAGTTAGTGTGAGTGGGAAAGCATCGTCTCCAACCAGAAAATGGGGAACGTCGCCCTCGATCCCCTTTATCGGGGAGTCTTTTGGGATGTTATGCAGGTTGTCTTTGTGTTCAAAGTTCAGTTTAAAATCGCAATTTCGCCGGATTCCGCCGTCACATGCTTTTCCCTCTGCACCCAGATTGGCGTATATGAATTCATAATTATGGTCAACGATTGTCAGAAGTACAAAAGAATAATATTTGTTGTAGTTCCAATAGAAGGTCTCAGAACCTGGCGGGCAGTAGATGGCGAAGTGGTTGCGATCGATTGCCCTCAGGCAATTGGGTAAATTCCACCGGCGCTCGAACCCTTGTGAGATCTTCTGCCATTCCGCCGTGGTAGTCGGGGTCTGAAAAGCAAAGTATATTTTCTCTTATCTAGTGGGAAAAATAGAGAACATTTCACACATAAAAACAATATAGAATAAAACGTTAAAGACGACAGTGATAGAGCCGCCAACACCATTTTAAATAAATATTTCGTATTGCAAACTATAGACCAGAATAAATGTTGTATGTTTACGAAATCGCACGTTATTGCGTACAGTAAAAACAATCTACCCACCTTCAGGTAAGTCGGTTGAAGCGTCGCGACGATGGCCTCACACGTGTCCGCGATGATACGTCTTGCCGTCGACAGCCCGACGCGGAACTGAAACCGTCTCCTGCCAAAAATAATTAGGAGAGATTAGAAAACAAACCATATCTCCTTATAGTTATTAGGCACTTTCACATAAAGAATAAATAAAGTTGGAAATTATCAAATATAACAAGGAATAAAATGTAGTGCCTTTCAGTTTAATTGAAAATAAAAAACAAATTGCTATTCCATCCGCCAAGAAAGATTTTCAATCACAGAAAGAAACTGAATGGCACCACCGCCTTTGTGTAACCCGCAGACATGTTTTTGTAACAGACAAAATGTAGACTTTTATTTCATTATTTTTAGACCATTCAGTAAATAATAATGTTTTACCTAAGGCGAGATATCGCAGTGTCATGCATAGACGCTCGTCAGCGGTGATGGAGTAACCCAGTTGTTGTTACGCCGGCTGATCTTAGCGCCACCATCTCCAGCAACCTTTGGTAGACCTTAGAGGGCATCCGTAGTGTAGCGCATAACTCCTCAACATCGTTATCCTGGAAAAATACATTTAATATACACCTGTAATATACTACCCAGAATTGAAATAGCTGCCAGATAAAAACAAAATACTTTTTAAACAACTACATAGGATCAATAAAATATTAAACAAAACCTGTAAATGAGGCAAATATCGCTCACTTTCCGCAGTTCGTCGTAGCGTCATTATGGTGTTACTGCGCTTGCTGTAACGACGCAGCAGAAATGGTCTGGACCAGAAGCGCTTGGAATGCTTCTTCCTTCGGGGTTTCCTCTGAGACAATGCCACAAAAGCAGCACTTGCAGCAACAAAAATGGGCATGAATTCGTCCTCTGAGTCCGCCATGATGAACGTTTGGGTGTAGGTCACCTGGGCGAGCATATTGAATACCTCTACGGACAAAAAATCAAACTAATTTAAATTAATAGCGCTTAAATTATGAAATCGGCCGGCTGGCCACCGGCTGTGTATATTCGAAATATCTTAGCATCGGGCGGACAACGGCAGGCCGGTTGGCAGGTTCTGTGAGTTCCAAAATAACCAAACCGGCCGACGGCCCAATGTTCCCACGACGCCCGGCCGATTTAATTTTTCGTTCGTCGGCCTTCGGTTCAGTGAGTTCCCGGCTTTAGTCCATTTTGTCTATTTCGTCTATTTCGCAATCCTGCAACTTTTGCTAGTGGGTTCATTTTGAGATTATATCCAATATACTGGTTCCAAAGCTGAAGCACATTTGTCCCAGCAGGTCAGGATGTTGAGTTATGCATTATCACACCATTTATGAAAGGCGGGTTGGTGTAAGATGCTACTTTTCGACTGTGGGCTTCATTGACAACGAACTTGTCGGCGCAAATCCTGGTATCGATGATCTCACAAGTATTCTCTCTCCATGCTATAATGTCATGGTATCTAATGCTCACAGGCATGGGGTTTGCCCGTTCAATCCTAGTGTGAAAGCTTGATGAAGAAATGGTATAATTAGGAATGTTTTACATAGGTAATATTACGGAATTTGTCTACACTTTCGTGTCTGGCAATTATCGCATGTTGTGCTCAAGATGCAAACACACACACACACACACACACACACACACACACACACACACACACACACACACACACACACATATATATATATATATATATATATATATATATATATATATATATATATATATATATAATTAGTTGATATTACAAAGAATAAGAGTACGGATAAAATGTACCTTCATGGCATTAAATTAAATGAGCAAGTAGAAATCAATATCGAATGCTATTAAGACGGGTGATATGTCGATTATGTTTTCTATGTATTGCTGCCGGAACAGAAATGCCTTTTGTTGCCTTTGAAATGTGATGCAGCTATCACTATTTCCGATGTTAACAGGCAAATTGTTCCATAGAGTCGCCGCTGCTTTCGTAAAGGTTCTGTCTCCATACCCAGTAGAGGCACTTATATGTCAGCCTCGTGCAATTAATTATGTAATATGGCACATGCGGTGGCTATAAATAGACTTGGAGTTGCGATATTAGACAAGTTTTATTTAATTAATCTGTACAGTGACCCAGCAAACACACACACATATCAGTCTAGTGTCATAAATTGTGTAATATGGCACGTGCGGTGGCTATAAATAGACGTCGCGTTGCTTTATTAGAATTCGGCTTTGACAATAAGCATACACACACGCACGCACGCACGCACGCACGCACGCACGCACGCACGCACGCACCCACGCACGCTCGCACGCACACACGCACACGCACGCACGAACGCCTGAACGCACGCACGCACGCACGCACGTACGTACGTACATATGTATGTATATAATATTAATTATTGTCTATAAAATTGTATGGATGAGATCATAATCATAAGGCTACAGCTAGGATCTTACATAATTACAAATATGATGAGGTACGGTCGATTAAATTACGAAACATGTACTAGTGTGACACAACGTATCTAAACACAGGACGACATCGACAACTTTATTCAAGGTTATTAGAGCAGAAACTGCTTATATACTTCGCAAATAGACAACGCGTTCAGAACCCACGTGACTACATTGTTCAAGTGCGCAGACAGACGACGCAGTGACGTCACTGTATTGTTCACTTCTGTGTCAACGAACGTAATTGTCACCACGGCAAAACTCAGCGGATGTCCTGTCGTCATCGTCACCGATCGTTAGAAATGTCTCCAATGATTCGACCATTGGACGGTCGGCGCATGTACATATGTCTTGTCAGACGCAGAAGCCGGCTGGCCATGGCTACAGCGACAGATCTCTCGCACCTGACGTCTGCAGGTCGGAGCATCACGCAGGAGCGACGGAAGTTTCCTTTGTCGTTGTCCGGTCGGAGCGAACACTTCTGTGTCGACTTTGACACACGTCCAGTGTCGGTGCCCGTCAGTGTCGCTGAAGACGACGGCCGCTTCACGCGACGTTCATCGGGCCCAGGACGCGTCGTTGCCGTCGGTGCTGACGAGGGACGATCGGAGATCGCGGGTCGGTGTTACGGTTGCCAGTCGCTAATCGTTGATCGGTCGTCTTGATGACGTCATGCTTGCCCTAGTCCCTAGAACCAAAACTGAACACTGACCCGAGCAAACGTCCGTACTCGTAATATTACAATTAAAGTATCCCCCCCCGCGGGTCGGTGTTACGGCCAGTTGCCGTTCGCTAATCGTTGATCGGTCGTCGCGATGACGTCATGCTTGCCCTAGTTCCTAGAACCAAAACTGACCACTGAGCCGAGCAAACGTCCGTACTCGTAATATTATAATTAAAGTAGTGTTCATGATTTAACAACATATCGTCACGCCCATTGCAGTCGTACTCGTGCCACACGCTCTAGTCTAAGATAATTATAACAACCGAATCTGAATAGCGACGCGTCGAAACTCAGCGATTCCACCGGCGAACAGGACGGACCCGTGAGGCACCTGAAATGCAAAGATAATCAATTAACTAATTAAAGTTGTCACTCTACCACTGCCCGTATTTGGTTAATGCTGTGGTAAGCTTCTAGATGGATAGTTATCAAGACAGAAAATACTAAATCAGATATAATACTTCTATACACGCGCGTCGATCGGTGGGGGACGGGGGGGGGGACGCGTCCCCCCACTTTTCACGGTGGGGGGACAGCATATGAATTGTCCCCCCCCCCACTTTTCAGCCTGTCTCAACACTCCTGTCTCTTAATAGCCGCTACATAGAACTAGCTAGACAATAAACTCGCGATATGAAGTTCAGCTGTTATTTATCGCAAATTAACACCAGGCAAACAAGTTTTGAGGCATGTTTTGCGCCATAATCCGTGATAGTTATTTAAACAAACGTAATATTTTAATGAATTGAACGACATTTTAGACAACTCTTCACAGTAGTCATCACAAGAGAGTTATCGAACAGCCCGTGGCATTTATACCAAAAAATGCGTTGTTATTTCGCTGCACATTGATGATTTTTAATATGTCGCGCATACGCAGCAAGGCCAATCGGACAGTTTATAACTACCGGACAAATGTAAGCCGCTGCCAGGCTCTATCAACCTCGTGTTGATATTATTAATAGGCTCTAGCCATCAAGCACATTTTAAATGATGAAATTTGTGTTGCATTTTCACCCTTCGCCTGCTTGATGCTTATCGCCTACGACAGAAGCGGCGGATTCATGCACTTTGTGTAACATATTCCCATTTGAGTGATGACAAATTTCTTTACCAAAATGTTGGATTGGGAAGTTCCACCAAGGCACAGCATGGGCGTCGATCAGTGGGGGACGCGGGGACGCTGACCACCCCACGGCCTGAGGGTGTAAGCATAGGAAATGTCCTCACAGTTTTTCAGTTCATAAAACAAATTTATAGGCATATATATATATATATATATATATATATATATATATATATATATATATATATATATATATATATAGCGAGACTGATCACTCCCCTCTCTTAAAAACCCTACACCCGTCTAGTAGTAAAATAAATAATAAGAATTAAACTTCCGACTGCCTAGTGGAAAATCACTATATCAATTGTTTGGTTGGCAGCAGCCCACAACTTGATCTAAGTCCAGTAAATATTCATCAAGCCGGGCTCTGTCATTTTGCACCCTTGTATTGATACATAGCCATCAAGCACATAATATATTATTAATTTTGGTTTGCCCTGTCATCCCTTGGATTGCAGCCTGGTCGCCCTGGTGGATATTTATATCGCCTACAACGGAACCAGAGGATTTATGCACTTTGTGTAATTTGATCTCATTTTAGTGATGACAAATTTCTTTGCCAAAAGGTTAATTCCTACACAGGCACCCCTGTAACCTTTGCACCTTGTCATTCTATGAATCAGGAAAGCAGTGTTCGGTCCAAAGTGTACTCCCAAATGTGCAGTGATTGGGGTAGGACATGGCCCGTCTTCAAATATATGTTGCCAACGTAACTATTATAAATAGCATAACATAAAGGCCTTTTTAGTTTAGAATTATCACCAGACCAACAATTAATTGTTTTATATATTTTTTAATTATGTGTATTTCAGGTCATATATATGTATATATATATATATATATATATATTTATATAAATATATACTGTATATATATTGTACATGTCATATATATATATATATATATATATATATATATATATATATATATATATATATATATATATATATATATATATATATATATATATATATATATATATATATATATATATATGTATATATATATATATATATATATATATATATATATATATATATGACATATTATAATATATTATATGACATAATATATATATATATATATATATATATGTATATAATATATATATATATATATATATGTATATATATATATATATATATATATATATATATATATATATATATATATATATATATTATGCATACATATATGTGTATATAAATTGGTCCCCCGTCCCCCCAACTTTTATAACCGGATCGACGCCCCTGCTTCTATAGCGACTATCATAACCTTACCTTAGAGTGTGGATGCACCGACCGTGGAGTACTGCGTCAACGGCTGCACTCCCCACTCCTGCAGCCTTCACGTGTCCCTTTGTCAGTTCGTCTCGCCCAGGGCCGCTACGGACCTTCCTTCTCTATCGGTCTCGACCACGTGCGCTCGAGTCGTTTACGAGTATAAAATAATAATAATGCACTTTAGTTAGACACTAAAATCCAAAGTATAAACTCTGTTCGGTAGTGTTGACAACATTAAAACATCCTAAGAAATAAATAAAATAAAAGCACAAGTAAAACATATGAGTACGTTTGTGTAAATCAGTGTTGTACAGAACTACAAGAGAAACTAAAATTAAACAGAGATGGCATTGTAGTCTATATCATATGTCAATGTAGTCAAGAAAATATACATACATATATACATGTATATACATATATACATACATATATATATATATATATATATACATATATATATATATATATATATATATATATATATATATATATATATATACATACACACACATACAAACATATACATAAACATACACACCACACACACACATATAGATACATACACATACATACATACATACATAATTTACATATATATATATATATATATATATATATATATATATATATATATATATATATATATATATATATATATATATATATATATATATATACATGTATACATGCACATACACATATATCTACATAAGGTTGTACATAAAGTAGCAGAATAAATAAATATATAATAATATACATAGTACTTAATTATTAACAAATGACTACAGCAATATAATAGTTGTGTCAATTGTAATTAAAAATATATGTTAATTTGTAAACTATTAATTAATAAATAATTAAAATGACCTGCTAGTTGAGCTAATTAAGAGTAAATAAGTAAATAAATAAACATATAAAAGGGTGAAAGGTGTAGAAAAACTAGACATTAAAAGCAATCTTGAAATAATAAGTCTTAAGGTGTGGTTTAAACTTGTTCATGCACACTGTGGATCGCAAGTTCTCAGGTAGTGCGTTCCAAAGAGTTGGTCCTGCACGAGAGAATGAACGACGCCCATATTGTTCAAGGTTGTAACGGGGGACCGCTAACAACGCGCGGTCAGCAGATCGTAAGGGGCGACGCGGCACGTACGGTGTGATCAGCGAGGCAATGTACGCCGGCGTCCGCTCATGTAGGGCGAGAAACACAAATGACGAGTAGCTTGTATTCAATGCGGTACTTCACGGGCAACCACTGGAGTGGTTGCAATGCGGCCGTCATGCTTCGCCGGTCACCGCGCCTGAGCCGCAGCACAACTCTGGCCGCCGAGCGCTGCACCATCTCAAGGCGGTGCAAGAAGCGGTCGGAGATGCCATACAGGACTGCGTTTCCGTAGTCTAGCTGTGATGTGACGAGGGCGTGGACGAGAGTCTTGCGTGCTGCAGTTGTCAGACTTGTTCGTAGTTTGGCAATACGACATAGATTTGAGTATGCAGCACGGCAGACGTTCGATACTTGCGCTGACATGTCAAGTCGGCTGTCAAGTAAAACGCCTATATCACGAACAGTCAGCGACAGTGATATAGATGACCCGCATACACAGATGGTGGACAACGAAGAAGGCGAGTGGACAGCGGAGGAACGAAAAACGATTGCTTCGGTCTTCGCCTCGTTTAGAAGAAGATGGCTGTAATCCAGCCACTGTCTAATATCACTCACGCATTCCTCGAATTTTCGTTGTGCATCAGCGTGACTCGATGGCGGCACTCAACGTACAATTGAGTGTCGTCTGCGTATATATGATACCTGATCTGAAGGCGATCGAAAATGTCCGTAATAGGTAAAAGGTAAATGTTAAATAATAGTGGACCTAGGACCGAGCCCTGTGGAACATCATTTTGAGTAATCACAGAAACAGATGTAACTTCGCGTATCTTTACTGCGTTCGTGGGGCCTACTAAGTATGAACTAAACCAAGCGAGCACTGCATGGTTTAGTCCGATAGCACGAAGACGACGCAGGAGAGTGCTGTGGTCCAGCTGAACTGAGATCTAACAGCACAAGCAGTACGCCACGCCGTGAATCCACTGCCTGTATCAGGTCTAGTGGTTACCGCAGCGGTGGTGTATTGGTTACCACACCCGCCTCTAACGCCGGCGGCACGGGTTCGATCCCCGGTACCGGCAGTTGTGATATAAAAATCTGGCTCTCAACATTGGGGGCTGTCTATCCCTTGTGAATCGGAGAATCACGATAATGTCGGTCCCGTCTCAATTTGGAACGTAAAAGAACCACTGAGGACGACAAGCACCCTGGCAGTGACCATCCTCAGTGACTCCTGCGTTAGCCCAATAGGCTGTTTGGAGTTAATAACCTGAGAACTGAGAACCTGAGGTATTCGTGTATTTGCACTAGCGCTGTTTCTGGGCTGTGTTTGGACCGGTACGCGCGCTTAAATGGGTCGTTGAAACCGTTTGTGTCAAGGTCACTAGTGGCGAAGTTCGTACCTTAGTGTTTTCGATAGAAAACTTAAGTTCGATATCGGACGGTAGTTTGTTAGACAGTTAAGGTCGATACCGCTTTTCTTCAGGATCGGTGTTACAATCGCGTGCTTCATGGCCGCAGGCACGACGCCGGATTCTAGTGACGAGTTAACGATGACTGTATAAACCGGTACTAGTATGTCGATGTTTTCTTTGAGCAGGCTCGTTGGCATCGGGTAAAGGGTGCAGGATTTCTCAGACGCCTGCAAAATGATCCGTCTGATGTATGCAGTCGTATAAATCTGTCTGTGGACAATGAGTCTTGTCTTTCGCCATCGGGGTTCTGCGCGACGGAGGACACGTTTCGCACAGGACAATTCTTCCGTGTGCCACGGAGTCTTCGGACGATCAGCGATGACACGTGTGACGACCGGCGCGTGCTTCTTGACGATGGCCTCGATAGCGGTGTTGTAGTTGTCGATGGACTCAACGGTGGTTCCGGACATCACGGCGAATGCGTCACGGATGTCAGCAGTGAAAGCCCGCTTGTCAATCGACGCGAACTTTCGATAACGCACTCGACGTTTCGGATGTTCAGGCTTTACGACGTTAAGATCACACTCGAGCGCACAATGATCTGTGAGCAGAGTAGTCGGGCTTACAGGTGTTGTGAGTAGATTAGATGTTTTCGCAGTTACGATCAAGTCTAGTATGTTACCACGTTCGTGAGTAGCACCACTGACATGTTGCACAAAGCCGGATGTGTCGAGCAAATCTGCTAGGTTAATCGCGTCAGTGCAGGTTGAGTCTTTATATCTAGTGCTGAAGTCACCACATACGATCGTTTCTGTGGGGTGAGCAGCAACGATTAACAATACTTTGGATCCATCATCCTGGAAAGTTTTAAAACATGAACGTGGCGGTCTATACATTACAATAACACGGGTTGTGCAGTCGATGCGGGCATTACGTAAAGTAACGGAAAGCGTTTCGGATGCGCACGTGTCAACACTAACACGTGACACGAACTGGAATGATTTACGAAAAAGGACACCAACGCCTCCTCCGCGACGAGCGCCACCACGTGACTGGTGAGCAAACGAGAAAGTATCTCTACAAAGTTCGGACACTGAAGCGTTGTCCTCATCTCTCAGCCAGGTTTCCGTTAAAGCCACAATTTTAATGTCCGCAGAACAGTCATCGGAGTAGTCATGGACAAGTAAAGTTTTATTTCGCAGAGACCTGACGTTAATCAGGGCAAATTTGGTCTTTGTCACAGTTCCAGGCAAGCGCACAATGGGTATTTGCAGTAGGTTGTTGTTACAAGGGCGTGTACATGGCCGGTCACTGGGTGGTCGACATCCGACCACTCGTGCAATTGCCCTTTGTTTCCGAGTGCCGCCCCGGCAGCCACGCCTTGGTGGTAACCTGGTTCAAGGCCAAGATCAACTAAGGTCCTCCGTGTGGTGGCATTCATGCGTGACGAACAAGAGCGACGAAACAATTGACAGGCCGAATACGTGTAGGTAGATATGATTGCGCAAGTGGTTTATGGTCCACTGACCCGCCAGAAGTGTCTATAGACAGTGTAGGATAAAACCAGTTTTTAAAGATCAGTAAAAACACACACATACGGCGTTCTTGGTGATAGCGCGACGACTTGATGTCATCTTCGCTGGTTTATGCATATATGTAGTAAAATTCAGCGTCGATGTAAACACAGAAACGTACTAAAAATTGTAAAATATCAAGAGCGACGTATGCATGCAGCCGGCTAGGCGCGACAAATAGACTAGGTCCTATCCCTATGATGTAATTATTATAGTATAGGGATAGGACGTGTTCTCAACATGTGTTTCCTTCTTTGTGGCTGCGGTTGTTGTGAAGTTTCTAACCGCCAACACGGTTACGGTAACGTTTCGTGACGTCACAGAAGCATTTGTTACCCTTTCGGAGAGTTTGTTTAGGTCTGTTTGTAAGATGTCATGGTCTTTGGGAGTTTGAATTTCTCTGTGTAGGATGGAATCGTCTGCAAAGAGTATGATGTTTGAATTGATTGAGTCGGTGATGTCGTTTATGTATAGTAGGAAGAGGACAGGGCCAAGGACTGGACCTACGAGGGCCCATATCGTTCATTCCCGCCATGCAGGAATCCGTTTTATATTATGATTCACAATCAGACCAACCGGGCTTCAAATTAAGTGTTCATGGTGTCAGAACGTCTGCTGTACTCACATAAATCAGTTGACGATGTATAAATGTGCGCAGTGCCCAAAAACACCGAAAATTGTGATAAATACACGAATCGATCTAAAATTGCATGCAAGCGGCGCCACCTATCGGAATACAATGCCACCTCTGTCAGTTGTTGGTGCATTAAGCTAACATTCCATATATTCTGATTTGGCATGCGGATATGGCAGGTAAAAATTATTAAATATAAGTGTTATATCATTAAACATAATTATACATAACTAATAATACATGAGACGCTTCCATCTAGACGATGCGAAGCCGAAGGCTCCGTTGATGGGTTTACGACATCAGTAAACAAGGAGTCAATATGGTGCGCACAATTATCTAGTTCGTGAACTACAACAGGATGAGAAGAAGTTCTTCTACGACAGCTTCTACTTGTACTGTTGGTAGTCATTCTGGACGGCATGTTTCAAACCTCGATGACAGACATGGAATACCACTACCTTCTCGCTAGTAGCCTACCTTGCCGCCATTTTTAAAGTTGGAAAGACACGTACGTAAAGAAGGAGCAATGCGATACAAATGATGCTATCAGAAGCAAAAACACTGATCTAATCCAACAAGTTGCAACTCTACGAGATGAAGCAAACTATAACGACGACATTAAAACAGTGTATGACCAGATTAATAGACTATCATCGGACGTGGCAAACTTAATTGCAGCCGACACATAAGAAGAAATCTGTCGCTGCAGTGGCACGTTGCAAACAACGTAGTGTCCTCATGTTTGATGACCGAAGAAGTGGCGTTGCACTGGACAACCAGAGTTACCGTGAACACCTTCTAGAAGCCGTCCAGTGGAGCGACGTGTGCATAGACGGTAACGAACTGACTCTCGTATGCGGCAATGTCGTCATGGAAGACACAACTACGGAAGGAATGAAGCAAGACTGTAGCGATGTCATCACCAATTCAACAGAGGGCATAAATGATGTGACGATTAGTTGTGTTTTGTTTGCCAGGTTTGTTGAAAGCCATTACAACGTCTTGTTCCGCGATGGATCTTGCAACATGTCACCCTCGAGAGTGATGGCATTTGTCTTTCTGCTTCCGTTGATGTGAACAAGTTGAAAGCGACCTGTCACGAAGACACCGGAGCCGTCGTGACGTCTGAGCGGGCTGCGACGTGTGACACCGACTGGTGACAGGTCTACGACACAGCGACACAGGATGATGCTTATTAACATTGATTAATTCACTAGGAAATTTCAGTTACCCAGTGCAAAATCGACTAGATAATTTGTTTTGGTTAAAATGAACTAAACTGAACCCGACCTTCTTCACGACACGAAATCGGAATGATGGGGTGTACAATTGCAGGGTGATTGTAAAAATGTTTGCGGCGTTGTGTACATTTGCGCTGTCGTCAGATACTGACACCAGAAGACAAGACGGGCAGTGGGGAACACTTCTAGGGCTTCTAGGGCGGAACCTGTTTGCAGAGGGGGTGTAACTTCAGCTTAAAAATGCGAGGGGGCGCGGTTTTCTAAATCAGACATTGTACGCCTGAATTTCCAAGGATTGGGGACCCGCATGTGAAGTAGATACAGTTATACCCGTACACACGCTCATCAGATTTCTGGATATAGTAATTGGCCACCATGTCCATTATTGTGTCCAGCATACACTATTGTTTAACACTCACACTCTAATGCAGTGCTTGCACATTACGCTCCTTTAAGGCAAAATGCGAGGAAGAATTTCCGGATTTCTGACAATAAAATACAGTTTGTGTTGTTGACATTTTCGTGTAGAATAATTATTTAACTTGCCTTCCATGTACGTTATTATACCAAAATAAACACTTTTCTGTCATAAATAGTGACTTTTGTGTGATGCCCATCATTGCTAAGTTTTTGTTTTTGTCAAATGAAGCGTGAATAATCGTAGTTTGAGTGCTTTTCGAAGACCGACTGCATGCCGTAAATTTTATCAAATCCATCATGGTGGGTACCTGGGGAGTCCCCTGTATTCGCGGTGCCTCATGGTCCAAATGAATTTAAATTATCTCCGGAGGTTTCCGAGTAATCACGACTACAACCGACCCCCCACAAACCAGCATAACAGACAAAGGAATGAGACTCCACAGACGATTGGCTGAATGACACCACGTGGAGCCGTTTCATGGCGCTGATTGGTTGTCTCGTTCGCCATATTGCTTCAGTGATTTATATTCGATTCGTGCGACAATTTCCTCTCCGTGTTTTTAATCTATCTACAAAATAGTATGCCGTTTGGGCGTAAGCGAACAAGTGGTGTCCGTCAGACAAAGCTACGGAATGTTACGAAGTTGCGGAGCGCGCGTGAAGCAAAGAGTTTGCTGGTGCAATCGCACGTTGAACGCGAAGCTTCGCCTCCGGCTTCGACTTCGACCGCTACGCCAGAAGCAGTAAGTTTCAAGTTTCCCAGTTGTCAGTTGAAGCCACCAGTACATATTTTTATGTGCATATATATATATATATATATATATATATATATATATATATATATATATATATATATATATATATATATATATATATATATATATATATACACATACTTATATATATATATATAAATGGCATAGTTTAAACAACGTGGCACTAATGTCGCGCGGATTATTTTCCTACGTTCACATTGTTTACATAAACAGCTGATCGTCCAGGGCATCTCCAGGCACTGTCAGGCTACGACTGTCAAGTCATAGACAGTATCAAAGCATATTTCTGCGTAGTATGTTATTCAGTAAACATTTAGGTAATTTTGCATGCACTTGAACATGTTATATTATATAATAAACAATTATTTATAGTATCTGCAAGTTGTCAACTGTTACAGTAATATCTCATACATTACAATACAGTAAATGCATGATGAAATTAGTGTCATAAATGTTGAAATACATTTTTTATTATATTTGCTTTTAGGCATCATCTCGGAGAATGTCTGCCACAGAACGGAAGTTTGGGTACGTGAAAGTCCTGAATGAGATGGGGATTTCACACTTCCCGACTGAGGACGACACTAACGAGACATCGACATTGCTGATCCGCACTGCCATGCTTCCTGCACTTGTGGAGTCTATGCCGTGCAAGTCTTGCAGACAGTGCTCCGTCAACATTCGAGTGGTCAACTGTGAGCTTGGCATGGTATGTTGTTTGGAGTGTGTTTGCACCAGCTGCGGTGAGGTGAACGGCTCAACAAAGACGTCAGAGACCATTGGAGATTCCAAGTCGCACGTTGTGGTCAGGTCTGCCGTCTCTGCGACCATGGACATGGCTGTCGGACATGCCGGGCTCGTGAAATTCTGCCGGTACATGGACATGCCAGTGATGCATCATTCGACGTACCACTCTAACGTAAAGATCATCACTGCTGCGAGCATGCAAGTGGCGAATGACGTGATCTGCGAAGCTGCAGAGACCGTTCGCTGTGTGCATCGCGAACTTGACCCCTCCATTGATACATCCGATTTCATCGACCTCACTGTCAGCTTTGATGGTTCTTGGATGACCCGAGGCCACAAATCCCTCTATGGCATCGGGTGTGTCGTGGAGGTGGTAACGGGACTGGTCATCGACTTCGCCATCGTCTCGCTGTACTGCCACATGTGTGCATGTGCCGCTGGCACAGCACTCACAAGGACTGCAACATCAATTACGTTGGTAATTCTGGTGCAATGGAGGTGGAAGCAGCCGAGATCTTGTGGTCACGCTCCATGGAGAAGCACAACTTCCGATACACGACTGTGCTCTCCGACGGTAACTCTCGTACGTACAAGCGCCTGTGCGACCTGGATGTGTACGATGGCATCCCAATCACAAAAGAAGAATGCGTGAATCATGTAGAGAAAAGAATGAACACTGCGTTGCGGAACTTGACCAAGGAGAAGAAGAAGACGGGGGTGACTCTTGGTGGCCCTGGTCATGGCAAGCTGACTCAGGGTGTCATCGACAAGCTCACCTACTACTACGGCAATGCCATACGAAGCTGCACTGGAAACGCTGATGCCATGCGCAATGCAGTCTTCGCCTCGTTCTTTCACGCCCTCTCAACGGATGAAGACCCTCACCATGACCGCTGCCCAGTCGGCCCTGGCAGCTGGTGCTTCTTCCAGAAAGCACGTGCAAAGGGAGAAGAGCCAGGACCACACAAAGAGAACATCAAAACCCCTCTGTCCAGAGATGTTGCTGAGGAGGTGCAGAATGTCTACGTCCGTCTCGGCCATCCAGATCTGCTCCGTCGATGCCTGACAGGAGGGACGCAGAACGCAAATGAGAGCCTTCATGCAAAGGTCTGGAGAAAATGCCCGAAGACTGGCTTCGTCGGACTGCAGCGCGTCATTGCAGCCACGTGCTATGACACTGCAGAATTCAACCAGAGATTTGAATCTGCAGTAGCACGCAGCTATGCAGCTATGGGGATGAAGGTGGGCAGCCACACAATGGCATCTGCAGGCAAGGCAGACGCTAAACGGTTGCGGCAGTCGATTCGGCAGGTGGAGGAGTCCACACAAGCTGCTCGCCGTGCACGGAAGGCTGCTCGAGCAAGAGCCCATGATGAGAGCTATCAAGCTGGAGGATTTTAGGGTGTGTTAGGCGAACTGAGTAGTGTGAAGTGTAGTGGACTCCCATTTCACTGAACTGTCGATTTATGTGCTGTGCTACATATGCATTTTGTCTCTTTCAGATTTGTTTGTTTAGATGTGCAGCTGTTTACACATTAGTTTGTAGTGCAAATTTTCTTATTTCTTTTCTGTTTTGTAGCTTGATACATTAATTAAATGTGTGAAAAGTTTCATCTGTCTGCGTGAGTTTTTAGTTTTTGTAATTTATATGTCAATGTACCAAAACTTTGAATGCGATTTTCTCAGAAACACGTTTTTCCGCCAAACCAGTGGTTTCTTGTAAAATGTTCCGAGCTTCTACTGAACCGATTTGTTTGAAACTTTGCACACAGTGACTTGATTGTGTGAACGTTGTAATGGTAAGAACAGTTTTTAGAAAATGTGTCTGGTTTTTCATATAATGAACCATAAATGCAAGTGAATCCCATATTTCCGCACCAAGTTTTTGGACAATTGAAAAAACATTACCCCATTACAACTATTGGTATGTGTAGTATAAGCATGCAAAATTTGGGTCCTATATGTTCAGTAGTTACTGAAATATTTTTACAAATATTCCAATCCAAGATGGCCGCCATAGCGTGGGAAAATCTTGCGGGAATAGTCTGAAATAAATTCACATGTATCTTGTTATCATAAAGCATAATCTCTGAAAGTTCCAACACTCTAAGTTAAATAATATCGAAATTAAAAATAAAATACAAAAAGTAACCACGGATCCCCACATTTCCACTTCTCTTCCCGGGAACATTGTAATAACACCCGATCAGATCCTTTCTCGGACATCGTTGTGTTGAGAATAATGAATGGATGTGGATTCACGATGACTATCAAGCTACGCCGAACTTAAACATCTTAACGGGGTGAACGTTAGCACAACTCATGATGTGTTATATGGAGGTGAAGACTTGTATCAAGTTAGGTGCGGTGCATTTTGGGAGACATCAATACTTTCGCTCGTGTACATTATAATCTATTAACATACCGACACCTACATCGACTGCTCGACACTTAGAAACAAATGCTACACGATTTCTTTGTTTTTCAGTTTGAATATTTTACGAAATGGTACATCGAATGGTGTAAAAGCACCGTCATCAATCAACCAGTCACTTAGGATAGATAACAATTTGATCAGGTTAAGATAACTAACAGTTGAAGCGGCGGGTAAACCATGGAAGGAATCTGCAAGCCGACCATCTAACCTCCAACCCCTGTCGGAGAGGAAGCGAAAACACTTTACTCTCCTCCCGACCATGGTTACCTGAACTAATTACGACGATTTGCTCATGTTAACATTTAAAATGCAACTTTCGAGGAATGTGCAGTCGCTGCTGAGACTTCTTTTGCACGGGTGTAACATGCTCCGGTTCTAGGATACCATCAAGAGACATCTGAAGCTGAGAGACATAGAGACCGAGTCATGGACAAGTGAATGAAAGCAGTAGTTGTCGCATCGCGACCGACAGCATGATGAACCTGCTCTGTGTAGGAAGGACATCGGTACACACATTTGTACAATCTTCGGTTTGTGTCGTTTGGTAGTTCTGTTAGGCAGGGTCTGAAGTTATTTACTTTCGCTATCATTATTGTCTTTCCATATCTTGATTATGAGAGAGGCTACTCTTGCTAGGTCGTTGCGTGGCCTTGAATGAACTAATACGTGACCACTTTGTAAGCTGTTCCTTTCTACTGCTAAACATCTCCTATCTGGAACATATCCCAAACGAATATGTTCTCGGTAAATGTAAACTGTAGTTCTGTTATATTGAGGTTTTCGGTGAAATTCAGCGTCGCTTGTCTAGATCCCTAGTTAAAGCAGTATCAGTAGCTTTAAATAAAGCTTAATAATACACTAAAACCAGGCATGATGATGTCATAGAATAGCAGTTTGCAACATAGTGCCAAAAAGACTACTGAGGCATCTTTATACAAATATGTTGTGCTGTCCTTCTTAAACAATGGGGTTTCACTCGCCAAGCCTCCCTCGATAGGACGCCTATGTGTTGTCATGTTTCGAGTTGGCATACCTGTAAAATAATATTTTCCCCGTTCTCGACGCCCAACAATTTGGAAGCGGGAGAAGATGAATAATATCCCGAAAGACCTCTCCTCACATTTCACAATAGCTCGTCGCACCTCACGTTATAACGTATAACGTGGCGTCCTCCACGTCTTACGAGGCAGTAGCCGTTATAAAAACCGCAGGAATAATTCGATGTTCTGATTTGCTTTTGTTCTGTCACATGCGTCTGTGACGTCACGAAACGTTACCGTAACGTGTTGGCAGTTAGAAACTTCACAACAACCGCAGCCACAAAGAAGGAAACACATGTCGAGAACACGTCCTATCACTATACTATAATAATTGTATCATAGGGATAGGACCTAGTATATTTGTCGCGCCTAGCCGGCTGCATGCATACGTCGCTCGTGGTATTTTTCAATTTTTAGTACGTTGCTGTGTTTATATCGTCGCTGATTTTTACTACATATATGCATAAACCACCGAAGATCACATCAAGTCATCGCGCCATCACCAAGAACGCCGTATGTGTGTGTTTTTACTGATCTTTAAAAACTGGTTTTATCCTACACTGTCTATAGACACTTCCGGCGGGTCAGTGGACCATAAACCACTTGCGCAATCATGTCTATCTACACGTATTCGGCATGCCAATTGTTTCGTCGCTTTTTTTCGTCACGCATGAATGCCACCACACGGAGGACCTTAGTTGATATTGGCCTTGAACCAGGTTACCAACAAGGCGTGGCTGCCGGGGCGGCACTCGGAAACAAAGGGCAATTGCACGAGTGGTCGGATGTCGACCACCCAGTGACCGGCCATGTACACGCCCTTGTAACAACAACCTACTGCAAATACCCATTGTGCGCTTGCCTGGAACTGTGACAAAGACCAAATTTGCCCTGATTAACGTCAGGTCTCTGCGAAATAAAACTTTACTTGTCCATGACTACACCGATGACTGTTCTGCGGACATTAAAATTGTGGCTTTAACGGAAACCTGGCTGAGAGATGAGGACAACGCTTCAGTGTCCGAACTTTGTAGAGATACTTTCTCGTTTGCTCACCAGCCACGTGGTGGCGCTCGTCGCGGAGGAGGCGTTGGTGTCCTTTTTCGTAAATCATTCCAGTTCGTGTCACGTGTTAGTGTTGACACGTGCGCATCCGAAACGCTTTCCGTTACTTTACGTAATGCCCGCATCGACTGCACAACCCGTGTTATTGTAATGTATAGACCGCCACGTTCATGTTTTAAAACTTTCCAGGATGATGGATCCAAAGTATTGTTAATCGTTGCTGCTCACCCCACAGAAACGATCGTATGTGGTGACTTCAGCACTAGATATAAAGACTCAACCTGCACTGACGCGATTAACCTAGCAGATTTGCTCGACACATCCGGCTTTGTGCAACATGTCAGTGGTGCTACTCACGAACGTGGTAACATACTAGACTTGATCGTAACTGCGAAAACATCTAATCTACTCACAACACCTGTAAGCCCGACTACTCTGCTCACAGATCATTGTGCGCTCGAGTGTGATCTTAACGTCGTAAAGCCTGAACATCCGAAACGTCGAGTGCGTTATCGAAAGTTCGCGTCGATTGACAAGCGGGCTTTCACTGCTGACATCCGTGACGCATTCGCCGTGATGTCCGGAACCACCGTTGAGTCCATCGACAACTACAACACCGCTATCGAGGCCATCGTCAAGAAGCACGCGCCGGTCGTCACACGTGTCATCGCTGATCGTCCGAAGACTCCGTGGCACACGGAAGAATTGTCCTGTGCGAAACGTGTCCTCCGTCGCGCAGAACCCCGATGGCGAAAGACAAGACTCATTGTCCACAGACAGATTTATACGACTGCATACATCAGACGGATCATTTTGCAGTCGTCTGAGAAATCCTGCACCCTTTACCCGATGCCAACGAGCCTGCTCAAAGAAAACATCGACATACTAGTACCGGTTTATACAGTCATCGTTAACTCGTCACTAGAATCCGGCGTCGTACCTGCGGCCATGAAGCACGCGATTGTAACACCGATCCTGAAGAAAAGCGGTATCGACCTTAACTGTCTAACAAACTACCGTCCGATATCGAACTTAAGTTTTCTATCGAAAACACTAGAGCGGTACGTTGCCAGTGAACTTCGCCACTACCTTGACACAAACGGCTTCAACGACCCATTTAAGAGCGCGTACCGGCCCAAACACAGCCCAGAAACAGCGCTAGTGCGAATACACGAATACCTCAGGTTCTCCGTTTTCAGGTTATTAACTCCAAACAGCCTATTGGGCTAACGCAGGAGTCACTGAGGATGGTCACTGCCAGGGTGCTTGTCGTCCTCAGTGGTTCTTTTACGTTCCAAATTGAGACGGGACCGACATTAACGTGATTCTCCGATTCACGAGGGATAGACAGTCCCCAATGTTGAGAGCCAGATTTTTATATCACAACTGCCGGTACCGGGGATCGAACCCGTGCCGCCGGCGTTAGTAACCACTACACCACCGCTGCGGTAACCACTAGACCTGATACAGGCAGTGGATTCACGGCGTGGCGTACTGCTTGTGCTGTTAGATCTCAGCGCAGCGTTTAACACGCTGGACCACAGCACTCTCCTGCGTCGTCTTCGTGCTATCGGACTAAACCAGGCAGTGCTCGCTTGGTTTAGTTCATACTTAGTAGGCCCCACGAACGCAGTAAAGATACGCGAAGTTACATCTGCTCCGCTGATTACTCAAATGATGTTCCACAGGGCTCTGTCATAGGTCCACTATTATTTAGCATTTACCTTATACCTATTACGAACATTTTCGATCGCCATCAGATCAGGTATCATATATACGCAGACGACACTGAATTGTACGCTGAGTGCCCGCCATCGAGTCACGCTGATGCACAACGAAAATTCGAGGAATGCGTGAGTGATATTAGACAGTGGCTGGATTACAACCATCTTCTTCTAAACGAGGCGAAGACCGAAGCAATCGTTTTTCGTTCCTCCGCTGTCCACTCGCCTTCTTCGTTGTCCACCATCTGTGTATGCGGGTCATCTATATCACTGTCGCTGACTGTTCGTGATATAGGCGTTTTACTTGGAAGCCGACCTGACATGTCAGCGCAAGTATCGAACGTCTGCCGTGCTGCATACTCAAATCTATTTCGTATTGCCAAAATACGAACAGGTCTGACAACTGCAGCATGCAAGAATCTCGACCACGCCCTCGTCACATCACAGCTAGACTACGGAAACGCAGTCCTGTATGGCATCTCCGACCGCCTCTTGCTCCGCCTTGAGATGGTGCTGCGCTCGGCGGCCAGAGTTGTGCTGCGGCTCAGGCGCGGTGACCGGCGAAGCATGACGGCCGCATTGCAACCACTCCAGTGGTTGCCCGTGAAGTACCGCATTGAATACAAGCTACTCTTCATTTGTGTTTCGCCCCCTACAGGAGCGGACGCCGGCGTACATTGCCTCGCTGATCACACCGTACGTGCCGCGTCGCGCCTTACGATCTGCTGACCGCGCGTTGTTAGCGGTCCCCCGTTACAACCTTGAACATATGGGCGCCGTTCATTCTCTCGTGCAGGACCAACTCTTTGGAACGCACTACCTGAGACCTTGCGATCCACAGTGTGCATGAACAAGTTTAAACCACACATTAAGACTTATTATTTCAAGATTGCTTTTAATGTCTAGTTTTTCTACACCTTTCACCCTTTTATATTTTTATTTATTTACTTATTTACTCTTAATTAGCTCAACTAGCATGTCATTTTAACTATTTATTAATTAATAGTTAACAAATTAACATATATTTTTAATTACAATTGACACAACTTTTATATTGCTGTAGTCATTTGTTAATAATTAAGTACTATGTATATTATTATATATTTATTTATTCTGCTACTTTATATACAACCTTATGTAGATATATGTGTATGTGCATGCATGTATATATATATATATATATATATATATATATATATATATATGTATGTGTATGTATCTCTATGTGTGTGTGTGGTGTGTATGTATATGTTTGTATGTGTGTGTATGTATATGTATATATATATATATATATATATATATATATATATATATATATATATATATATGTCATTTGTCGTATATATATATATATATATATATATATATATATATATATATATACAGGTATGTATATATGTATATATACATGTATATATGTATGTATATTTTATTGACTACATTGACATATGATATAGACTACAATGCCATCTCTGTTTAATTTTAGTTTCTCTTGTAGTTCTGTACAACACTGATTTACACAAACGTACTCATATGTTTTACTTGTACTTATATTTTATTTATTTCTTAGGATGTTTTAATGTTGTCAACACTATCGAACAGAGTTTATACTTTGAATTTTAGTGTCTAACTAAAGTGCATTATTATTATTTTATACTCGTAAACGACTCGAGCGCACGTGGTCGAGACCGACAGAGAAGGAAGATCCGTAGCGGCCCTGGGCGAGACGAACTGACAAAGGGACACGTGAAGGCTGCAGGAGTGGGGAGTGCAGCCGTTGACGCAGTACTCCACGGTCGGTGCATCCACACTCCAAGGTAAGGTTATGATAGTCGCTATAGAAGTCTTATATCTGATTTAGTATTTTCTGTCTTGGTAACTATCCATCTAGAAGCTTACCACAGCATTAACCAAATACGGGCAGTGGTAGAGTGACAACTTTAATTAGTTAATTGGTTATCTTTGCATTTCAGGTGCCTCACGGGTCCGTCCTGTTCGTCGGTGGAATCGCTGAGCTTCGACGCGTCACTAGTCAGGATCGGGTTTTTAAATGATCTTAGACTAGAGCGGGTGGGCACGAGTACGACTGCAGTGGACGTGACGATGGGTTGTTAAATCATGAACAGTGGGGGGGGGGGGGGGGGGATACTTTAATTGTGATATTACCAGTACGGACGTTTGCTCGGGTCAGTGTTCAGTTTTGGTTCTAGGGACTAGGGCAAGCATGACGTCATCAAGACGACCGATCAACGATTAGCGACTGGCAACCGTAACACCGACCCGCGATCTCCGATCGTCCCTCGTCGGCGACGACGGCAACGACGCGTCCTGGGACACTGGACGTGTGTCATAGTCGACACAGAAGTGTTCGCTCCGACCGGACAACGACAAATGACACTTCCGTCGCACCTACGTGATGCTCCGACCTGCAGACGTCAGGTGCGAGAGATCTGCCGCTGTAGCCATGGCCAGCCTGCTTCTGCGTCTAACAAGACATATCTACATGCGCCGACCGTCCAATGGTCGAATCAATGGAGACATTTCTAACGATCGGTGACGATGACGACGGGACATCCGCTGAGTGTTGCCGTGTTGACAATTACGTTCGTTGACACAAAAGTGAACAATACAGTGACGTCACTGCGTCGTCTGTCTGCGTACGTGAACAATGTAGTCACGTGGGTTCTGAACGCGTCTGTTTGCGAAGTATATAAACAGTTTCTGCTCCAGTAACCTTGAATGAAGTTGTCGATGTCGTCCTGTGTTTAGATACGTTGTGTTACACTATTACACATTTTGTAATTTAATCGGCCGTACCAATCAAATTTATAATTATGTAGCCCCATCTTATGGTTATGATTTCATCCATACAACATTATAGACAACACGTAATATATATAGGCCTAAATATATATATATATATATATATATATATATATATATATATATATATATAATTATTGTCAAAGCCGAATTATAATAAAGCAACGCGACATCTATCTATAAACGACCACACTTGCCATATTACATATTTCATGACACTAGGCTGACATGTGTGTGTCTTTGCTGGGTCACTGTACAGATTAATTAAATAAAACACATTTGTAATTATATAAGACCCTAGCCCTAGCCCCGTCTTATGATTATGATTTCATCCATACAACTTTATAGACAATAATAAATCAACGCGACGTCTATTTATAGCCACCGCACGTGCCATATTACACAATTTATGACACTAGGCTGACACGTGTGTGTCTTTTCTGGGTCACTGTGCAGATTAATTAAATTAAACTTGTCTAATAACGTAACTCCAAGTCTATTTATAGCCACCGCACGTGCCATATTACATCATTTATAAGCAGCGACGACTCTATGGAACAGTTTGCCTGTTAAAGGAAATATAATCGGAAATAGTGACAGCTGCATCACATTTCAAAGGCAACTGAAGACATTTCTGTTCCGCCAGCAATACATAGACAACAAATCGACATACGACCCGTTTTGATAGCACTCAATATTTATTCCTACTTGCTCATTTAATTTAATGCTATGAATGTACATTTTTTCAGCAATCTTACTATTTTTAATCTCACCTAATTATATATATATATATATATATATATATATATATATATATATACATATATATATATATATATATATATATATATATATATATATATATATATATAGTATAAATAGGAGGGTGTACAGGAGCATATATATATATATATATATATATATATATATATATATATACATACATACATACATAATATATATATATATATGTATATACATATATATACATATGTATATATATCATATATATATATATATATATATATATATATATATATATATATATATATATATATGTATATATATATATATATATATATACATATATATATATATATATATATATATATATATATATATATATATATATATATATATATATATATATATATATATATATATATATATATACATATATATATATATATATATATATATATATATATATATATATAGGTTTGCATCTTGAGCACAACATGCGAAAATTGCGAGACATGAAAATGTCGACAAACTCCGTAATAAAACCTATTTAAAACAATCCTTAATAAACTATTTCATCATCTGGCTTTCACACTAGGTTTGAACCGGCAAACCCCACGCCTGTGGTATTAGATACCCTGACATTGTAGCATGGACAGGGAACTTCCCTGTGTATACTAGGCTAGATTTACCACTTTACATTTCTTTTATTCACAAAAATATAGTCCATAAACGCTAGTTTTTTGGCCTGTAAAATGAACATAAAGAACATAGGTATATACAGATCTTGTAACTTTGTCAGCATCTTATAAAGTAATAAAACATGTTTGCCTTTTAACAAATGTTTTTTCTCCTGCAATCCTGCGGGCACGAGAGAGACGGGAGTTAAATATGCGCTGGCGTCTTGTGAGACGCTGGGAACTGTAGGGTTTTAGAAGAGTTAGTGTGAGTGGGAAAGCATCGTCTCCAACCAGAAAATGGGGAACGTCGCCCTCGATCCCCTTTATCGGGGAGTCTTTTGGGATGTTATGCAGGTTGTCTTTGTGTTCAAAGTTCAGTTTAAAATCGCAATTTCGCCGGATTCCGCCGTCACATGCTTTTCCCTCTGCACCCAGATTGGCGTATATGAATTCATAATTATGGTCAACGATTGTCAGAAGTACAAAAGAATAATATTTGTTGTAGTTCCAATAGAAGGTCTCAGAACCTGGCGGGCAGTAGATGGCGAAGTGGTTGCGATCGATTGCCCTCAGGCAATTGGGTAAATTCCACCGGCGCTCGAACCCTTGTGAGATCTTCTGCCATTCCGCCGTGGTAGTCGGGGTCTGAAAAGCAAAGTATATTTTCTCTTATCTAGTGGGAAAAATAGAGAACATTTCACACATAAAAACAATATAGAATAAAACGTTAAAGACGACAGTGATAGAGCCGCCAACACCATTTTAAATAAATATTTCGTATTGCAAACTATAGACCAGAATAAATGTTGTATGTTTACGAAATCGCACGTTATTGCGTACAGTAAAAACAATCTACCCACCTTCAGGTAAGTCGGTTGAAGCGTCGCGACGATGGCCTCACACGTGTCCGCGATGATACGTCTTGCCGTCGACAGCCCGACGCGGAACTGAAACCGTCTCCTGCCAAAAATAATTAGGAGAGATTAGAAAACAAACCATATCTCCTTATAGTTATTAGGCACTTTCACATAAAGAATAAATAAAGTTGGAAATTATCAAATATAACAAGGAATAAAATGTAGTGCCTTTCAGTTTAATTGAAAATAAAAAACAAATTGCTATTCCATCCGCCAAGAAAGATTTTCAATCACAGAAAGAAACTGAATGGCACCACCGCCTTTGTGTAACCCGCAGACATGTTTTTGTAACAGACAAAATGTAGACTTTTATTTCATTATTTTTAGACCATTCAGTAAATAATAATGTTTTACCTAAGGCGAGATATCGCAGTGTCATGCATAGACGCTCGTCAGCGGTGATGGAGTAACCCAGTTGTTGTTACGCCGGCTGATCTTAGCGCCACCATCTCCAGCAACCTTTGGTAGACCTTAGAGGGCATCCGTAGTGTAGCGCATAACTCCTCAACATCGTTATCCTGGAAAAATACATTTAATATACACCTGTAATATACTACCCAGAATTGAAATAGCTGCCAGATAAAAACAAAATACTTTTTAAACAACTACATAGGATCAATAAAATATTAAACAAAACCTGTAAATGAGGCAAATATCGCTCACTTTCCGCAGTTCGTCGTAGCGTCATTATGGTGTTACTGCGCTTGCTGTAACGACGCAGCAGAAATGGTCTGGACCAGAAGCGCTTGGAATGCTTCTTCCTTCGGGGTTTCCTCTGAGACAATGCCACAAAAGCAGCACTTGCAGCAACAAAAATGGGCATGAATTCGTCCTCTGAGTCCGCCATGATGAACGTTTGGGTGTAGGTCACCTGGGCGAGCATATTGAATACCTCTACGGACAAAAAATCAAACTAATTTAAATTAATAGCGCTTAAATTATGAAATCGGCCGGCTGGCCACCGGCTGTGTATATTCGAAATATCTTAGCATCGGGCGGACAACGGCAGGCCGGTTGGCAGGTTCTGTGAGTTCCAAAATAACCAAACCGGCCGACGGCCCAATGTTCCCACGACGCCCGGCCGATTTAATTTTTCGTTCGTCGGCCTTCGGTTCAGTGAGTTCCCGGCTTTAGTCCATTTTGTCTATTTCGTCTATTTCGCAATCCTGCAACTTTTGCTAGTGGGTTCATTTTGAGATTATATCCAATATACTGGTTCCAAAGCTGAAGCACATTTGTCCCAGCAGGTCAGGATGTTGAGTTATGCATTATCACACCATTTATGAAAGGCGGGTTGGTGTAAGATGCTACTTTTCGACTGTGGGCTTCATTGACAACGAACTTGTCGGCGCAAATCCTGGTATCGATGATCTCACAAGTATTCTCTCTCCATGCTATAATGTCATGGTATCTAATGCTCACAGGCATGGGGTTTGCCCGTTCAATCCTAGTGTGAAAGCTTGATGAAGAAATGGTATAATTAGGAATGTTTTACATAGGTAATATTACGGAATTTGTCTACACTTTCGTGTCTGGCAATTATCGCATGTTGTGCTCAAGATGCAAACACACACACACACACACACACACACACACACACACACACACACACACACACACACACACACACACACACACACACACACACACACACACACACACACATATATATATATATATATATATATATATATATATATATATATATATATATATATATAATTAGTTGATATTACAAAGAATAAGAGTACGGATAAAATGTACCTTCATGGCATTAAATTAAATGAGCAAGTAGAAATCAATATCGAATGCTATTAAGACGGGTGATATGTCGATTATGTTTTCTATGTATTGCTGCCGGAACAGAAATGCCTTTTGTTGCCTTTGAAATGTGATGCAGCTATCACTATTTCCGATGTTAACAGGCAAATTGTTCCATAGAGTCGCCGCTGCTTTCGTAAAGGTTCTGTCTCCATACCCAGTAGAGGCACTTATATGTCAGCCTCGTGCAATTAATTATGTAATATGGCACATGCGGTGGCTATAAATAGACTTGGAGTTGCGATATTAGACAAGTTTTATTTAATTAATCTGTACAGTGACCCAGCAAACACACACACATATCAGTCTAGTGTCATAAATTGTGTAATATGGCACGTGCGGTGGCTATAAATAGACGTCGCGTTGCTTTATTAGAATTCGGCTTTGACAATAAGCATACACACACGCACGCACGCACGCACGCACGCACGCACGCACGCACGCACGCACGCACGCACCCACGCACGCTCGCACGCACACACGCACACGCACGCACGAACGCCTGAACGCACGCACGCACGCACGCACGTACGTACGTACATATGTATGTATATAATATTAATTATTGTCTATAAAATTGTATGGATGAGATCATAATCATAAGGCTACAGCTAGGATCTTACATAATTACAAATATGATGAGGTACGGTCGATTAAATTACGAAACATGTACTAGTGTGACACAACGTATCTAAACACAGGACGACATCGACAACTTTATTCAAGGTTATTAGAGCAGAAACTGCTTATATACTTCGCAAATAGACAACGCGTTCAGAACCCACGTGACTACATTGTTCAAGTGCGCAGACAGACGACGCAGTGACGTCACTGTATTGTTCACTTCTGTGTCAACGAACGTAATTGTCACCACGGCAAAACTCAGCGGATGTCCTGTCGTCATCGTCACCGATCGTTAGAAATGTCTCCAATGATTCGACCATTGGACGGTCGGCGCATGTACATATGTCTTGTCAGACGCAGAAGCCGGCTGGCCATGGCTACAGCGACAGATCTCTCGCACCTGACGTCTGCAGGTCGGAGCATCACGCAGGAGCGACGGAAGTTTCCTTTGTCGTTGTCCGGTCGGAGCGAACACTTCTGTGTCGACTTTGACACACGTCCAGTGTCGGTGCCCGTCAGTGTCGCTGAAGACGACGGCCGCTTCACGCGACGTTCATCGGGCCCAGGACGCGTCGTTGCCGTCGGTGCTGACGAGGGACGATCGGAGATCGCGGGTCGGTGTTACGGTTGCCAGTCGCTAATCGTTGATCGGTCGTCTTGATGACGTCATGCTTGCCCTAGTCCCTAGAACCAAAACTGAACACTGACCCGAGCAAACGTCCGTACTCGTAATATTACAATTAAAGTATCCCCCCCCCCCGCGGGTCGGTGTTACGGCCAGTTGCCGTTCGCTAATCGTTGATCGGTCGTCGCGATGACGTCATGCTTGCCCTAGTTCCTAGAACCAAAACTGACCACTGAGCCGAGCAAACGTCCGTACTCGTAATATTATAATTAAAGTAGTGTTCATGATTTAACAACATATCGTCACGCCCATTGCAGTCGTACTCGTGCCACACGCTCTAGTCTAAGATAATTATAACAACCGAATCTGAATAGCGACGCGTCGAAACTCAGCGATTCCACCGGCGAACAGGACGGACCCGTGAGGCACCTGAAATGCAAAGATAATCAATTAACTAATTAAAGTTGTCACTCTACCACTGCCCGTATTTGGTTAATGCTGTGGTAAGCTTCTAGATGGATAGTTATCAAGACAGAAAATACTAAATCAGATATAATACTTCTATACACGCGCGTCGATCGGTGGGGGACGGGGGGGGGACGCGTCCCCCCACTTTTCACGGTGGGGGGACAGCATATGAATTGTCCCCCCCCCCACTTTTCAGCCTGTCTCAACACTCCTGTCTCTTAATAGCCGCTACATAGAACTAGCTAGACAATAAACTCGCGATATGAAGTTCAGCTGTTATTTATCGCAAATTAACACCAGGCAAACAAGTTTTGAGGCATGTTTTGCGCCATAATCCGTGATAGTTATTTAAACAAACGTAATATTTTAATGAATTGAACGACATTTTAGACAACTCTTCACAGTAGTCATCACAAGAGAGTTATCGAACAGCCCGTGGCATTTATACCAAAAAATGCGTTGTTATTTCGCTGCACATTGATGATTTTTAATATGTCGCGCATACGCAGCAAGGCCAATCGGACAGTTTATAACTACCGGACAAATGTAAGCCGCTGCCAGGCTCTATCAACCTCGTGTTGATATTATTAATAGGCTCTAGCCATCAAGCACATTTTAAATGATGAAATTTGTGTTGCATTTTCACCCTTCGCCTGCTTGATGCTTATCGCCTACGACAGAAGCGGCGGATTCATGCACTTTGTGTAACATATTCCCATTTGAGTGATGACAAATTTCTTTACCAAAATGTTGGATTGGGAAGTTCCACCAAGGCACAGCATGGGCGTCGATCAGTGGGGGACGCGGGGACGCTGACCACCCCACGGCCTGAGGGTGTAAGCATAGGAAATGTCCTCACAGTTTTTCAGTTCATAAAACAAATTTATAGGCATATATATATATATATATATATATATATATATATATATATATATATATATATATATATATATATATAGCGAGACTGATCACTCCCCTCTCTTAAAAACCCTACACCCGTCTAGTAGTAAAATAAATAATAAGAATTAAACTTCCGACTACCTAGTGGAAAATCACTATATCAATTGTTTGGTTGGCAGCAGCCCACAACTTGATCTAAGTCCAGTAAATATTCATCAAGCCGGGCTCTGTCATTTTGCACCCTTGTATTGATACATAGCCATCAAGCACATAATATATTATTAATTTTGGTTTGCCCTGTCATCCCTTGGATTGCAGCCTGGTCGCCCTGGTGGATATTTATATCGCCTACAACGGAACCAGAGGATTTATGCACTTTGTGTAATTTGATCTCATTTTAGTGATGACAAATTTCTTTGCCAAAAGGTTAATTCCTACACAGGCACCCCTGTAACCTTTGCACCTTGTCACTCTATGAATCAGGAAAGCAGTGTTCGGTCCAAAGTGTACTCCCAAATGTGCAGTGATTGGGGTAGGACATGGCCCGTCTTCAAATATATGTTGCCAACGTAACTATTATAAATAGCATAACATAAAGGCCTTTTTAGTTTAGAATTATCACCAGACCAACAATTAATTGTTTTATATATTTTTTAATTATGTGTATTTCAGGTCATATATATGTATATATATATATATATATATATTTATATAAATATATACTGTATATATATTGTACATGTCATATATATATATATATATATATATATATATATATATATATATATATATATATATATATATATATATATATATGTATATATATATATATATATATATATATATATATATATATATATATATATATGACATATTATAATATATTATATGACATAATATATATATATATATATATATGTATATAATATATATATATATATATATGTATATATATATATATATATATATATATATATATATATATATATATATTATGCATACATATATGTGTATATAAATTGGTCCCCCGTCCCCCCAACTTTTATAACCGGATCGACGCCCCTGCTTCTATAGCGACTATCATAACCTTACCTTAGAGTGTGGATGCACCGACCGTGGAGTACTGCGTCAACGGCTGCACTCCCCACTCCTGCAGCCTTCACGTGTCCCTTTGTCAGTTCGTCTCGCCCAGGGCCGCTACGGACCTTCCTTCTCTATCGGTCTCGACCACGTGCGCTCGAGTCGTTTACGAGTATAAAATAATAATAATGCACTTTAGTTAGACACTAAAATCCAAAGTATAAACTCTGTTCGGTAGTGTTGACAACATTAAAACATCCTAAGAAATAAATAAAATAAAAGCACAAGTAAAACATATGAGTACGTTTGTGTAAATCAGTGTTGTACAGAACTACAAGATAAACTAAAATTAAACAGAGATGGCATTGTAGTCTATATCATATGTCAATGTAGTCAAGAAAATATACATACATATATACATGTATATACATATATACATACATATATATATATATATATATACATATATATATATATATATATATATATATATATATATATATATATATATATATATATATACATACACACACATACAAACATATACATAAACATACACACCACACACACACATATAGATACATACACATACATACATACATACATAATTTACATATATATATATATATATATATATATATATATATATATATATATATATATATATATATATATATATATATATATATATATATATATATACATGTATACATGCACATACACATATATCTACATAAGGTTGTACATAAAGTAGCAGAATAAATAAATATATAATAATATACATAGTACTTAATTATTAACAAATGACTACAGCAATATAATAGTTGTGTCAATTGTAATTAAAAATATATGTTAATTTGTAAACTATTAATTAATAAATAATTAAAATGACCTGCTAGTTGAGCTAATTAAGAGTAAATAAGTAAATAAATAAACATATAAAAGGGTGAAAGGTGTAGAAAAACTAGACATTAAAAGCAATCTTGAAATAATAAGTCTTAAGGTGTGGTTTAAACTTGTTCATGCACACTGTGGATCGCAAGTTCTCAGGTAGTGCGTTCCAAAGAGTTGGTCCTGCACGAGAGAATGAACGACGCCCATATTGTTCAAGGTTGTAACGGGGGACCGCTAACAACGCGCGGTCAGCAGATCGTAAGGGGCGACGCGGCACGTACGGTGTGATCAGCGAGGCAATGTACGCCGGCGTCCGCTCATGTAGGGCGAGAAACACAAATGACGAGTAGCTTGTATTCAATGCGGTACTTCACGGGCAACCACTGGAGTGGTTGCAATGCGGCCGTCATGCTTCGCCGGTCACCGCGCCTGAGCCGCAGCACAACTCTGGCCGCCGAGCGCTGCACCATCTCAAGGCGGTGCAAGAAGCGGTCGGAGATGCCATACAGGACTGCGTTTCCGTAGTCTAGCTGTGATGTGACGAGGGCGTGGACGAGAGTCTTGCGTGCTGCAGTTGTCAGACTTGTTCGTAGTTTGGCAATACGACATAGATTTGAGTATGCAGCACGGCAGACGTTCGATACTTGCGCTGACATGTCAAGTCGGCTGTCAAGTAAAACGCCTATATCACGAACAGTCAGCGACAGTGATATAGATGACCCGCATACACAGATGGTGGACAACGAAGAAGGCGAGTGGACAGCGGAGGAACGAAAAACGATTGCTTCGGTCTTCGCCTCGTTTAGAAGAAGATGGCTGTAATCCAGCCACTGTCTAATATCACTCACGCATTCCTCGAATTTTCGTTGTGCATCAGCGTGACTCGATGGCGGCACTCAACGTACAATTGAGTGTCGTCTGCGTATATATGATACCTGATCTGAAGGCGATCGAAAATGTCCGTAATAGGTAAAAGGTAAATGTTAAATAATAGTGGACCTAGGACCGAGCCCTGTGGAACATCATTTTGAGTAATCACAGAAACAGATGTAACTTCGCGTATCTTTACTGCGTTCGTGGGGCCTACTAAGTATGAACTAAACCAAGCGAGCACTGCATGGTTTAGTCCGATAGCACGAAGACGACGCAGGAGAGTGCTGTGGTCCAGCTGAACTGAGATCTAACAGCACAAGCAGTACGCCACGCCGTGAATCCACTGCCTGTATCAGGTCTAGTGGTTACCGCAGCGGTGGTGTATTGGTTACCACACCCGCCTCTAACGCCGGCGGCACGGGTTCGATCCCCGGTACCGGCAGTTGTGATATAAAAATCTGGCTCTCAACATTGGGGGCTGTCTATCCCTTGTGAATCGGAGAATCACGATAATGTCGGTCCCGTCTCAATTTGGAACGTAAAAGAACCACTGAGGACGACAAGCACCCTGGCAGTGACCATCCTCAGTGACTCCTGCGTTAGCCCAATAGGCTGTTTGGAGTTAATAACCTGAGAACTGAGAACCTGAGGTATTCGTGTATTTGCACTAGCGCTGTTTCTGGGCTGTGTTTGGACCGGTACGCGCGCTTAAATGGGTCGTTGAAACCGTTTGTGTCAAGGTCACTAGTGGCGAAGTTCGTACCTTAGTGTTTTCGATAGAAAACTTAAGTTCGATATCGGACGGTAGTTTGTTAGACAGTTAAGGTCGATACCGCTTTTCTTCAGGATCGGTGTTACAATCGCGTGCTTCATGGCCGCAGGCACGACGCCGGATTCTAGTGACGAGTTAACGATGACTGTATAAACCGGTACTAGTATGTCGATGTTTTCTTTGAGCAGGCTCGTTGGCATCGGGTAAAGGGTGCAGGATTTCTCAGACGCCTGCAAAATGATCCGTCTGATGTATGCAGTCGTATAAATCTGTCTGTGGACAATGAGTCTTGTCTTTCGCCATCGGGGTTCTGCGCGACGGAGGACACGTTTCGCACAGGACAATTCTTCCGTGTGCCACGGAGTCTTCGGACGATCAGCGATGACACGTGTGACGACCGGCGCGTGCTTCTTGACGATGGCCTCGATAGCGGTGTTGTAGTTGTCGATGGACTCAACGGTGGTTCCGGACATCACGGCGAATGCGTCACGGATGTCAGCAGTGAAAGCCCGCTTGTCAATCGACGCGAACTTTCGATAACGCACTCGACGTTTCGGATGTTCAGGCTTTACGACGTTAAGATCACACTCGAGCGCACAATGATCTGTGAGCAGAGTAGTCGGGCTTACAGGTGTTGTGAGTAGATTAGATGTTTTCGCAGTTACGATCAAGTCTAGTATGTTACCACGTTCGTGAGTAGCACCACTGACATGTTGCACAAAGCCGGATGTGTCGAGCAAATCTGCTAGGTTAATCGCGTCAGTGCAGGTTGAGTCTTTATATCTAGTGCTGAAGTCACCACATACGATCGTTTCTGTGGGGTGAGCAGCAACGATTAACAATACTTTGGATCCATCATCCTGGAAAGTTTTAAAACATGAACGTGGCGGTCTATACATTACAATAACACGGGTTGTGCAGTCGATGCGGGCATTACGTAAAGTAACGGAAAGCGTTTCGGATGCGCACGTGTCAACACTAACACGTGACACGAACTGGAATGATTTACGAAAAAGGACACCAACGCCTCCTCCGCGACGAGCGCCACCACGTGACTGGTGAGCAAACGAGAAAGTATCTCTACAAAGTTCGGACACTGAAGCGTTGTCCTCATCTCTCAGCCAGGTTTCCGTTAAAGCCACAATTTTAATGTCCGCAGAACAGTCATCGGAGTAGTCATGGACAAGTAAAGTTTTATTTCGCAGAGACCTGACGTTAATCAGGGCAAATTTGGTCTTTGTCACAGTTCCAGGCAAGCGCACAATGGGTATTTGCAGTAGGTTGTTGTTACAAGGGCGTGTACATGGCCGGTCACTGGGTGGTCGACATCCGACCACTCGTGCAATTGCCCTTTGTTTCCGAGTGCCGCCCCGGCAGCCACGCCTTGGTGGTAACCTGGTTCAAGGCCAAGATCAACTAAGGTCCTCCGTGTGGTGGCATTCATGCGTGACGAACAAGAGCGACGAAACAATTGACAGGCCGAATACGTGTAGGTAGATATGATTGCGCAAGTGGTTTATGGTCCACTGACCCGCCAGAAGTGTCTATAGACAGTGTAGGATAAAACCAGTTTTTAAAGATCAGTAAAAACACACACATACGGCGTTCTTGGTGATAGCGCGACGACTTGATGTCATCTTCGCTGGTTTATGCATATATGTAGTAAAATTCAGCGTCGATGTAAACACAGAAACGTACTAAAAATTGTAAAATATCAAGAGCGACGTATGCATGCAGCCGGCTAGGCGCGACAAATAGACTAGGTCCTATCCCTATGATGTAATTATTATAGTATAGGGATAGGACGTGTTCTCAACATGTGTTTCCTTCTTTGTGGCTGCGGTTGTTGTGAAGTTTCTAACCGCCAACACGGTTACGGTAACGTTTCGTGACGTCACAGAAGCATTTGTTACCCTTTCGGAGAGTTTGTTTAGGTCTGTTTGTAAGATGTCATGGTCTTTGGGAGTTTGAATTTCTCTGTGTAGGATGGAATCGTCTGCAAAGAGTATGATGTTTGAATTGATTGAGTCGGTGATGTCGTTTATGTATAGTAGGAAGAGGACAGGGCCAAGGACTGGACCTACGAGGGCCCATATCGTTCATTCCCGCCATGCAGGAATCCGTTTTATATTATGATTCACAATCAGACCAACCGGGCTTCAAATTAAGTGTTCATGGTGTCAGAACGTCTGCTGTACTCACATAAATCAGTTGACGATGTATAAATGTGCGCAGTGCCCAAAAACACCGAAAATTGTGATAAATACACGAATCGATCTAAAATTGCATGCAAGCGGCGCCACCTATCGGAATACAATGCCACCTCTGTCAGTTGTTGGTGCATTAAGCTAACATTCCATATATTCTGATTTGGCATGCGGATATGGCAGGTAAAAATTATTAAATATAAGTGTTATATCATTAAACATAATTATACATAACTAATAATACATGAGACGCTTCCATCTAGACGATGCGAAGCCGAAGGCTCCGTTGATGGGTTTACGACATCAGTAAACAAGGAGTCAATATGGTGCGCACAATTATCTAGTTCGTGAACTACAACAGGATGAGAAGAAGTTCTTCTACGACAGCTTCTACTTGTACTGTTGGTAGTCATTCTGGACGGCATGTTTCAAACCTCGATGACAGACATGGAATACCACTACCTTCTCGCTAGTAGCCTACCTTGCCGCCATTTTTAAAGTTGGAAAGACACGTACGTAAAGATGGAGCAATGCGATACAAATGATGCTATCAGAAGCAAAAACACTGATCTAATCCAACAAGTTGCAACTCTACGAGATGAAGCAAACTATAACGACGACATTAAAACAGTGTATGACCAGATTAATAGACTATCATCGGACGTGGCAAACTTAATTGCAGCCGACACATAAGAAGAAATCTGTCGCTGCAGTGGCACGTTGCAAACAACGTAGTGTCCTCATGTTTGATGACCGAAGAAGTGGCGTTGCACTGGACAACCAGAGTTACCGTGAACACCTTCTAGAAGCCGTCCAGTGGAGCGACGTGTGCATAGACGGTAACGAACTGACTCTCGTATGCGGCAATGTCGTCATGGAAGACACAACTACGGAAGGAATGAAGCAAGACTGTAGCGATGTCATCACCAATTCAACAGAGGGCATAAATGATGTGACGATTAGTTGTGTTTTGTTTGCCAGGTTTGTTGAAAGCCATTACAACGTCTTGTTCCGCGATGGATCTTGCAACATGTCACCCTCGAGAGTGATGGCATTTGTCTTTCTGCTTCCGTTGATGTGAACAAGTTGAAAGCGACCTGTCACGAAGACACCGGAGCCGTCGTGACGTCTGAGCGGGCTGCGACGTGTGACACCGACTGGTGACAGGTCTACGACACAGCGACACAGGATGATGCTTATTAACATTGATTAATTCACTAGGAAATTTCAGTTACCCAGTGCAAAATCGACTAGATAATTTGTTTTGGTTAAAATGAACTAAACTGAACCCGACCTTCTTCACGACACGAAATCGGAATGATGGGGTGTACAATTGCAGGGTGATTGTAAAAATGTTTGCGGCGTTGTGTACATTTGCGCTGTCGTCAGATACTGACATCAGAAGACAAGACGGGCAGTGGGGAACACTTCTAGGGCTTCTAGGGCGGAACCTGTTTGCAGAGGGGGTGTAACTTCAGCTTAAAAATGCGAGGGGGCGCGGTTTTCTAAATCAGACATTGTACGCCTGAATTTCCAAGGATTGGGGACCCGCATGTGAAGTAGATACAGTTATACCCGTACACACGCTCATCAGATTTCTGGATATAGTAATTGGCCACCATGTCCATTATTGTGTCCAGCATACACTATTGTTTAACACTCACACTCTAATGCAGTGCTTGCACATTACGCTCCTTTAAGGCAAAATGCGAGGAAGAATTTCCGGATTTCTGACAATAAAATACAGTTTGTGTTGTTGACATTTTCGTGTAGAATAATTATTTAACTTGCCTTCCATGTACGTTATTATACCAAAATAAACACTTTTCTGTCATAAATAGTGACTTTTGTGTGATGCCCATCATTGCTAAGTTTTTGTTTTTGTCAAATGAAGCGTGAATAATCGTAGTTTGAGTGCTTTTCGAAGACCGACTGCATGCCGTAAATTTTATCAAATCCATCATGGTGGGTACCTGGGGAGTCCCCTGTATTCGCGGTGCCTCATGGTCCAAATGAATTTAAATTATCTCCGGAGGTTTCCGAGTAATCACGACTACAACCGACCCCCCACAAACCAGCATAACAGACAAAGGAATGAGACTCCACAGACGATTGGCTGAATGACACCACGTGGAGCCGTTTCATGGCGCTGATTGGTTGTCTCGTTCGCCATATTGCTTCAGTGATTTATATTCGATTCGTGCGACAATTTCCTCTCCGTGTTTTTAATCTATCTACAAAATAGTATGCCGTTTGGGCGTAAGCGAACAAGTGGTGTCCGTCAGACAAAGCTACGGAATGTTACGAAGTTGCGGAGCGCGCGTGAAGCAAAGAGTTTGCTGGTGCAATCGCACGTTGAACGCGAAGCTTCGCCTCCGGCTTCGACTTCGACCGCTACGCCAGAAGCAGTAAGTTTCAAGTTTCCCAGTTGTCAGTTGAAGCCACCAGTACATATTTTTATGTGCATATATATATATATATATATATATATATATATATATATATATATATATATATATATATATATATATACACATACTTATATATATATATATATAAATGGCATAGTTTAAACAACGTGGCACTAATGTCGCGCGGATTATTTTCCTACGTTCACATTGTTTACATAAACAGCTGATCGTCCAGGGCATCTCCAGGCACTGTCAGGCTACGACTGTCAAGTCATAGACAGTATCAAAGCATATTTCTGCGTAGTATGTTATTCAGTAAACATTTAGGTAATTTTGCATGCACTTGAACATGTTATATTATATAATAAACAATTATTTATAGTATCTGCAAGTTGTCAACTGTTACAGTAATATCTCATACATTACAATACAGTAAATGCATGATGAAATTAGTGTCATAAATGTTGAAATACATTTTTTATTATATTTGCTTTTAGGCATCATCTCGGAGAATGTCTGCCACAGAACGGAAGTTTGGGTACGTGAAAGTCCTGAATGAGATGGGGATTTCACACTTCCCGACTGAGGACGACACTAACGAGACATCGACATTGCTGATCCGCACTGCCATGCTTCCTGCACTTGTGGAGTCTATGCCGTGCAAGTCTTGCAGACAGTGCTCCGTCAACATTCGAGTGGTCAACTGTGAGCTTGGCATGGTATGTTGTTTGGAGTGTGTTTGCACCAGCTGCGGTGAGGTGAACGGCTCAACAAAGACGTCAGAGACCATTGGAGATTCCAAGTCGCACGTTGTGGTCAGGTCTGCCGTCTCTGCGACCATGGACATGGCTGTCGGACATGCCGGGCTCGTGAAATTCTGCCGGTACATGGACATGCCAGTGATGCATCATTCGACGTACCACTCTAACGTAAAGATCATCACTGCTGCGAGCATGCAAGTGGCGAATGACGTGATCTGCGAAGCTGCAGAGACCGTTCGCTGTGTGCATCGCGAACTTGACCCCTCCATTGATACATCCGATTTCATCGACCTCACTGTCAGCTTTGATGGTTCTTGGATGACCCGAGGCCACAAATCCCTCTATGGCATCGGGTGTGTCGTGGAGGTGGTAACGGGACTGGTCATCGACTTCGCCATCGTCTCGCTGTACTGCCACATGTGTGCATGTGCCGCTGGCACAGCACTCACAAGGACTGCAACATCAATTACGTTGGTAATTCTGGTGCAATGGAGGTGGAAGCAGCCGAGATCTTGTGGTCACGCTCCATGGAGAAGCACAACTTCCGATACACGACTGTGCTCTCCGACGGTAACTCTCGTACGTACAAGCGCCTGTGCGACCTGGATGTGTACGATGGCATCCCAATCACAAAAGAAGAATGCGTGAATCATGTAGAGAAAAGAATGAACACTGCGTTGCGGAACTTGACCAAGGAGAAGAAGAAGACGGGGGTGACTCTTGGTGGCCCTGGTCATGGCAAGCTGACTCAGGGTGTCATCGACAAGCTCACCTACTACTACGGCAATGCCATACGAAGCTGCACTGGAAACGCTGATGCCATGCGCAATGCAGTCTTCGCCTCGTTCTTTCACGCCCTCTCAACGGATGAAGACCCTCACCATGACCGCTGCCCAGTCGGCCCTGGCAGCTGGTGCTTCTTCCAGAAAGCACGTGCAAAGGGAGAAGAGCCAGGACCACACAAAGAGAACATCAAAACCCCTCTGTCCAGAGATGTTGCTGAGGAGGTGCAGAATGTCTACGTCCGTCTCGGCCATCCAGATCTGCTCCGTCGATGCCTGACAGGAGGGACGCAGAACGCAAATGAGAGCCTTCATGCAAAGGTCTGGAGAAAATGCCCGAAGACTGGCTTCGTCGGACTGCAGCGCGTCATTGCAGCCACGTGCTATGACACTGCAGAATTCAACCAGAGATTTGAATCTGCAGTAGCACGCAGCTATGCAGCTATGGGGATGAAGGTGGGCAGCCACACAATGGCATCTGCAGGCAAGGCAGACGCTAAACGGTTGCGGCAGTCGATTCGGCAGGTGGAGGAGTCCACACAAGCTGCTCGCCGTGCACGGAAGGCTGCTCGAGCAAGAGCCCATGATGAGAGCTATCAAGCTGGAGGATTTTAGGGTGTGTTAGGCGAACTGAGTAGTGTGAAGTGTAGTGGACTCCCATTTCACTGAACTGTCGATTTATGTGCTGTGCTACATATGCATTTTGTCTCTTTCAGATTTGTTTGTTTAGATGTGCAGCTGTTTACACATTAGTTTGTAGTGCAAATTTTCTTATTTCTTTTCTGTTTTGTAGCTTGATACATTAATTAAATGTGTGAAAAGTTTCATCTGTCTGCGTGAGTTTTTAGTTTTTGTAATTTATATGTCAATGTACCAAAACTTTGAATGCGATTTTCTCAGAAACACGTTTTTCCGCCAAACCAGTGGTTTCTTGTAAAATGTTCCGAGCTTCTACTGAACCGATTTGTTTGAAACTTTGCACACAGTGACTTGATTGTGTGAACGTTGTAATGGTAAGAACAGTTTTTAGAAAATGTGTCTGGTTTTTCATATAATGAACCATAAATGCAAGTGAATCCCATATTTCCGCACCAAGTTTTTGGACAATTGAAAAAACATTACCCCATTACAACTATTGGTATGTGTAGTATAAGCATGCAAAATTTGGGTCCTATATGTTCAGTAGTTACTGAAATATTTTTACAAATATTCCAATCCAAGATGGCCGCCATAGCGTGGGAAAATCTTGCGGGAATAGTCTGAAATAAATTCACATGTATCTTGTTATCATAAAGCATAATCTCTGAAAGTTCCAACACTCTAAGTTAAATAATATCGAAATTAAAAATAAAATACAAAAAGTAACCACGGATCCCCACATTTCCACTTCTCTTCCCGGGAACATTGTAATAACACCCGATCAGATCCTTTCTCGGACATCGTTGTGTTGAGAATAATGAATGGATGTGGATTCACGATGACTATCAAGCTACGCCGAACTTAAACATCTTAACGGGGTGAACGTTAGCACAACTCATGATGTGTTATATGGAGGTGAAGACTTGTATCAAGTTAGGTGCGGTGCATTTTGGGAGACATCAATACTTTCGCTCGTGTACATTATAATCTATTAACATACCGACACCTACATCGACTGCTCGACACTTAGAAACAAATGCTACACGATTTCTTTGTTTTTCAGTTTGAATATTTTACGAAATGGTACATCGAATGGTGTAAAAGCACCGTCATCAATCAACCAGTCACTTAGGATAGATAACAATTTGATCAGGTTAAGATAACTAACAGTTGAAGCGGCGGGTAAACCATGGAAGGAATCTGCAAGCCGACCATCTAACCTCCAACCCCTGTCGGAGAGGAAGCGAAAACACTTTACTCTCCTCCCGACCATGGTTACCTGAACTAATTACGACGATTTGCTCATGTTAACATTTAAAATGCAACTTTCGAGGAATGTGCAGTCGCTGCTGAGACTTCTTTTGCACGGGTGTAACATGCTCCGGTTCTAGGATACCATCAAGAGACATCTGAAGCTGAGAGACATAGAGACCGAGTCATGGACAAGTGAATGAAAGCAGTAGTTGTCGCATCGCGACCGACAGCATGATGAACCTGCTCTGTGTAGGAAGGACATCGGTACACACATTTGTACAATCTTCGGTTTGTGTCGTTTGGTAGTTCTGTTAGGCAGGGTCTGAAGTTATTTACTTTCGCTATCATTATTGTCTTTCCATATCTTGATTATGAGAGAGGCTACTCTTGCTAGGTCGTTGCGTGGCCTTGAATGAACTAATACGTGACCACTTTGTAAGCTGTTCCTTTCTACTGCTAAACATCTCCTATCTGGAACATATCCCAAACGAATATGTTCTCGGTAAATGTAAACTGTAGTTCTGTTATATTGAGGTTTTCGGTGAAATTCAGCGTCGCTTGTCTAGATCCCTAGTTAAAGCAGTATCAGTAGCTTTAAATAAAGCTTAATAATACACTAAAACCAGGCATGATGATGTCATAGAATAGCAGTTTGCAACATAGTGCCAAAAAGACTACTGATGCATCTTTATACAAATATGTTGTGCTGTCCTTCTCAAACAATGGGGTTTCACTCGCCAAGCCTCCCTCGATAGGACGCCTATGTGTTGTCATGTTTCGAGTTGGCATACCTGTAAAATAATATTTTCCCCGTTCTCGACGCCCAACAATTTGGAAGCGGGAGAAGATGAATAATATCCCGAAAGACCTCTCCTCACATTTCACAATAGCTCGTCGCACCTCACGTTATAACGTATAACGTGGCGTCCTCCACGTCTTACGAGGCAGTAGCCGTTATAAAAACCGCAGGAATAATTCGATGTTCTGATTTGCTTTTGTTCTGTCACATGCGTCTGTGACGTCACGAAACGTTACCGTAACGTGTTGGCAGTTAGAAACTTCACAACAACCGCAGCCACAAAGAAGGAAACACATGTCGAGAACACGTCCTATCACTATACTATAATAATTGTATCATAGGGATAGGACCTAGTATATTTGTCGCGCCTAGCCGGCTGCATGCATACGTCGCTCGTGGTATTTTTCAATTTTTAGTACGTTGCTGTGTTTATATCGTCGCTGATTTTTACTACATATATGCATAAACCACCGAAGATCACATCAAGTCATCGCGCCATCACCAAGAACGCCGTATGTGTGTGTTTTTACTGATCTTTAAAAACTGGTTTTATCCTACACTGTCTATAGACACTTCCGGCGGGTCAGTGGACCATAAACCACTTGCGCAATCATGTCTATCTACACGTATTCGGCATGCCAATTGTTTCGTCGCTTTTTTTCGTCACGCATGAATGCCACCACACGGAGGACCTTAGTTGATATTGGCCTTGAACCAGGTTACCAACAAGGCGTGGCTGCCGGGGCGGCACTCGGAAACAAAGGGCAATTGCACGAGTGGTCGGATGTCGACCACCCAGTGACCGGCCATGTACACGCCCTTGTAACAACAACCTACTGCAAATACCCATTGTGCGCTTGCCTGGAACTGTGACAAAGACCAAATTTGCCCTGATTAACGTCAGGTCTCTGCGAAATAAAACTTTACTTGTCCATGACTACACCGATGACTGTTCTGCGGACATTAAAATTGTGGCTTTAACGGAAACCTGGCTGAGAGATGAGGACAACGCTTCAGTGTCCGAACTTTGTAGAGATACTTTCTCGTTTGCTCACCAGCCACGTGGTGGCGCTCGTCGCGGAGGAGGCGTTGGTGTCCTTTTTCGTAAATCATTCCAGTTCGTGTCACGTGTTAGTGTTGACACGTGCGCATCCGAAACGCTTTCCGTTACTTTACGTAATGCCCGCATCGACTGCACAACCCGTGTTATTGTAATGTATAGACCGCCACGTTCATGTTTTAAAACTTTCCAGGATGATGGATCCAAAGTATTGTTAATCGTTGCTGCTCACCCCACAGAAACGATCGTATGTGGTGACTTCAGCACTAGATATAAAGACTCAACCTGCACTGACGCGATTAACCTAGCAGATTTGCTCGACACATCCGGCTTTGTGCAACATGTCAGTGGTGCTACTCACGAACGTGGTAACATACTAGACTTGATCGTAACTGCGAAAACATCTAATCTACTCACAACACCTGTAAGCCCGACTACTCTGCTCACAGATCATTGTGCGCTCGAGTGTGATCTTAACGTCGTAAAGCCTGAACATCCGAAACGTCGAGTGCGTTATCGAAAGTTCGCGTCGATTGACAAGCGGGCTTTCACTGCTGACATCCGTGACGCATTCGCCGTGATGTCCGGAACCACCGTTGAGTCCATCGACAACTACAACACCGCTATCGAGGCCATCGTCAAGAAGCACGCGCCGGTCGTCACACGTGTCATCGCTGATCGTCCGAAGACTCCGTGGCACACGGAAGAATTGTCCTGTGCGAAACGTGTCCTCCGTCGCGCAGAACCCCGATGGCGAAAGACAAGACTCATTGTCCACAGACAGATTTATACGACTGCATACATCAGACGGATCATTTTGCAGTCGTCTGAGAAATCCTGCACCCTTTACCCGATGCCAACGAGCCTGCTCAAAGAAAACATCGACATACTAGTACCGGTTTATACAGTCATCGTTAACTCGTCACTAGAATCCGGCGTCGTACCTGCGGCCATGAAGCACGCGATTGTAACACCGATCCTGAAGAAAAGCGGTATCGACCTTAACTGTCTAACAAACTACCGTCCGATATCGAACTTAAGTTTTCTATCGAAAACACTAGAGCGGTACGTTGCCAGTGAACTTCGCCACTACCTTGACACAAACGGCTTCAACGACCCATTTAAGAGCGCGTACCGGCCCAAACACAGCCCAGAAACAGCGCTAGTGCGAATACACGAATACCTCAGGTTCTCCGTTTTCAGGTTATTAACTCCAAACAGCCTATTGGGCTAACGCAGGAGTCACTGAGGATGGTCACTGCCAGGGTGCTTGTCGTCCTCAGTGGTTCTTTTACGTTCCAAATTGAGACGGGACCGACATTAACGTGATTCTCCGATTCACGAGGGATAGACAGTCCCCAATGTTGAGAGCCAGATTTTTATATCACAACTGCCGGTACCGGGGATCGAACCCGTGCCGCCGGCGTTAGTAACCACTACACCACCGCTGCGGTAACCACTAGACCTGATACAGGCAGTGGATTCACGGCGTGGCGTACTGCTTGTGCTGTTAGATCTCAGCGCAGCGTTTAACACGCTGGACCACAGCACTCTCCTGCGTCGTCTTCGTGCTATCGGACTAAACCAGGCAGTGCTCGCTTGGTTTAGTTCATACTTAGTAGGCCCCACGAACGCAGTAAAGATACGCGAAGTTACATCTGCTCCGCTGATTACTCAAATGATGTTCCACAGGGCTCTGTCATAGGTCCACTATTATTTAGCATTTACCTTATACCTATTACGAACATTTTCGATCGCCATCAGATCAGGTATCATATATACGCAGACGACACTGAATTGTACGCTGAGTGCCCGCCATCGAGTCACGCTGATGCACAACGAAAATTCGAGGAATGCGTGAGTGATATTAGACAGTGGCTGGATTACAACCATCTTCTTCTAAACGAGGCGAAGACCGAAGCAATCGTTTTTCGTTCCTCCGCTGTCCACTCGCCTTCTTCGTTGTCCACCATCTGTGTATGCGGGTCATCTATATCACTGTCGCTGACTGTTCGTGATATAGGCGTTTTACTTGGAAGCCGACCTGACATGTCAGCGCAAGTATCGAACGTCTGCCGTGCTGCATACTCAAATCTATTTCGTATTGCCAAAATACGAACAGGTCTGACAACTGCAGCATGCAAGAATCTCGACCACGCCCTCGTCACATCACAGCTAGACTACGGAAACGCAGTCCTGTATGGCATCTCCGACCGCCTCTTGCTCCGCCTTGAGATGGTGCTGCGCTCGGCGGCCAGAGTTGTGCTGCGGCTCAGGCGCGGTGACCGGCGAAGCATGACGGCCGCATTGCAACCACTCCAGTGGTTGCCCGTGAAGTACCGCATTGAATACAAGCTACTCTTCATTTGTGTTTCGCCCCCTACAGGAGCGGACGCCGGCGTACATTGCCTCGCTGATCACACCGTACGTGCCGCGTCGCGCCTTACGATCTGCTGACCGCGCGTTGTTAGCGGTCCCCCGTTACAACCTTGAACATATGGGCGCCGTTCATTCTCTCGTGCAGGACCAACTCTTTGGAACGCACTACCTGAGACCTTGCGATCCACAGTGTGCATGAACAAGTTTAAACCACACATTAAGACTTATTATTTCAAGATTGCTTTTAATGTCTAGTTTTTCTACACCTTTCACCCTTTTATATTTTTATTTATTTACTTATTTACTCTTAATTAGCTCAACTAGCATGTCATTTTAACTATTTATTAATTAATAGTTAACAAATTAACATATATTTTTAATTACAATTGACACAACTTTTATATTGCTGTAGTCATTTGTTAATAATTAAGTACTATGTATATTATTATATATTTATTTATTCTGCTACTTTATATACAACCTTATGTAGATATATGTGTATGTGCATGCATGTATATATATATATATATATATATATATATATATATATATATATATATATATATATATGTATGTGTATGTATCTCTATGTGTGTGTGTGGTGTGTATGTATATGTTTGTATGTGTGTGTATGTATATGTATATATATATATATATATATATATATATATATATATATATATATATATGTCATTTGTCGTATATATATATATATATATATATATATATATATATATATATATATATATATATACAGGTATGTATATATGTATATATACATGTATATATGTATGTATATTTTATTGACTACATTGACATATGATATAGACTACAATGCCATCTCTGTTTAATTTTAGTTTCTCTTGTAGTTCTGTACAACACTGATTTACACAAACGTACTCATATGTTTTACTTGTACTTATATTTTATTTATTTCTTAGGATGTTTTAATGTTGTCAACACTATCGAACAGAGTTTATACTTTGAATTTTAGTGTCTAACTAAAGGGCATTATTATTATTTTATACTCGTAAACGACTCGAGCGCACGTGGTCGAGACCGACAGAGAAGGAAGATCCGTAGCGGCCCTGGGCGAGACGAACTGACAAAGGGACACGTGAAGGCTGCAGGAGTGGGGAGTGCAGCCGTTGACGCAGTACTCCACGGTCGGTGCATCCACACTCCAAGGTAAGGTTATGATAGTCGCTATAGAAGTCTTATATCTGATTTAGTATTTTCTGTCTTGGTAACTATCCATCTAGAAGCTTACCACAGCATTAACCAAATACGGGCAGTGGTAGAGTGACAACTTTAATTAGTTAATTGGTTATCTTTGCATTTCAGGTGCCTCACGGGTCCGTCCTGTTCGTCGGTGGAATCGCTGAGCTTCGACGCGTCACTAGTCAGGATCGGGTTTTTAAATGATCTTAGACTAGAGCGGGTGGGCACGAGTACGACTGCAGTGGACGTGACGATGGGTTGTTAAATCATGAACAGTGGGGGGGGGGGGGGGATACTTTAATTGTGATATTACCAGTACGGACGTTTGCTCGGGTCAGTGTTCAGTTTTGGTTCTAGGGACTAGGGCAAGCATGACGTCATCAAGACGACCGATCAACGATTAGCGACTGGCAACCGTAACACCGACCCGCGATCTCCGATCGTCCCTCGTCGGCGACGACGGCAACGACGCGTCCTGGGACACTGGACGTGTGTCATAGTCGACACAGAAGTGTTCGCTCCGACCGGACAACGACAAATGACACTTCCGTCGCACCTACGTGATGCTCCGACCTGCAGACGTCAGGTGCGAGAGATCTGCCGCTGTAGCCATGGCCAGCCTGCTTCTGCGTCTAACAAGACATATCTACATGCGCCGACCGTCCAATGGTCGAATCAATGGAGACATTTCTAACGATCGGTGACGATGACGACGGGACATCCGCTGAGTGTTGCCGTGTTGACAATTACGTTCGTTGACACAAAAGTGAACAATACAGTGACGTCACTGCGTCGTCTGTCTGCGTACGTGAACAATGTAGTCACGTGGGTTCTGAACGCGTCTGTTTGCGAAGTATATAAACAGTTTCTGCTCCAGTAACCTTGAATGAAGTTGTCGATGTCGTCCTGTGTTTAGATACGTTGTGTTACACTATTACACATTTTGTAATTTAATCGGCCGTACCAATCAAATTTATAATTATGTAGCCCCATCTTATGGTTATGATTTCATCCATACAACATTATAGACAACACGTAATATATATAGGCCTAAATATATATATATATATATATATATATATATATATATATATATATATATATATATATATAATTATTGTCAAAGCCGAATTATAATAAAGCAACGCGACATCTATCTATAAACGACCACACTTGCCATATTACATATTTCATGACACTAGGCTGACATGTGTGTGTCTTTGCTGGGTCACTGTACAGATTAATTAAATAAAACACATTTGTAATTATATAAGACCCTAGCCCTAGCCCCGTCTTATGATTATGATTTCATCCATACAACGTTATAGACAATAATAAATCAACGCGACGTCTATTTATAGCCACCGCACGTGCCATATTACACAATTTATGACACTAGGCTGACACGTGTGTGTCTTTTCTGGGTCACTGTGCAGATTAATTAAATTAAACTTGTCTAATAACGTAACTCCAAGTCTATTTATAGCCACCGCACGTGCCATATTACATCATTTATAAGCAGCGACGACTCTATGGAACAGTTTGCCTGTTAAAGGAAATATAATCGGAAATAGTGACAGCTGCATCACATTTCAAAGGCAACTGAAGACATTTCTGTTCCGCCAGCAATACATAGACAACAAATCGACATACGACCCGTTTTGATAGCACTCAATATTTATTCCTACTTGCTCATTTAATTTAATGCTATGAATGTACATTTTTTCAGCAATCTTACTATTTTTAATCTCACCTAATTATATATATATATATATATATATATATATATATATATATATATATATACATATATATATATATATATATATATATATATATATATATATATATAGTATAAATAGGAGGGTGTACAGGAGCATATATATATATATATATATATATATATATATATATATATATATACATACATACATACATAATATATATATATATATGTATATACATATATATATACATATGTATATATATCATATATATATATATATATATATATATATATATATATATATATATATATATATATATATATGTATATATATATATATATATATATATATATATATACATATATATATATATATATATATATATATATATATATATATATATATATATATATATATATATATATATATATATATATATATATATATACATATATATATATATATATATATATATATATATATATATATATATATATATATATAGGTTTGCATCTTGAGCACAACATGCGAAAATTGCGAGACATGAAAATGTCGACAAACTCCGTAATAAAACCTATTTAAAACAATCCTTAATAAACTATTTCATCATCTGGCTTTCACACTAGGTTTGAACCGGCAAACCCCACGCCTGTGGTATTAGATACCCTGACATTGTAGCATGGACAGGGAACTTCCCTGTGTATACTAGGCTAGATTTACCACTTTACATTTCTTTTATTCACAAAAATATAGTCCATAAACGCTAGTTTTTTGGCCTGTAAAATGAACATAAAGAACATAGGTATATACAGATCTTGTAACTTTGTCAGCATCTTATAAAGTAATAAAACATGTTTGCCTTTTAACAAATGTTTTTTCTCCTGCAATCCTGCGGGCACGAGAGAGACGGGAGTTAAATATGCGCTGGCGTCTTGTGAGACGCTGGGAACTGTAGGGTTTTAGAAGAGTTAGTGTGAGTGGGAAAGCATCGTCTCCAACCAGAAAATGGGGAACGTCGCCCTCGATCCCCTTTATCGGGGAGTCTTTTGGGATGTTATGCAGGTTGTCTTTGTGTTCAAAGTTCAGTTTAAAATCGCAATTTCGCCGGATTCCGCCGTCACATGCTTTTCCCTCTGCACCCAGATTGGCGTATATGAATTCATAATTATGGTCAACGATTGTCAGAAGTACAAAAGAATAATATTTGTTGTAGTTCCAATAGAAGGTCTCAGAACCTGGCGGGCAGTAGATGGCGAAGTGGTTGCGATCGATTGCCCTCAGGCAATTGGGTAAATTCCACCGGCGCTCGAACCCTTGTGAGATCTTCTGCCATTCCGCCGTGGTAGTCGGGGTCTGAAAAGCAAAGTATATTTTCTCTTATCTAGTGGGAAAAATAGAGAACATTTCACACATAAAAACAATATAGAATAAAACGTTAAAGACGACAGTGATAGAGCCGCCAACACCATTTTAAATAAATATTTCGTATTGCAAACTATAGACCAGAATAAATGTTGTATGTTTACGAAATCGCACGTTATTGCGTACAGTAAAAACAATCTACCCACCTTCAGGTAAGTCGGTTGAAGCGTCGCGACGATGGCCTCACACGTGTCCGCGATGATACGTCTTGCCGTCGACAGCCCGACGCGGAACTGAAACCGTCTCCTGCCAAAAATAATTAGGAGAGATTAGAAAACAAACCATATCTCCTTATAGTTATTAGGCACTTTCACATAAAGAATAAATAAAGTTGGAAATTATCAAATATAACAAGGAATAAAATGTAGTGCCTTTCAGTTTAATTGAAAATAAAAAAGAAAGATTTTCAATCACAGAAAGAAACTGAATGGCACCACCGCCTTTGTGTAACCCGCAGACATGTTTTTGTAACAGACAAAATGTAGACTTTTATTTCATTATTTTTAGACCATTCAGTAAATAATAATGTTTTACCTAAGGCGAGATATCGCAGTGTCATGCATAGACGCTCGTCAGCGGTGATGGAGTAACCCAGTTGTTGTTACGCCGGCTGATCTTAGCGCCACCATCTCCAGCAACCTTTGGTAGACCTTAGAGGGCATCCGTAGTGTAGCGCATAACTCCTCAACATCGTTATCCTGGAAAAATACATTTAATATACACCTGTAATATACTACCCAGAATTGAAATAGCTGCCAGATAAAAACAAAATACTTTTTAAACAACTACATAGGATCAATAAAATATTAAACAAAACCTGTAAATGAGGCAAATATCGCTCACTTTCCGCAGTTCGTCGTAGCGTCATTATGGTGTTACTGCGCTTGCTGTAACGACGCAGCAGAAATGGTCTGGACCAGAAGCGCTTGGAATGCTTCTTCCTTCGGGGTTTCCTCTGAGACAATGCCACAAAAGCAGCACTTGCAGCAACAAAAATGGGCATGAATTCGTCCTCTGAGTCCGCCATGATGAACGTTTGGGTGTAGGTCACCTGGGCGAGCATATTGAATACCTCTACGGACAAAAAATCAAACTAATTTAAATTAATAGCGCTTAAATTATGAAATCGGCCGGCTGGCCACCGGCTGTGTATATTCGAAATATCTTAGCATCGGGCGGACAACGGCAGGCCGGTTGGCAGGTTCTGTGAGTTCCAAAATAACCAAACCGGCCGACGGCCCAATGTTCCCACGACGCCCGGCCGATTTAATTTTTCGTTCGTCGGCCTTCGGTTCAGTGAGTTCCCGGCTTTAGTCCATTTTGTCTATTTCGTCTATTTCGCAATCCTGCAACTTTTGCTAGTGGGTTCATTTTGAGATTATATCCAATATACTGGTTCCAAAGCTGAAGCACATTTGTCCCAGCAGGTCAGGATGTTGAGTTATGCATTATCACACCATTTATGAAAGGCGGGTTGGTGTAAGATGCTACTTTTCGACTGTGGGCTTCATTGACAACGAACTTGTCGGCGCAAATCCTGGTATCGATGATCTCACAAGTATTCTCTCTCCATGCTATAATGTCATGGTATCTAATGCTCACAGGCATGGGGTTTGCCCGTTCAATCCTAGTGTGAAAGCTTGATGAAGAAATGGTATAATTAGGAATGTTTTACATAGGTAATATTACGGAATTTGTCTACACTTTCGTGTCTGGCAATTATCGCATGTTGTGCTCAAGATGCAAACACACACACACACACACACACACACACACACACACACACACACACACACACACACACACACACACACACACACACACACACACACACACACACACACACACACACACACACACACACACACACACACACACACACACACACACACATATATATATATATATATATATATATATATATATATATATATATAATTAGTTGATATTACAAAGAATAAGAGTACGGATAAAATGTACCTTCATGGCATTAAATTAAATGAGCAAGTAGAAATCAATATCGAATGCTATTAAGACGGGTGATATGTCGATTATGTTTTCTATGTATTGCTGCCGGAACAGAAATGCCTTTTGTTGCCTTTGAAATGTGATGCAGCTATCACTATTTCCGATGTTAACAGGCAAATTGTTCCATAGAGTCGCCGCTGCTTTCGTAAAGGTTCTGTCTCCATACCCAGTAGAGGCACTTATATGTCAGCCTCGTGCAATTAATTATGTAATATGGCACATGCGGTGGCTATAAATAGACTTGGAGTTGCGATATTAGACAAGTTTTATTTAATTAATCTGTACAGTGACCCAGCAAACACACACACATATCAGTCTAGTGTCATAAATTGTGTAATATGGCACGTGCGGTGGCTATAAATAGACGTCGCGTTGCTTTATTAGAATTCGGCTTTGACAATAAGCATACACACACGCACGCACGCACGCACGCACGCACGCACGCACGCACGCACGCACGCACGCACCCACGCACGCTCGCACGCACACACGCACACGCACGCACGCACGAACGCAAGCACGCATGAACGCACGCACGCACGCACGCACGTACGTACGTACATATGTATGTATATAATATTAATTATTGTCTATAAAATTGTATGGATGAGATCATAATCATAAGGCTACAGCTAGGATCTTACATAATTACAAATATGATGAGGTACGGTCGATTAAATTACGAAACATGTACTAGTGTGACACAACGTATCTAAACACAGGACGACATCGACAACTTTATTCAAGGTTATTAGAGCAGAAACTGCTTATATACTTCGCAAACAGACAACGCGTTCAGAACCCACGTGACTACATTGTTCAAGTGCGCAGACAGACGACGCAGTGACGTCACTGTATTGTTCACTTCTGTGTCAACGAACGTAATTGTCACCACGGCAAAACTCAGCGGATGTCCTGTCGTCATCGTCACCGATCGTTAGAAATGTCTCCAATGATTCGACCATTGGACGGTCGGCGCATGTACATATGTCTTGTCAGACGCAGAAGCCGGCTGGCCATGGCTACAGCGACAGATCTCTCGCACCTGACGTCTGCAGGTCGGAGCATCACGCAGGAGCGACGGAAGTTTCCTTTGTCGTTGTCCGGTCGGAGAGCGAACACTTCTGTGTCGACTTTGACACACGTCCAGTGTCGGTGCCCGTCAGTGTCGCTGAAGACGACGGCCGCTTCACGCGACGTTCATCGGGCCCAGGACGCGTCGTTGCCGTCGGTGCTGACGAGGGACGATCGGAGATCGCGGGTCGGTGTTACGGTTGCCAGTCGCTAATCGTTGATCGGTCGTCTTGATGACGTCATGCTTGCCCTAGTCCCTAGAACCAAAACTGAACACTGACCCGAGCAAACGTCCGTACTCGTAATATTACAATTAAAGTATCCCCCCCCGCGGGTCGGTGTTACGGCCAGTTGCCGTTCGCTAATCGTTGATCGGTCGTCGCGATGACGTCATGCTTGCCCTAGTTCCTAGAACCAAAACTGACCACTGAGCCGAGCAAACGTCCGTACTCGTAATATTATAATTAAAGTAGTGTTCATGATTTAACAACATATCGTCACGCCCATTGCAGTCGTACTCGTGCCACACGCTCTAGTCTAAGATAATTATAACAACCGAATCTGAATAGCGACGCGTCGAAACTCAGCGATTCCACCGGCGAACAGGACGGACCCGTGAGGCACCTGAAATGCAAAGATAATCAATTAACTAATTAAAGTTGTCACTCTACCACTGCCCGTATTTGGTTAATGCTGTGGTAAGCTTCTAGATGGATAGTTATCAAGACAGAAAATACTAAATCAGATATAATACTTCTATACACGCGCGTCGATCGGTGGGGGACGGGGGGGGACGCGTCCCCCCACTTTTCACGGTGGGGGGACAGCATATGAATTGTCCCCCCCCCCCCACTTTTCAGCCTGTCTCAACACTCCTGTCTCTTAATAGCCGCTACATAGAACTAGCTAGACAATAAACTCGCGATATGAAGTTCAGCTGTTATTTATCGCAAATTAACACCAGGCAAACAAGTTTTGAGGCATGTTTTGCGCCATAATCCGTGATAGTTATTTAAACAAACGTAATATTTTAATGAATTGAACGACATTTTAGACAACTCTTCACAGTAGTCATCACAAGAGAGTTATCGAACAGCCCGTGGCATTTATACCAAAAAATGCGTTGTTATTTCGCTGCACATTGATGATTTTTAATATGTCGCGCATACGCAGCAAGGCCAATCGGACAGTTTATAACTACCGGACAAATGTAAGCCGCTGCCAGGCTCTATCAACCTCGTGTTGATATTATTAATAGGCTCTAGCCATCAAGCACATTTTAAATGATGAAATTTGTGTTGCATTTTCACCCTTCGCCTGCTTGATGCTTATCGCCTACGACAGAAGCGGCGGATTCATGCACTTTGTGTAACATATTCCCATTTGAGTGATGACAAATTTCTTTACCAAAATGTTGGATTGGGAAGTTCCACCAAGGCACAGCATGGGCGTCGATCAGTGGGGGACGCGGGGACGCTGACCACCCCACGGCCTGAGGGTGTAAGCATAGGAAATGTCCTCACAGTTTTTCAGTTCATAAAACAAATTTATAGGCATATATATATATATATATATATATATATATATATATATATATATATATATATATATATATATATATATATATATATATATATAGCGAGACTGATCACTCCCCTCTCTTAAAAACCCTACACCCGTCTAGTAGTAAAATAAATAATAAGAATTAAACTTCCGACTGCCTAGTGGAAAATCACTATATCAATTGTTTGGTTGGCAGCAGCCCACAACTTGATCTAAGTCCAGTAAATATTCATCAAGCCGGGCTCTGTCATTTTGCACCCTTGTATTGATACATAGCCATCAAGCACATAATATATTATTAATTTTGGTTTGCCCTGTCATCCCTTGGATTGCAGCCTGGTCGCCCTGGTGGATATTTATATCGCCTACAACGGAACCAGAGGATTTATGCACTTTGTGTAATTTGATCTCATTTTAGTGATGACAAATTTCTTTGCCAAAAGGTTAATTCCTACACAGGCACCCCTGTAACCTTTGCACCTTGTCACTCTATGAATCAGGAAAGCAGTGTTCGGTCCAAAGTGTACTCCCAAATGTGCAGTGATTGGGGTAGGACATGGCCCGTCTTCAAATATATGTTGCCAACGTAACTATTATAAATAGCATAACATAAAGGCCTTTTTAGTTTAGAATTATCACCAGACCAACAATTAATTGTTTTATATATTTTTTAATTATGTGTATTTCAGGTCATATATTTGTATATATATATATATATATATATATATTTATATAAATATATACTGTATATATATTGTACATGTCATATATATATATATATATATATATATATATATATATATATATATATATATATATATATATATATATATATATATATATATATATATATATATATATGTATATATATATATATACATATATATATATATGACATATTATAATATATTATATGACATAATATATATATATATATATATGTATATAATATATATATATATATATATGTATATATATATATATATATATATATATATATATATATTATGCATACATATATGTGTATATAAATTGGTCCCCCGTCCCCCCAACTTTTATAACCGGATCGACGCCCCTGCTTCTATAGCGACTATCATAACCTTACCTTAGAGTGTGGATGCACCGACCGTGGAGTACTGCGTCAACGGCTGCACTCCCCACTCCTGCAGCCTTCACGTGTCCCTTTGTCAGTTCGTCTCGCCCAGGGCCGCTACGGACCTTCCTTCTCTATCGGTCTCGACCACGTGCGCTCGAGTCGTTTACGAGTATAAAATAATAATAATGCACTTTAGTTAGACACTAAAATCCAAAGTATAAACTCTGTTCGGTAGTGTTGACAACATTAAAACATCCTAAGAAATAAATAAAATAAAAGCACAAGTAAAACATATGAGTACGTTTGTGTAAATCAGTGTTGTACAGAACTACAAGAGAAACTAAAATTAAACAGAGATGGCATTGTAGTCTATATCATATGTCAATGTAGTCAAGAAAATATACATACATATATACATGTATATACATATATACATACATATATATATATATATATACATATATATATATATATATATATATATATATATATATATATATATATACATACACACACATACAAACATATACATAAACATACACACCACACACACACATATAGATACATACACATACATACATACATACATAATTATATATATATATATATATATATATATATATATATATATATATATATATATATATATATATATATATATATACATGTATACATGCACATACACATATATCTACATAAGGTTGTACATAAAGTAGCAGAATAAATAAATATATAATAATATACATAGTACTTAATTATTAACAAATGACTACAGCAATATAATAGTTGTGTCAATTGTAATTAAAAATATATGTTAATTTGTAAACTATTAATTAATAAATAATTAAAATGACCTGCTAGTTGAGCTAATTAAGAGTAAATAAGTAAATAAATAAACATATAAAAGGGTGAAAGGTGTAGAAAAACTAGACATTAAAAGCAATCTTGAAATAATAAGTCTTAAGGTGTGGTTTAAACTTGTTCATGCACACTGTGGATCGCAAGTTCTCAGGTAGTGCGTTCCAAAGAGTTGGTCCTGCACGAGAGAATGAACGACGCCCATATTGTTCAAGGTTGTAACGGGGGACCGCTAACAACGCGCGGTCAGCAGATCGTAAGGGGCGACGCGGCACGTACGGTGTGATCAGCGAGGCAATGTACGCCGGCGTCCGCTCATGTAGGGCGAGAAACACAAATGACGAGTAGCTTGTATTCAATGCGGTACTTCACGGGCAACCACTGGAGTGGTTGCAATGCGGCCGTCATGCTTCGCCGGTCACCGCGCCTGAGCCGCAGCACAACTCTGGCCGCCGAGCGCTGCACCATCTCAAGGCGGTGCAAGAAGCGGTCGGAGATGCCATACAGGACTGCGTTTCCGTAGTCTAGCTGTGATGTGACGAGGGCGTGGACGAGAGTCTTGCGTGCTGCAGTTGTCAGACTTGTTCGTAGTTTGGCAATACGACATAGATTTGAGTATGCAGCACGGCAGACGTTCGATACTTGCGCTGACATGTCAAGTCGGCTGTCAAGTAAAACGCCTATATCACGAACAGTCAGCGACAGTGATATAGATGACCCGCATACACAGATGGTGGACAACGAAGAAGGCGAGTGGACAGCGGAGGAACGAAAAACGATTGCTTCGGTCTTCGCCTCGTTTAGAAGAAGATGGCTGTAATCCAGCCACTGTCTAATATCACTCACGCATTCCTCGAATTTTCGTTGTGCATCAGCGTGACTCGATGGCGGCACTCAACGTACAATTGAGTGTCGTCTGCGTATATATGATACCTGATCTGAAGGCGATCGAAAATGTCCGTAATAGGTAAAAGGTAAATGTTAAATAATAGTGGACCTAGGACCGAGCCCTGTGGAACATCATTTTGAGTAATCACAGAAACAGATGTAACTTCGCGTATCTTTACTGCGTTCGTGGGGCCTACTAAGTATGAACTAAACCAAGCGAGCACTGCATGGTTTAGTCCGATAGCACGAAGACGACGCAGGAGAGTGCTGTGGTCCAGCTGAGCTGAGATCTAACAGCACAAGCAGTACGCCACGCCGTGAATCCACTGCCTGTATCAGGTCTAGTGGTTACCGCAGCGGTGGTGTAGTGGTTACCACACCCGCCTCTAACGCCGGCGGCACGGGTTCGATCCCCGGTACCGGCAGTTGTGATATAAAAATCTGGCTCTCAACATTGGGGGCTGTCTATCCCTTGTGAATCGGAGAATCACGATAATGTCGGTCCCGTCTCAATTTGGAACGTAAAAGAACCACTGAGGACGACAAGCACCCTGGCAGTGACCATCCTCAGTGACTCCTGCGTTAGCCCAATAGGCTGTTTGGAGTTAATAACCTGAGAACTGAGAACCTGAGGTATTCGTGTATTTGCACTAGCGCTGTTTCTGGGCTGTGTTTGGACCGGTACGCGCGCTTAAATGGGTCGTTGAAACCGTTTGTGTCAAGGTCACTAGTGGCGAAGTTCGTACCTTAGTGTTTTCGATAGAAAACTTAAGTTCGATATCGGACGGTAGTTTGTTAGACAGTTAAGGTCGATACCGCTTTTCTTCAGGATCGGTGTTACAATCGCGTGCTTCATGGCCGCAGGCACGACGCCGGATTCTAGTGACGAGTTAACGATGACTGTATAAACCGGTACTAGTATGTCGATGTTTTCTTTGAGCAGGCTCGTTGGCATCGGGTAAAGGGTGCAGGATTTCTCAGACGACTGCAAAATGATCCGTCTGATGTATGCAGTCGTATAAATCTGTCTGTGGACAATGAGTCTTGTCTTTCGCCATCGGGGTTCTGCGCGACGGAGGACACGTTTCGCACAGGACAATTCTTCCGTGTGCCACGGAGTCTTCGGACGATCAGCGATGACACGTGTGACGACCGGCGCGTGCTTCTTGACGATGGCCTCGATAGCGGTGTTGTAGTTGTCGATGGACTCAACGGTGGTTCCGGACATCACGGCGAATGCGTCACGGATGTCAGCAGTGAAAGCCCGCTTGTCAATCGACGCGAACTTTCGATAACGCACTCGACGTTTCGGATGTTCAGGCTTTACGACGTTAAGATCACACTCGAGCGCACAATGATCTGTGAGCAGAGTAGTCGGGCTTACAGGTGTTGTGAGTAGATTAGATGTTTTCGCAGTTACGATCAAGTCTAGTATGTTACCACGTTCGTGAGTAGCACCACTGACATGTTGCACAAAGCCGGATGTGTCGAGCAAATCTGCTAGGTTAATCGCGTCAGTGCAGGTTGAGTCTTTATATCTAGTGCTGAAGTCACCACATACGATCGTTTCTGTGGGGTGAGCAGCAACGATTAACAATACTTTGGATCCATCATCCTGGAAAGTTTTAAAACATGAACGTGGCGGTCTATACATTACAATAACACGGGTTGTGCAGTCGATGCGGGCATTACGTAAAGTAACGGAAAGCGTTTCGGATGCGCACGTGTCAACACTAACACGTGACACGAACTGGAATGATTTACGAAAAAGGACACCAACGCCTCCTCCGCGACGAGCGCCACCACGTGGCTGGTGAGCAAACGAGAAAGTATCTCTACAAAGTTCGGACACTGAAGCGTTGTCCTCATCTCTCAGCCAGGTTTCCGTTAAAGCCACAATTTTAATGTCCGCAGAACAGTCATCGGTGTAGTCATGGACAAGTAAAGTTTTATTTCGCAGAGACCTGACGTTAATCAGGGCAAATTTGGTCTTTGTCACAGTTCCAGGCAAGCGCACAATGGGTATTTGCAGTAGGTTGTTGTTACAAGGGCGTGTACATGGCCGGTCACTGGGTGGTCGACATCCGACCACTCGTGCAATTGCCCTTTGTTTCCGAGTGCCGCCCCGGCAGCCACGCCTTGGTGGTAACCTGGTTCAAGGCCAAGATCAACTAAGGTCCTCCGTGTGGTGGCATTCATGCGTGACGAACAAGAGCGACGAAACAATTGACAGGCCGAATACGTGTAGGTAGATATGATTGCGCAAGTGGTTTATGGTCCACTGACCCGCCAGAAGTGTCTATAGACAGTGTAGGATAAAACCAGTTTTTAAAGATCAGTAAAAACACACACATACGGCGTTCTTGGTGATAGCGCGACGACTTGATGTCATCTTCGCTGGTTTATGCATATATGTAGTAAAATTCAGCGTCGATGTAAACACAGAAACGTACTAAAAATTGTAAAATATCAAGAGCGACGTATGCATGCAGCCGGCTAGGCGCGACAAATAGACTAGGTCCTATCCCTATGATGTAATTATTATAGTATAGGGATAGGACGTGTTCTCGACATGTGTTTCCTTCTTTGTGGCTGCGGTTGTTGTGAAGTTTCTAACCGCCGACACGGTTACGGTAACGTTTCGTGACGTCACAGAAGCATTTGTTACCCTTTCGGAGAGTTTGTTTAGGTCTATTTGTAAGATGTCATGGTCTTTGGGAGTTTGAATTTCTCTGTGTAGGATGGAATCGTCTGCAAAGAGTCTGATGTTTGAATTGATTGAGTCGGTGATGTCGTTTATGTATAGTAGGAAGAGGACAGGGCCAAGGACTGAACCTACGAGGGCCCATATCGTTCATTCCCGCCATGCAGGAATCCGTTTTATATTATGATTCACAATCAGACCAACCGGGCTTCAAATTAAGTGTTCATGGTGTCAGAACGTCTGCTGTACTCACATAAATCAGTTGACGATGTATAAATGTGCGCAGTGCCCAAAAACACCGAAAATTGTGATAAATACACGAATCGATCTAAAATTGCATGCAAGCGGCGCCACCTATCGGAATACAATGCCACCTCTGTCAGTTGTTGGTGCATTAAGCTAACATTCCATATATTCTGATTTGGCATGCGGATATGGCAGGTAAAAATTATTAAATATAAGTGTTATATCATTAAACATAATTATACATAACTAATAATACATGAGACGCTTCCATCTAGACGATGCGAAGCCGAAGGCTCCGTTGATGGGTTTACGACATCAGTAAACAAGGAGTCAATATGGTGCGCACAATTATCTAGTTCGTGAACTACAACAGGATGAGAAGAAGTTATTCTACGACAGCTTCTACTTGTACTGTTGGTAGTCATTCTGGACGGCATGTTTCAAACCTCGATGACAGACATGGAATACCACTACCTTCTCGCTAGTAGCCTACCTTGCCGCCATTTTTAAAGTTGGAAAGACACGTACGTAAAGAAGGAGCAATGCGATACAAATGATGCTATCAGAAGCAAAAACACTGATCTAATCCAACAAGTTGCAACTCTACGAGATGAAGCAAACTATAACGACGACATTAAAACAGTGTATGACCAGATTAATAGACTATCATCGGACGTGGCAAACTTAATTGCAGCCGACACATAAGAAGAAATCTGTCGCTGCAGTGGCACGTTGCAAACAACGTAGTGTCCTCATGTTTGATGACCGAAGAAGTGGCGTTGCACTGGACAACCAGAGTTACCGTGAACACCTTCTAGAAGCCGTCCAGTGGAGCGACGTGTGCATAGACGGTAACGAACTGACTCTCGTATGCAGCAATGTCGTCATGGAAGACACAACTACGGAAGGAATGAAGCAAGACTGTAGCGATGTCATCACCAATTCAACAGAGGGCATAAATGATGTGACGATTAGTTGTGTTTTGTTTGCCAGGTTTGTTGAAAGCCATTACAACGTCTTGTTCCGCGATGGATCTTGCAACATGTCACCCTCGAGAGTGATGGCATTTGTCTTTCTGCTTCCGTTGATGTGAACAAGTTGAAAGCGACCTGTCACGAAGACACCGGAGCCGTCGTGACGTCTGAGCGGGCTGCGACGTGTGACACCGACTGGTGACAGGTCTACGACACAGCGACACAGGATGATGCTTATTAACATTGATTAATTCACTAGGAAATTTCAGTTACCCAGTGCAAAATCGACTAGATAATTTGTTTTGGTTAAAATGAACTAAACTGAACCCGACCTTCTTCACGACACGAAATCGGAATGATGGGGTGTACAATTGCAGGGTGATTGTAAAAATGTTTGCGGCGTTGTGTACATTTGCGCTGTCGTCAGATACTGACATCAGAAGACAAGACGGGCAGTGGGGAACACTTCTAGGGCTTCTAGGGCGGAACCTGTTTGCAGAGGGGGTGTAACTTCAGCTTAAAAATGCGAGGGGGCGCGGTTTTCTAAATCAGACATTGTACGCCTGAATTTCCAAGGATTGGGGACCCGCATGTGAAGTAGATACAGTTATACCCGTACACACGCTCATCAGATTTCTGGATATAGTAATTGGCCACCATGTCCATTATTGTGTCCAGCATACACTATTGTTTAACACTCACACTCTAATGCAGTGCTTGCACATTACGCTCCTTTAAGGCAAAATGCGAGGAAGAATTTCCGGATTTCTGACAATAAAATACAGTTTGTGTTGTTGACATTTTCGTGTAGAATAATTATTTAACTTGCCTTCCATGTACGTTATTATACCAAAATAAACACTTTTCTGTCATAAATAGTGACTTTTGTGTGATGCCCATCATTGCTAAGTTTTTGTTTTTGTCAAATGAAGCGTGAATAATCGTAGTTTGAGTGCTTTTCGAAGACCGACTGCATGCCGTAAATTTTATCAAATCCATCATGGCGGGTACCTGGGGAGTCCCCTGTATTCGCGGTGCCTCATGGTCCAAATGAATTTAAATTATCTCCGGAGGTTTCCGAGTAATCACGACTACAACCGACCCCCCACAAACCAGCATAACAGACAAAGGAATGAGACTCCACAGACGATTGGCTGAATGACACCACGTGGAGCCGTTTCATGGCGCTGATTGGTTGTCTCGTTCGCCATATTGCTTCAGTGATTTATATTCGATTCGTGCGACAATTTCCTCTCCGTGTTTTTAATCTATCTACAAAATAGTATGCCGTTTGGGCGTAAGCGAACAAGTGGTGTCCGTCAGACAAAGCTACGGAATGTTACGAAGTTGCGGAGCGCGCGTGAAGCAAAGAGTTTGCTGGTGCAATCGCACGTTGAACGCGAAGCTTCGCCTCCGGCTTCGACTTCGACCGCTACGCCAGAAGCAGTAAGTTTCAAGTTTCCCAGTTGTCAGTTGAAGCCACCAGTACATATTTTTATGTGCATATATATATATATATATATATATATATATATATATATATATATATATATATATATATATATATATATATACACATACTTATATATATATATAAATGGCATAGTTTAAACAACGTGGCACTAATGTCGCGCGGATTATTTTCCTACGTTCACATTGTTTACATAAACAGCTGATCGTCCAGGGCATCTCCAGGCACTGTCAGGCTACGACTGTCAAGTCATAGACAGTATCAAAGCATATTTCTGCGTAGTATGTTATTCAGTAAACATTTAGGTAATTTTGCATGCACTTGAACATGTTATATTATATAATAAACAATTATTTATAGTATCTGCAAGTTGTCAACTGTTACAGTAATATCTCATACATTACAATACAGTAAATGCATGATGAAATTAGTGTCATAAATGTTGAAATACATTTTTTATTATATTTGCTTTTAGGCATCATCTCGGAGAATGTCTGCCACAGAACGGAAGTTTGGGTACGTGAAAGTCCTGAATGAGATGGGGATTTCACACTTCCCGACTGAGGACGACACTAACGAGACATCGACATTGCTGATCCGCACTGCCATGCTTCCTGCACTTGTGGAGTCTATGCCGTGCAAGTCTTGCAGACAGTGCTCCGTCAACATTCGAGTGGTCAACTGTGAGCTTGGCATGGTATGTTGTTTGGAGTGTGTTTGCACCAGCTGCGGTGAGGTGAACGGCTCAACAAAGACGTCAGAGACCATTGGAGATTCCAAGTCGCACGTTGTGGTCAGGTCTGCCGTCTCTGCGACCATGGACATGGCTGTCGGACATGCCGGGCTCGTGAAATTCTGCCGGTACATGGACATGCCAGTGATGCATCATTCGACGTACCACTCTAACGTAAAGATCATCACTGCTGCGAGCATGCAAGTGGCGAATGACGTGATCTGCGAAGCTGCAGAGACCGTTCGCAGTGTGCATCGCGAACTTGACCCCTCCATTGATACATCCGATTTCATCGACCTCACTGTCAGCTTTGATGGTTCTTGGATGACCCGAGGCCACAAATCCCTCTATGGCATCGGGTGTGTCGTGGAGGTGGTAACGGGACTGGTCATCGACTTCGCCATCGTCTCGCTGTACTGCCACATGTGTGCATGTGCCGCTGGCACAGCACTCACAAGGACTGCAACATCAATTACGTTGGTAATTCTGGTGCAATGGAGGTGGAAGCAGCCGAGATATTGTGGTCACGCTCCATGGAGAAGCACAACTTCCGATACACGACTGTGCTCTCCGACGGTAACTCTCGTACGTACAAGCGCCTGTGCGACCTGGATGTGTACGATGGCATCCCAATCACAAAAGAAGAATGCGTGAATCATGTAGAGAAAAGAATGAACACTGCGTTGCGGAACTTGACCAAGGAGAAGAAGAAGACGGGGGTGACTCTTGGTGGCCCTGGTCATGGCAAGCTGACTCAGGGTGTCATCGACAAGCTCACCTACTACTACGGCAATGCCATACGAAGCTGCACTGGAAACGCTGATGCCATGCGCAATGCAGTCTTCGCCTCGTTCTTTCACGCCCTCTCAACGGATGAAGATCCTCACCATGACCGCTGCCCAGTCGGCCCTGGCAGCTGGTGCTTCTTCCAGAAAGCACGTGCAAAGGGAGAAGAGCCAGGACCACACAAAGAGAACATCAAAACCCCTATGTCCAGAGATGTTGCTGAGGAGGTGCAGAATGTCTACGTCCGTCTCGGCCATCCAGATCTGCTCCGTCGATGCCTGACAGGAGGGACGCAGAACGCAAATGAGAGCCTTCATGCAAAGGTCTGGAGAAAATGCCCGAAGACTGGCTTCGTCGGACTGCAGCGCGTCATTGCAGCCACGTGCTATGCCACTGCAGAATTCAACCAGAGATTTGAATCTGCAGTAGCACGCAGCTATGCAGCTATGGGGATGAAGGTGGGCAGCCACACAATGGCATCTGCAGGCAAGGCAGACGCTAAACGGTTGCGGCAGTCGATTCGGCAGGTGGAGGAGTCCACACAAGCTGCTCGCCGTGCACGGAAGGCTGCTCGAGCAAGAGCCCATGATGAGAGCTATCAAGCTGGAGGATTTTAGGGTGTGTTAGGCGAACTGAGTAGTGTGAAGTGTAGTGGACTCCCATTTCACTGAACTGTCGATTTATGTGCTGTGCTACATATGCATTTTGTCTCTTTCAGATTTGTTTGTTTAGATGTGCAGCTGTTTACACATTAGTTTGTAGTGCAAATTTTCTTATTTCTTTTCTGTTTTGTAGCTTGATACATTAATTAAATGTGTGAAAAGTTTCATCTGTCTGCGTGAGTTTTTAGTTTTTGTAATTTATATGTCAATGTACCAAAACTTTGAATGCGATTTTCTCAGAAACACGTTTTTCCGCCAAACCAGTGGTTTCTTGTAAAATGTTCCGAGCTTCTACTGAACCGATTTGTTTGAAACTTTGCACACAGTGACTTGATTGTGTGAACGTTGTAATGGTAAGAACAGTTTTTAGAAAATGTGTCTGGTTTTTCATATAATGAACCATAAATGCAAGTGAATCCCATATTTCCGCACCAAGTTTTTGGACAATTGAAAAAACATTACCCCATTACAACTATTGCCTGGAACTGTGACAAAGACCAAATTTGCCCTGATTAACGTCAGGTCTCTGCGAAATAAAACTTTACTTGTCCATGACTACACCGATGACTGTTCTGCGGACATTAAAATTGTGGCTTTAACGGAAACCTGGCTGAGAGATGAGGACAACGCTTCAGTGTCCGAACTTTGTAGAGATACTTTCTCGTTTGCTCACCAGCCACGTGGTGGCGCTCGTCGCGGAGGAGGCGTTGGTGTCCTTTTTCGTAAATCATTCCAGTTCGTGTCACGTGTTAGTGTTGACACGTGCGCATCCGAAACGCTTTCCGTTACTTTACGTAATGCCCGCATCGACTGCACAACCCGTGTTATTGTAATGTATAGACCGCCACGTTCATGTTTTAAAACTTTCCAGGATGATGGATCCAAAGTATTGTTAATCGTTGCTGCTCACCCCACAGAAACGATCGTATGTGGTGACTTCAGCACTAGATATAAAGACTCAACCTGCACTGACGCGATTAACCTAGCAGATTTGCTCGACACATCCGGCTTTGTGCAACATGTCAGTGGTGCTACTCACGAACGTGGTAGCATACTAGACTTGATCGTAACTGCGAAAACATCTAATCTACTCACAACACCTGTAAGCCCGACTACTCTGCTCACAGATCATTGTGCGCTCGAGTGTGATCTTAACGTCGTAAAGCCTGAACATCCGAAACGTCGAGTGCGTTATCGAAAGTTCGCGTCGATTGACAAGCGGGCTTTCACTGCTGACATCCGTGACGCATTCGCCGTGATGTCCGGAACCACCGTTGAGTCCATCGACAACTACAACACCGCTATCGAGGCCATCGTCAAGAAGCACGCGCCGGTCGTCACACGTGTCATCGCTGATCGTCCGAAGACTCCGTGGCACACGGAAGAATTGTCCTGTGCGAAACGTGTCCTCCGTCGCGCAGAACCGCGATGGCGAAAGACAAGACTCATTGGCCACAGACAGATTTATACGACTGCATACATCAGACGGATCATTTTGCAGTCGTCTGAGAAATCCTGCACCCTTTACCCGATGCCAACGAGCCTGCTCAAAGAAAACATCGACATACTAGTACCGGTTTATACAGTCATCGTTAACTCGTCACTAGAATCCGGCGTCGTACCTGCGGCCATGAAGCACGCGATTGTAACACCGATCCTGAAGAAAAGCGGTATCGACCTTAACTGTCTAACAAACTACCGTCCGATATCGAACTTAAGTTTTCTATCGAAAACACTAGAGCGGTACGTTGCCAGTGAACTTCGCCACTACCTTGACACAAACGGCTTCAACGACCCATTTAAGAGCGCGTACCGGCCCAAACACAGCCCAGAAACAGCGCTAGTGCGAATACACGAATACCTCAGGTTCTCCGTTTTCAGGTTATTAACTCCAAACAGCCTATTGGGCTAACGCAGGAGTCACTGAGGATGGTCACTGCCAGGGTGCTTGTCGTCCTCAGTGGTTCTTTTACGTTCCAAATTGAGACGGGACCGACATTAACGTGATTCTCCGATTCACGAGGGATAGACAGTCCCCAATGTTGAGAGCCAGATTTTTATATCACAACTGCCGGTACCGGGGATCGAACCCGTGCCGCCGGCGTTAGTAACCACTACACCACCGCTGCGGTAACCACTAGACCTGATACAGGCAGTGGATTCACGGCGTGGCGTACTGCTTGTGCTGTTAGATCTCAGCGCAGCGTTTAACACGCTGGACCACAGCACTCTCCTGCGTCGTCTTCGTGCTATCGGACTAAACCAGGCAGTGCTCGCTTGGTTTAGTTCATACTTAGTAGGCCCCACGAACGCAGTAAAGATACGCGAAGTTACATCTGCTCCGCTGATTACTCAAATGATGTTCCACAGGGCTCTGTCATAGGTCCACTATTATTTAGCATTTACCTTATACCTATTACGAACATTTTCGATCGCCATCAGATCAGGTATCATATATACGCAGACGACACTGAATTGTACGCTGAGTGCCCGCCATCGAGTCACGCTGATGCACAACGAAAATTCGAGGAATGCGTGAGTGATATTAGACAGTGGCTGGATTACAACCATCTTCTTCTAAACGAGGCGAAGACCGAAGCAATCGTTTTTCGTTCCTCCGCTGTCCACTCGCCTTCTTCGTTGTCCACCATCTGTGTATGCGGGTCATCTATATCACTGTCGCTGACTGTTCGTGATATAGGCGTTTTACTTGGAAGCCGACCTGACATGTCAGCGCAAGTATCGAACGTCTGCCGTGCTGCATACTCAAATCTATTTCGTATTGCCAAAATACGAACAGGTCTGACAACTGCAGCATGCAAGAATCTCGACCACGCCCTCGTCACATCACAGCTAGACTACGGAAACGCAGTCCTGTATGGCATCTCCGACCGCCTCTTGCTCCGCCTTGAGATGGTGCTGCGCTCGGCGGCCAGAGTTGTGCTGCGGCTCAGGCGCGGTGACCGGCGAAGCATGACGGCCGCATTGCAACCACTCCAGTGGTTGCCCGTGAAGTACCGCATTGAATACAAGCTACTCGTCATTTGTGTTTCGCCCCCTACAGGAGCGGACGCCGGCGTACATTGCCTCGCTGATCACACCGTACGTGCCGCGTCGCGCCTTACGATCTGCTGACCGCGCGTTGTTAGCGGTCCCCCGTTACAACCTTGAACATATGGGCGCCGTTCATTCTCTCGTGCAGGACCAACTCTTTGGAACGCACTACCTGAGACCTTGCGATCCACAGTGTGCATGAACAAGTTTAAACCACACATTAAGACTTATTATTTCAAGATTGCTTTTAATGTCTAGTTTTTCTACACCTTTCACCCTTTTATATTTTTATTTATTTACTTATTTACTCTTAATTAGCTCAACTAGCATGTCATTTTAACTATTTATTAATTAATAGTTAACAAATTAACATATATTTTTAATTACAATTGACACAACTATTATATTGCTGTAGTCATTTGTTAATAATTAAGTACTATGTATATTATTATATATTTATTTATTCTGCTACTTTATATACAACCTTATGTAGATATATGTGTATGTGCATGCATGTATATATATATATATATATAGATATATATATATATATATATATATATATATATATATATATATATATGTATGTGTATGTATCTCTATGTGTGTGTGTGGTGTGTATGTATATGTTATTAGGTGTGTGTATGTATATGTATATATATATATATATATATATATATATATATATATATATATATATATATATATATATATATATATATATATATATGTCATTTGTCGTATATATATATATATATATATATACAGGTATGTATATATGTATATATACATGTATATATGTATGTATATTTTATTGACTACATTGACATATGATATAGACTACAATGCCATCTCTGTTTAATTTTAGTTTCTCTTGTAGTTCTGTACAACACTGATTTACACAAACGTACTCATATGTTTTACTTGTACTTATATTTTATTTATTTCTTAGGATGTTTTAATGTTGTCAACACTACCGAACAGAGTTTATACTTTGGATTTTAGTGTCTAACTAAAGTGCATTATTATTATTTTATACTCGTAAACGACTCGAGCGCACGTGGTCGAGACCGACAGAGAAGGAAGATCCGTAGCGGCCCTGGGCGAGACGAACTGACAAAGGGACACGTGAAGGCTGCAGGAGTGGGGAGTGCAGCCGTTGACGCAGTACTCCACGGTCGGTGCATCCACACTCCAAGGTAAGGTTATGATAGTCGCTATAGAAGTCTTATATCTGATTTAGTATTTTCTGTCTTGGTAACTATCCATCTAGAAGCTTACCACAGCATTAACCAAATACGGGCAGTGGTAGAGTGACAACTTTAATTAGTTAATTGGTTATCTTTGCATTTCAGGTGCCTCACGGGTCCGTCCTGTTCGTCGGTGGAATCGCTGAGCTTCGACGCGTCACTAGTCAGGATCGGGTTTTTAAATGATCTTAGACTAGAGCGGGTGGGCACGAGTACGACTGCAGTGGACGTGACGATGGGTTGTTAAAACATGAACAGTGGGGGGGGGGGATACTTTAATTGTGATATTACCAGTACGGACGTTTGCTCGGGTCAGTGTTCAGTTTTGGTTCTAGGGACTAGGGCAAGCATGACGTCATCAAGACGACCGATCAACGATTAGCGACTGGCAACCGTAACACCGACCCGCGATCTCCGATCGTCCCTCGTCGGCGACGAAGGCAACGACGCGTCCTGGGACACTGGACGTGTGTCATAGTCGACACAGAAGTGTTCGCTCCGACCGGACAACGACAAATGACACTTCCGTCGCACCTACGTGATGCTCCGACCTGCAGACGTCAGGTGCGAGAGATCTGCCGCTGTAGCCATGGCCAGCCTGCTTCTGCGTCTAACAAGACATATCTACATGCGCCGACCGTCCAATGGTCGAATCAATGGAGACATTTCTAACGATCGGTGACGATGACGACGGGACATCCGCTGAGTGTTGCCGTGTTGACAATTACGTTCGTTGACACAAATGTGAACAATACAGTGACGTCACTGCGTCGTCTGTCTGCGTACGTGAACAATGTAGTCACGTGGGTTCTGAACGCGTCTGTTTGCGAAGTATATAAACAGTTTCTGCTCCAGTAACCTTGAATGAAGTTGTCGATGTCGTCCTGTGTTTAGATACGTTGTGTTACACTATTACACATTTTGTAATTTAATCGGCCGTACCAATCAAATTTATAATTATGTAGCCCCATCTTATGGTTATGATTTCATCCATACAACATTATAGACAACACGTAATATATATAGGCCTAAATATATATATATATATATATATATATATATATATATATATATAATTATTGTCAAAGCCGAATTATAATAAAGCAACGCGACATCTATCTATAAACGACCACACTTGCCATATTACATATTTCATGACACTAGGCTGACATGTGTGTGTCTTTGCTGGGTCACTGTACAGATTAATTAAATAAAACACATTTGTAATAATATAAGACCCTAGCCCTAGCCCCGTCTTATGATTATGATTTCATCCATACAACTTTATAGACAATAATAAATCAACGCGACGTCTATTTATAGCCACCGCACGTGCCATATTACACAATTTAAGACACTAGGCTGACACGTGTGTGTCTTTTCTGGGTCACTGTGCAGATTAATTAAATTAAACTTGTCTAATAACGTAACTCCAAGTCTATTTATAGCCACCGCACGTGCCATATTACATCATTTATAAGCAGCGACGACTCTATGGAACAGTTTGCCTGTTAAAGGAAATATAATCGGAAATAGTGACAGCTGCATCACATTTCAAAGGCAACTGAAGACATTTCTGTTCCGCCAGCAATACATAGACAACAAATCGACATACGACCCGTTTTGATAGCACTCAATATTTATTCCTACTTGCTCATTTAATTTAATGCTATGAATGTACATTTTTTCAGCAATCTTACTATTTTTAATCTCACCTAATTATATATATATATATATATATATATATATATATATATATATATATATACATATATATATATATATATATATATATATATATATATATATATATATATAGTATAAATAGGAGCGTGTACAGGAGCATATATATATATATATATACATATATATATACATACATACATACATAATATATATATATATGTATATACATATATATACATATGTATATATATCATATATATATATATATATATATATATATATATATATATACATATATATATATATATATATATATATATATATTATATATATATATATATATATATATATATACATATATATATATATATATATATATATATATATATATATATATATATATATATATATATATAGGTTTGCATCTTGAGCACAACATGCGAAAATTGCGAGACATGAAAATGTCGACAAACTCCGTAATAAAACCTATTTAAAACAATCCTTAATAAACTATTTCATCATCTGGCTTTCACACTAGGTTTGAACCGGCAAACCCCACGCCTGTGGTATTAGATACCCTGATATTGTAGCATGGACAGGGAACACTTGTGAGATCATCGATACCAGGATTTGCGTCGACAAGTTCGTTATCAATGAAGCCCGAAGTCGTAAAGTAGCGTATTGCACCAACCGCCATTCCTGCCACACCGGCTGGGACAAATGTGCTTCAGAATTGGAACAAGTATATTGGATATAATCTAAAAATGATCCCACTAGCAAAAGTTGCAGTATTGCTAAAAAGACGAAATAGACCAAATGGATTAAGTGCTAAATCAACATGAAATCCACAAAATCGACTAAGTCCTACGTGAAATGTGTACGTTGTTACATTATCAGGCGAAAGTTATTACATTGTCAGACAAGAGGAGTTTATTACATTATCAGCCAGAAATTACTACATTATCAGGCAACAAGTTTATTACATTTTCGGGTGATGTTATTACATTATCAGGCAGATATTACATTATGAAGCGATTTTATAACATTTTCAGGCAGTTATTACATTAACAGGCGATTACCGGTTGTAACAAGTTGGCGAAAAGGCCAACTCAGGAAGTGAAGGCGGTTGGTGCAAATATCGTTTTATTGCTATCGACGGTGCATTGTGCATGCGCTGTAGCTGACCGTTGTTGTAAGGTGCCTTGTGCACGCACTGTAGCTGACCGTTGTTGTGAGGTGCCTTGTGCACGGACTGTAGCTGACCGTTGTTGTGAGGTGCCTTGTGCATGGACTATAACTGACCGTTGTTGTGAGGTGCCTTGTTCACGGACTGTAGCTGACCGTTGTTGTGAGGTGCCTTGTGCACGGACTGTAGCTGACCGTTGTTGTGAGGTGCTTTGTGCATGGACTGTAACTGACCGTTGTTGTGAGGGACCTCATTCGCTTACTGACGTATTTTATCCTTACGTGATATTTCCTTCATCTACTGAGAAGTACGGTTCTTGTTGAGTGTACAATTCTTGAGAAAAGTACGTCGTTCTGCTACTGAGACGTACCGTTCTTGCAATGTACTTCGTTCTAGTACTAAGAAGAACGTCGTTTTGCTACTGACGTGTTATGTTTTTGCGCAGTACTTCGCTTTTGAGGCGTATCATCTTTGCGAAGTACTTCGTTCAGCTATTCCGGAGTACCATTCTTGCGATGCGTTCAACTGCTCGCAGCATCTGTACCTCGTTGATGTG